>JAUDYJ010000004.1:3030000-3395000 GCA_030761175.1 Masticophis lateralis | reverse complement strand
TCCCAGAATTTCTCCACCTTAAGACTTGTGGACTTCAACTCCCAGAATTCCTCCCCTTTAAGACTTGTGGACTTCAACTCCCAGAGTTCCTCCACTTTAAGACTTGTGAGGTTCAACTCCAAGAATTCCTCCACTATAAGGACTTGTGGACTTCAACTCCCAGAATTCCTCCACTTTAAGACTTGTGGGCTTCAACTCCCAGAATTCCTCCACTTTAAGACTTGTGAGCTTCAGCTCCGAGAATTCCTCCACCATAAGGACTTGTGGACTTCAACTCCCAGAATTCTTCCACTTTAAGACTTGTGGGCTTCAACTCCGAGAATTTCTCCACCTTAAGACTTGTGGCCTTCAAGCCAGCCAGCCATGCATGGCTGGCTGAGGAATTCTGGGACTTGAAGTCCACAAGTCTTTTAAGTGGCTGGGTTTGGAGACCCCTGTCCAACTAAGTTCTTAATTCATACATGGACCAAAATATACAATTCTTGCCACCACATCCAAGGGCTCAATCAATATTGAAGTTCTAATTTCAACAAATCTTGAGAGAACCTACTCTGGGAAGGTTGCTTTGATACCCTTTCTTTTGGCTATGGGAGTTACTTCAGGTTCTACCTACCATGGGGGCCCCTCTGTGACCAATCAGGGCTGGCTTGGGACCCATCGTCCCCTTCTCCCGGATGCAGGGCGAGTACATGCCCAGGGGAACGAAGATAAGGTAAATAAGGATAACCAGGTAAGGAGTAAGAATCAACACCTGTAGGACTGAAGAAGAGAGAAGGCATCAAGTTGCCGGATCAGACCATGAATTGTAACAATAGCAAATCTTAGTGGCCGTATTTAGAAATGGGACCTCTCCACATATTAACGAAATATCACAGTTGGAAGGGACCTTGGAGGTCTTCTAGTCCAACCCCCTGCTTAAGCAGGAAATCCTACAACCACTTCAGACAAATGGTTATCCAATCTCTTCTTAAAAACTTCCAGTGTTGCAGCATTTACAACTTCTGGTGGCAAGTTGTTCCACGGACTAATTGTTCTAACTGTCAGGAAATTTCTCCTTAGTTCCAGGTTGCTTCTCTCCTTGATTAATTTCCATCCTTTGCTTCTTGTCCTGCCTTGAAGTGCTTTAGAGAATAGCTTGACGTTGACCCACTCTTCTTTGGGGCAGCCCCTCAAATATTGGAAGATGGTTATCATGTCCTTTTTTTTTTCATTAAACTAGACATACCCAATTCCTGCAACCAAGTTTGGTACGTGTTTAGCCTTTCATCAAGGGAGGTTTCATTTCCGCCAGAAATAAATCGCTGACGGAAAGAGAGGACTTGGTAGCAGAGGTTCTCCTCAGTCAGAGGAAACTTGGCCTTCTGCTACTAACAAGCACCAAGAGAACCTGAGCAGGTGCCTCACCTTTAGGAATCGGCTTGAAGGGCTGAGACAGGAGATCCATGTCTGACGCTAAAGACTCTTACCCGGGGCCTGAATGTTTATGAGCTGGAGATACACTACCTTTATCACGTACCCGGAAGAAATGCAGAGACACTGGCCAAGCCAAGAGCACCATGGTGAATATGGCAACGACGTGAAGAAAAGGAGCTGTCACCTGTGAGGAGAAGGAGGAGAAGGTGGAGGAAGAAGAGAAGGAGGAGAAGAAGATGGAGGAGGAGGAGGAGATGGAGAAGAAGGAAAAGAAGAAGATGGAGGAAGAAGAAGAGGAGGAGATGGAGAAGGAGATGGGGAAGGAGAAGGAGAAGAAGGTGGAGGAAGAAGAGGAGGAGGAGATGGAGGAGGAAGTAGAGGTAGAGGAAGAGGAAGAGGAGGAGAAGGTGGAGAAGAAGAGGAGGAGGAGGAGATGGAGAAGGAGATGGAGGAGGATAAGAAGGTGGAGGAGAAAGAAGAAGAGGAGGAGGAGGAAGTAGAGGAAGAGGAAGAGGGGGAGGTGGAAGAGGAGAAGGTGGAAGAAGAAGGAAGAGGAGGAAGAAGAGGAAGAAGAGGAGGAGGAGGAAGAGGAGGAGGAAGGGAAAAGGTGGAGGAAAGAAAAAAAGTAAAGTAAAATAAGGAAAGAAAGAAAGAAAGAAAGAGAGAAAGAAAGAGAGAAAGAAAGAAAGAAAGAAAGAAAGAAAGAAAGAAAGAAAGAAAGAAAGAAAGAAAGAAAAAGAAATCCGTAAGAAGTTTAAAATTTCTTCATTCCATCATCGTCACTACTAAAGATTCCAGGAATTGAAATCCTAGAGGGAAAATCAATTTACAGGCAGTCCTCGACTTACAAGCATTCATTTAGTGACCATTCAACGTCACGGCAAAACTTCAAAAGTGACTTGTGTCTGTTTTTCACACTTACGACCGTTGCAACATCCCCATAGTCACGTGATCAAAATCCAGGCGTTTGGCAGCCGATGTGTATCCATGAGAGTCACGCCGTCTCGGAGTCACATGATCCCCGTTCCCGGCCGGCTTCCAACAGAAAAAGTCAATGGGATGGTGTGGGAGCCGGATTCACTTAACGACCACAGGATTCACTTAATGACGGCAGTGAAAAATGGGACACGCAACTCACCTAACTACTGCCTTGCTTAGCGATGGGAATTTGGGGGCTCAATTGTGGTCGTAAGCCGAGGACTACCTGGAGAGGGGTTAGGAACTGTAAAAAAACGAGATGCATACGATGCCAAACCCAAAGAAAAATAGCAGACACCTGACAAGGCCAGCGTGGTTGGGGTACAGGGCCAGGGCCAGAAGACTGGAGGAGAGCTAATGTCATTCTAAACTTTTAAAAATAAGAAAAAGTAGACCAAAAAACCAGGGGTGAAATGTAAAATTTGTTACTACCAGTTCTGTGGGCGTGGCTTGGTGGGAGTGGGGGGGGGGGGAGTAATATGACTGAGTGGGCGTGGCCAACTTTTTTTTTTTTTTTTTACTTTTAAAACCATTTTTTCTACAACCTCTTCGGCTGAAGAGGTTGTAAAAAAATGCTTTTCAAAGCCTCTGACGATCCCAGCTGACTTGCCTGATCGTCAGAAGCTTTTTTTTTTTAAAAAAAAGCCTCTGACGATCCCAGCTGACTTGCCTGATCGGCAGAGGCTTTTTTTCCTTTTAAAAACATTTTTTCTACAACCTCTTCGGCCGCGGAGGTTGTAGCAAAAATGCTTTTAAAAGCCTCTGATGATCCCAGCTGAGCCGCGCGATCATCAGAGGCTTTTTTAAAAAAATAAAAAAGCTTCTGCCGATCAGGCAAGTCTGCTGGGATCGTCAGAGGCTTTTAAAAGCATTTTTTCGGCCTTCTTACCTGAAAGGACAAGTAGAACGTGTGCCACTGACGAGTCCAAAACATCGTGATCAGTGATAAGCCGGTGACGGAGAGGAACAGGGTGAAAAGGGCCACGTGCTAAAGAGATCAAGGAAGAGATTATTTATTGATTTAAGAAACAGGAGATGGTGAGTTCTAGTCCAACCTTAGGCATGAAAGCTGAGTGGGGGAATTTGGGCCTATCACCAGGAGATGGGGAGTTCTAGTTCCATCTAAGCCATGAAAGCTGGCTGGATAACTTTGGGCCAGTCACTCTCTCTCAGCCCAACCCACCTCAAAGGGTTGTTGTTGTGGAAAAAAATAGGAGGAAAGATCATTAGGTGTGTTTGCTACCTTGAGTTATATATAGATACTGTAGGCAGTATCTATATATAACTATAGGCAGGATAAAAATCTAATGAATAAATACATCAATCATTAGTAGGATTGGCAGGTTATTCGTTCATCGGCTAAAGTGTGGGGCTTTGCAATATCCTTCCCCCAGGAGCGGGGAGGGAATGGGGATTTTGCAATATCCTTCCCCCAGGAGCGGGGAGGGAATGGGGATTTTGCAATATCCTCCCCCCAGGAGCGGGGAGGGAATGGGGATTTTGCAATATCCTTCCCCCAGGAGCGGGGAGGGAATGGGAATTTTGCAATATCCTTTCCCCAGGAGCGGGAGGGAATGGGGATTTTGCAATATCCTCCCCCCAGGAGTGGGGAGGTGGGGTGGGAATGGGGATTTTGCAATATCCTACCCCCAGGAGCGGGGAGGGAATGGGGATTTTGCAATATCCTACCCCCAGGAGCGGGGAGGGAATGGGGATTTTGCAATATCCTACCCCCAGGAGCGGGGAGGGAATGGGGATTTTGCAATATCCTCCCCCCAGGAGCGGGGAGGGAATGGGGATTTTGCAATATCCTTCGTCCAGGAGCGGGGAGGGAATGGGGATTTTGCAATATCCTTTCCCCAGGAGTGGGGAGGGAATGGGGATTTTGCAATATCCTCCCCCCAGGAGCGGGGAGGGAATGGGGATTTTGCAATATCCTTTCCCCAGGAGTGGGGAGGGAATGGGGATTTTGCAATATCCTCCCCCCAGGAGTGGGATTTTGCAATATCCTACCCCCAGGAGCGGGGAGGGAATGGGGATTTTGCAATATCCTTCGTCCAGGAGCGGGGAGGGAATGGGGATTTTGCAATATCCTTCGTCCAGGAGCGGGGAGGGAATGGGGATTTTGCAATATCCTCCCCCCAGGAGCGGGGAGGGAATGGGGATTTTGCAATATCCTCCCCCCAGGAGTGGGGAGGGAATGGGGACTTTGCTATATCCTTTCCCCAGGAGTGGGGATGGAATGGAGATTTTGCAACATCCTCCCCCCAGGAGTGGGGAGGGAATGGGGATTTTGCAATATCCTTCCCCTGCCACGCCCACCAAGCCACACCACACCACACCCACCAAGCCACGCCCACAGAACCGGTAGCCAAAAAAATTGGATTTCACCGCTGTCCCTCTCCCAGTTACTGCTTTTGAATCAGGTATTGCCTCATCTATACCTGTATCTTTGGTTGTTTTCACCTAGGTGTAAAATCTTACTAGTTCTTTTTTTTTTTTTCTATATTGAATTTCATTTCCCAGGACTGATTTCCCCAAACTGGAAGGAGATTGGCCATTGGGGAGGAGGTCAAATGGATTTACCTTATGGCACCAGTGCAGTTCCAACTCTTGACTTTCACACAGTAGTAAAACTGCTATAAACTGTAGAAGAAGAACACATGCTTAGTTGTAGCCGACCGTTGGTAGGGGAAGAGGAAATGTATGCATTGCTAAATTTAATAAATCAATGTTAATCATTTATTAATTATTAATATTATTAATAAATAAATATAGGTATTAAATTTTTCCCTAGCCATCCTCAGCCTTATTACTCAATGTGACATATGAGGCATTCAACCAGGGATTTCAGAAGTTCATACCGTGTGTTGGCAGGTATAAATTCCATTGTTATCAGATACAGGTAGTCCTCGAATTACGACCACGATTGAGCAAAACCCAAAATGTTATTGTTAAGTGAGTTTTGCCCCATTTTACTGCCTTTCCTGCTGCGGTTGCTAAACGAATCACTGCAGTTGTTAAGGGAGTCACACGGTCGTTGAGTGACTCTGGCTCCCTCGTTGACTTTGCTTGACAGAGGGTCGCAAAAGGTGAGGACGTAACCCCGGCGACACTGCAACCGTCATAAATATGAGTCAGTTGCTAAATGAACCATGGGGGATGCTGCAATGGTTGGAAGTGTAAAAACCGGTCATAAGTCAGGATTTTGGGCTCCATTGCGTATTTGAACCATCACTAAATGAATGGTTGTAGGTCAAGGATGAACTGTACTGATTTAAGAGAATGTTTGTAACTCAGGATTGAGCTGTAGGGTCCTTGGTGCCCACTGAGCCTGATTGACGTTAAATGACCCAACTAGGTAACATCATCAGTGCTTGAAGGAGGTAGGGTTTGTGGAGGAGGAGGAAGAGAAGAAAGAGGAAGAGGAGAAGGAAGAGGAGGAGGAAGAGGAGGAATTGAAGGGTCCATGGTACTTTCTGAGCTTGATTGTTTTCTTGTAGACATTTCATGACCCAACTAGGTAATGGGCCTACCGGAAATCCGGAAATGGGACTGTTTCTGGCCTCCGGAGCCCAGGAGAGGCCGTTTTCGCCCTCCTGGAAACTCCAGGAAAGCCTCTGGAGCCTGGGGAGGGTGAACAACAGGCCTACCGGAAGTCTAGAAACAGGCCTGTTTCCAGCCTCCAGTGCCCAGGAGAGGCTGTTTTTGCCCTCCTGGAGACTCCAGGAAAGCCCCTGGAGCCTGGGGAGGACAGAAAATGGGCCTACCGGAAGTCTGGAAACGGGCCTGTTTCCGGTCTCTGGAGCCCAGGAGAGGCCGTTTTCGCCCTCCTGGAAATTCCAGGAAAGCCTCTGGAGCCTGGGGAGGGCGGAAAATGGGCCTATCGGAAGTCTGGAAATGGGCCTGTTTCCGGTCTCCGGAGCCCAGGAGAGGCCGTTTTCACCCTCCTGGAAATCTGGAGCCTGGGGAGGGCGGAAAACGGGCCTACTGGAAGTACCAGAAATGGGCCCATTTCCAGCCACAGGAGGCCACGCAATGCGAACCGGTTGTTACAAATGGTAAATTCCACCACTGTTTCCAACCTCCGGTCTGTGGACCCACACTGGGCCACGGCATGCCAGAAACCGGGCCGCACAAACAAGCGAAGCCCCATCCACACGAAACCACGCTCCCTCCGGTCTATGGAAAAACCGCTCCCCACGGAACGGGTCGCCGGTGCTGAAAAGATCGGGGGCCACTGATTTGTAGCAATAAATCAGTTTAATGGCACCTTCACGTGTGCAAAAGTAGTCTTTCCCATCTGCCTTTTGAACGCTGTCTCTGCCGCTGAGCCTTCCTGTTATGGAATGAAGTGACCAAACAACATCCCTAGGTCAGCCAGAGAGAGAGTTTATTGCGCGATAGGTTCAGAGAGGTTTATGTGCCTATGAATCTGAACAATTTGATAATTCTGAGACCACAGTTTTATACTGTTTCAAACAAAGGACTCTGCTAACACAGCAACTTTCCATGTATGGTTAACATACATCCGTTACATTTAATTGACATTTCCTTATTACTAAAGTTTTACATTATCCTCGCCAAACAATTATTCTGTGATAAATGACTTCCCGCCCAGGTGCTTATTTTTGGCCTAATCACCTTTAACTATATTTCATTAGGATGCTCCTTTTCTTCTGACAAGTTAGGGGGCTTCTCAG
This sequence comes from Masticophis lateralis, assembly GCA_030761175.1. Classification (NCBI taxonomy): domain Eukaryota; kingdom Metazoa; phylum Chordata; class Lepidosauria; order Squamata; family Colubridae; genus Masticophis; species Masticophis lateralis. The sequence continues at coordinate 3,387,906 of JAUDYJ010000004.1, read as the reverse complement.
AGTATCAAAGGATTTTATGCTGACTTTGTACTTTCTCTAACCGGAGGCATATCCTGCTTTCAGAATATAGTTGCTCTTAGAATATAGTGAATAGAAAGTTATCCAGTGGTCATCTAGCAGATCCTGCTTCAGCTACATTATTCCCACCTGAGATCTTTCACACGATCACACCACCACGCCTCCGAATTAAAATGTGGGCCGACATCCACGATTTCCCCGTCTTTCGGGGAAGTCTTTTATTTTTTTTTTAAAAAAAAAAGAAAGGCTGGACTTACGATTAAGAAGAAAAGGTAGGAGAAGACGAAGACTGACAGAAACAGCAGGAAAGTCGACCAATGAAACCAGTATCCTAAATTTATGAAGCTGTACCTAAAAGGATGACAAGGAACGGTGAGATTTAGACAAAGAATCCGTCGTTCAGTAGCAAAAGACTTCGTTTCTTCTTCCCAAGCAGAATAACAAGATTGGAAGGGACCTTAAGAGGTCCTCTAGTCTAACCCCGCCTGCTCAAGCAGGAAACTCTATGCCACTCTAGACAAACCGTTGTCCACTATCTGCTTAAAAACCTCCAGGGATGAAGCACCCACAGCTTCTGGTGGCAAGCAGTTCTACTGGTTAATTTATCTCACTGTCAGGAAGTTTCTCCTTAATGACCTGGCTTCCCCATTGATTTTGCTGGCCAGAAGTTCGCAAAAGTGAATCACGTGATCTGGGGACACAGCAACGGTCGTAAGTATGAACCCGTTGGCCCAGCATCTGGTTTTCGATCGCGTGAGCACTGCAAAAGTCTTAACTGTGAAAAACGGACTCACGAGTTCCATTTTTCATTGCCGTTGTAACATTGAACGGTCGCTAAATGAACTGTTGTAAGTCGAGGACTTCCTGTACTAGGAATAAGAGCCTTTGGACACTTACCAATCAAAGCTGTTGTAGTCATTTCTGGCTTCTCCCCACATGTAGAGAAAGACAAAGGAAAAGCTGAACGCCAGAACCAAGAGGGAAAAATACATGCATTCTCCCTATTAAGGAAAAAAAAAGGATGTTTAGATTAACAGAGTTGGAAGGGACCTTGGTGGTCATCTAGTCCAACTCCACCCACCCCCAAGCAGGAGACCCTACACCATTTCTGACCGATGGCAGTCCATTGGGCTTTCTTCTTGAAAGCCTCCAGGGATGAAGCTCCCACAACTTCCGAACTTCAGTTCCACTGGTTGATTGTTGTCACTGTTAGAAAATTTCTCCTTATTTCCAGGTTGAATCTCTCCTTGTTCAGTTTCCATCCATTCTTCCTTGTCTGGCCTTCAGGTGCTTTGGAGAATAGCTTGACCCCCTTCCTCCTCTCTGGGGCAGCCCCTCCCTCAAATATTGGAAGATGCTCTCCTGTCTCCCCTGGTCCTTCTCTTCACTAGACCAGCCATGCCCAATTCCTGCAATTGTTCATTGTATGTTTTAGCCTCCAGTCCCTTAATCCGTGGCCAGAGGAGCTTTCTATCAGGTTCGCCTGATTCGCCAATTGCGTCCCTTTCTAGACCGGGACTCATTACACACAGTCACTCAAGCCCTCGTCATTTCTGGACTTGACTACTGCAATGCTCTCTACATGGGGCTCCCCTTGAAATGCACCCGGAAGCTCCAACTGGTCCAGAATGCGGCCGTGTGAGTAATTACGGGAGCAACATGGCACTCACATGTAACACCTCTTCCACGCGAGATGCACTGGCTTCCGGTGGCCTTCCGAGTGCGCTTCAAGGTCTTGGTTCTTACCTTTAAAGTGTTCCATGGCTTAGGACCTGAGTACTTACGAGACCACCTGCAGCAACCGATAACCTCCCACCAACCAATACGCTCTCACAAAGTAGGCCTACTCATAGTACCATCATTAAAACAATGTCATCTAGTAGTTCCAAGGGAGAGAGCCTTCTCTGTGGGGGCACCTACGCTTTGGAACAAAATACCACCTGGAATACGAATAATTCCAGATCTTCGCACTTTCCAACATGCCCTGAAGACCTTTCTGTTTCAACAAGCAGGGCTAGCATAAACATCTAAATTCTATGCCAAGGTCTTAGCAGATACACTAAGTTGACTCAATTTATTACTTACTGTTTATAATATATATATATGTATATTATATGTATATGAAATCCTATTCTGTTCACTGCCCTGAGTCCTTCAGGAGAACGGCGGTATAGAAATTCAATAAATAAATAAATAAAAATAAAATAAATAAATCATCATTGTTGCTCTTCTCTGCACTCTTTCTAGAGTCTCAACATCCTTTTTTATAGTGTGGTGACCAAAACTGGATGCAGGACTCTAGGCGTGGTTTTACTAAGGCTTTACAGGGTGGTATTAGCACCTCCCTTGATCTTGATTGTATCCCTCTGTTATTGCAGTTTAGGATTGCGTTGGGTTTTTTGGCTGCCGCTGCACACCGCTAGCTCATATTTAGCTGGTTGTCCACTAAGACTCCAAGATCTCTTTCTCACAGCATCACATCTAGACTTTAATTGGAATATTTGTGCTACCTGAAATGTGGAGGCTACCCCTGGGAATTTAGGCTTCTCTTTAGTTTTCTAGGGTTGCTCCCCCTTGCTTCAAGCTACCTTCATAAAAAGAAAAAAAAGCAAGCAAAATGCCCATTTATAGCACTAAGCAGAAGGGGAATAAAATCAAATTTATTAAAAGCTCAACTTAATGGACCATTCTAGGTGGAAAGAGTATCCTTTAAATCAGGGGTCTCCAACCTTGGCAACTTTAAGACTTGTGGACTTCAACTCCCAGAGTTCCTCAGCCAGCAAAGCTTGGAGGTTGGAGACCCCTGCTTTAAATCCAGCTGTCTGTTAAATCCAGCTGTCCGTTAAATCCAGCTGTCTGTTAAATCCAACTGTCTGTTAAATCCAGCTGTCCGTTAAATCCAGCTGTCTGTTAAATCCAACTGTCTGTTAAATCCAGCTGTCCGTTAAATCCAGCTGTCTGTTAAATCCAATTGTCTGTTAAATCCAACTGTCTGTTAAATCCAGCTGTCCATAAAATCCAGCTGTCCGTTAAATCCAGCTGTCTGTTAAATCCAACTGTCTGTTAAATACAGCTGTCCGTTAAACCCAGCTGTCTGTTGAGGAGAGAGGAAAATATCATTGTACCTTATGGCAACACCAGAGTCCTGGTTTAATCCTTTTGCGGTTCTGGTCTTGCCACTGGCAGGTATATAAGCCAACCAGGCAAGAAATGAAGTTTTCATATTTACAGAATTTGATCAAACGTTTCTTCGTTTTTTTGAACTTGGATTTCTTGACAAGGGTAGGAGGGTTCTCCATCGGTAGGTCGTCCATCTGTGCGGCCTGGAAGATGAATTAAAGAAAGGAAGTTGGAAAGGAATGGAGAAGAGACACGGAGCTGATCCCCTAACTCGGGGAGGTCTTCAAATTTTTAAGACTTGTAACTTCAACTCCCAGAATTCCCCAGCCAGCATGGCCGCCTTAGGAATTCTGGGAGCTGAAGTTCACAAGTCTTAAATTCTGGGAGTTGAAGTCCACAAGTTTTGAAGTCGGAATGTGAGGAGGATTCGTTTCTTCACCTTAGTCTCAATCTATCTAGACCAGGGCTCTATGAAATTGGCAAATTGAAGACTTGTGGGCTTCAACTCCCAGAATTCCCCAGCCAGCATTCTGGGAGTTGAAGTCCATAAATCTTAAAAGTGGCCAGGTTTGGAGATCCCTGCTCTATGAAACTGCCCTGATGTATTACATATATACTAAATCTATCTGCCATTGGTTTCTGTACCTTACTATAAGGTCTGTCTTCCCTGTTTGGAGGGAGAGGGAGGAGAAAAGGTGGGGGGGGGGGTTTCATATGTGGAGATTGAAAAATGATGGAAGCTGAAAATAAATGACATTGGTCTCGTTTCAATTAAAGACACACACGCCACGAAAAATAAAACCAGACCATGAAATGAAATAACAAAAGGAAACAAAAGAGCAGAAACTTAAAAAGAAGTGAGGTAAATTTGTCTCGTCGCAATTAAAGAAAAAGGCAAAGAAAAAGAAAAATAGACAATGAAATGAAAAACAGAAAGGAAGTAAAATTGTTTGGGCAGTTCGAAACCATAATTTGCCTTTACAAAAAAAAAATTGATAGAAACGGATATTTTTAAAACCAGAATAAAAACATTTGATTTGAAGCTTCTGGTTTTGCTTCCCTGCAAAGTCAGACCTTACCTCTTTTGCTCAGCTTGCCAGAAATTCCACTTTTCTGTTTCCAGAAACTTTCTTCGTAATCTTAACTGCCATAGAACTTTTCAAGCTCCAATATTCTTTCCTTTTTGCTGCTGTTCATTTCTGTTCGTTTCCAAATCGAATCCCAATGTCCTTCTCCTGTAATCACAACCGAATCTCTTTCCTGCCTATGTGAAACAATATGGGTAGTCCTTGACTTACAACCGTTTGTAGGAAGCCCCTCACCCCCGAAGAATGAAATATTTTGGGGAAATATTAAGAGGCAAGAATATTATATTTCTCCAAAGGAGAAATGGGGAAACATGTTTTTGGAGGCAGAAAGCAGCCCCCCCCCCCAGTCTTTCTTAATAGCCCACAGCAGATGCCAGCACTTAAGGAGATAAAGAGCTCATTGAAAGAGGAAGCCAGCTATCTAGATGGCTCCATTCATAAGCAAAGCAAACACTGCAGGCAGAAATCCATTCATGATGGGATATTTCGAAACTCCTTTGCAGCAAAGTTTGACAGGTAACAAAAGTGGAGTGATAGGATTAGAACAAGCAGCCCCTCAACCCAAGGTCCAACACAGGATGAAAGGCTCTCTAATGGCAGAAAGTGAAGAGGAACTAAAGAGCCTCTCCATGCGGGTGAAGGAGGAGAATGCAAAAGTTGGCTTGAAGCTCAACATTAACAAAACTAAGATCATGGCTCCTGTGGTTTTGACCAGTTCTGGAGAACCAGTAGTGGAAATTTTGAGCAGTTCAGAGAACCAGTAAATACCACCTCTGACTGGCCCCGCCCCATCTATTCTCTGCCTCCGGAGTTCCAGCTGCTTGGGAGGAAATGCGGATTTTACAGTATCCTTCCCCTGGAGTGGGGAAGGAATGGAGATTTTGCAACATCCTTCCCCTGGAGTGGAGATGGAATGGGGATTTTTCAGTATCCCTCCCCTGGAGTGGGGAGGGAATGGGGGATTTTACAGTATCCTTCCCCTGGAGTGGGGAAGGAATGGAGATTTTGCAACATCCTTCCCCTGGAGTGGGGAGGGAATGGAGATTTTGCAACATCCTTCCCCTGGAGTGGAGATGGAATGGGGATTTTTCAGTATCCCTCCCCTGGAGTGGGGAGGGAATGGAGATTTTACAGTATCCTTCCCCTGGAGTGGGGAGGGAATGGGGATTTTGCAGTATCCTTCCCCTGGAGTGGAGATGGAATGGGGATTTTTCAGTATCCCTCCCCTGGTGTGGGGAGGGAATGGAGATTTTACAGTATCCTTCCCTTGGAGTGGGGAGGGAATGGGGATTTTACAGTATCCTTCCCCTAGAGTAGGGAGGGAATGGAGATTTTACAGTATCCTTCCCTTGGAGTGGGGAGGGAATGGAGATTTTACAGTATCCTTTCCCTGCCATGTCCACCATACCACGCCCACCAAGCCACACCCACAGAACCCAGTAGTAAAAAATTTTGAAACCCACCACTTCTCCTGGCCCTCTCAATTCCTGGCAAATAGACGGGGAAGAAATGGAGGGAGTGACAGATTTTATCTTCCCAGGCTCCGAGATCACCGCAGAGGGGGACTGCAGCCAAGAAATTAAAAGAGGCTTGCTCCTGGGGAGGAAAGCTAGGGCAAATCTAGATAGCTTACTAAAAAGCAGAGACATCCCCCTGCCAACAAAAGTGCGTATAGTCAAGGCGATGGTTTTCCCAGTTGCAATGGATGGCTGTGAAAGTTGGACCGTAAGGAAGGCTGAGCGCCAAAGAATGGAGGCCTTTGAATTCTGGTGCTGGAGGAGACTCCTGCGAGTCCCTTGGATTGCAAGGCCATCCAACCGGTCAGTTCTAGAGGAGATCAACCCTGACTGCTCTTTAGAAGGCCGGATCCTGAAGAGGAAACTCAAATCCTTTGGCCACCTAATGAGAAGGAAGGACTCCCTGGAGAAGAGCCGAATGCTGGGAACGATGGAGGGCAAAAGAAGAAGGGGACGGCAGAGAACGAGGTGGCTGGATGGAGTCCCTGAAGCAGTCTTAATGTAGAGTGGGGACCGTTTGGATGATTACTGGATACTTATTCACTATATTCTAAAAAGACACTCTAAAAGCAACTATATTCTGAAGGCAGGAAATACTGCCAGCTAGAGAAATATGTGCAGCTGCAGAGAATACAAAGCCAACATGTAATTTCCTTTGATACTCTAAAGAGGCCCCCATAACTTGTCAGCATCCCTAGAAGACATATGGCTGGAGGTGGTTAGGTCATGGACATCCATATGGGCTAAAACTTGTCCTTCAACAAGAAGAAATTTGTACTTCAGCCAAAATACAAGAAGAATTATGAGTGTTGGATAGAGTTAATGTAAAACTTTAATAATTAGGAAAATGACAATTAAAAATGACAAATGTATGTTAACCATATATGGAAAAGTTGCTGTGTTAGCAGAATCCTTTGTTTAGAAAAGTATATAATGTGTCATACAAGCATGGAGTCTTTACTCAGAGCCAAGATTGGCAAATATGGCTTTGAGTCTTGCGCAATAAACTCTCTCTCTGATTGACCCAGGAATGTTGCTTGGTCACTTCATTCCATAACAGTCTTAAATGGACTCCAAAGGATGGTAGAGGACAGGAAAGCCTGGAGGAATGTGGTCCATGGGGTCACAATGGGTCGGACACGACTTCGCAACGAACAACAACAAATAAAGATCCATCCACCTATGTCAGCCATTTGCTCAGCTGTCCCAGAACGATATACTGCTTGTCGTTTTGCTTCATCAATAAACAGAATCTTTCTTTCCAATCAGCATTTTTCCCAGCTTGGAACAGAACCGGATGGATTTTTCTTCCAACACGTTCATTTAGTGTCCGTCCAAAGTTACAACGGCCCTGTAAAAAAAGGAACTTATGACCGTTTTTCAGAGTTACGACCTTTACAGCATCCCCTTGGTCACGAGATCCGAATTCGGATGCTTGGCCACTGGTTCATATTTATGACGGTTGCAGCCTCCCAGGGGGGTCACACAATCCCTTTTTGTGACTTTCTGATAAGGGGGAAGCCAGATTCACTTAACAACGCCAGTGATTCACTTAACAGCTGAGGCAAAAGTGGTCATAAAACGGGGGGAAACTCTCTTGGTAAATGTCTCGCTTAAAAACAGAACATTTGGGCTCAGTTGCGGTCGTTAAGTCGAGGACTCCCTGTATTGCTCTGGATTTATTTTTTATTCTTTTTCTGAGCCATTAACCCTTTTTTTTCCTCCTTAGTTATTCTGATCTTCCTTTGGAACTTCAAACTGAGATGGAGAGAAGTTCATTAATTTAAATTTTAAGGTGAAGATGAAGAGAAGATTAAAATTTGGATTACTGAGACAGAAAATTATTTGACATAATTGTTACATATTATATATTATATTTTATTATTATATAATAAGGGGGATTGACTTAGGTAAATAATTATTAATATTAGATTAGAGAAATGTTTGATTTTTTGTGCTGATGGGGGCAGGTGGAATATTTTTAACTTTAACCAAGATGAAGAGAAGGCTAAAAATTGGTTTATTGATTACATAATAAGGGGGATTGATTTAGGTAAATAATTATTAATATTAGACGAGAAATGATTGACATTTTTTAGCTGGGTTTAAATATTATAAGAGTTGTATTGATATGGTTGATAAATGAGGTAAATATTATTATTACTAGTTTTTTACAATAGCATTATTAGTGTTAGGATAACTTTATTAATTATAGGTTTATTTGTTATATTATTTTTCAGATTTCACTGTACTTTTTTTTAGTTTAACATAGAATTTTTTTTTCTTAATTTGTAGTGGGAGCCAAGGGGTGGGTGGGGGGATATGGGGGGGGGCGTTGGGGGAGAGGTGGGGGAGGTTGGGGGGAAGTGGGGGGGGAAAATGATAAAATTTGTATTGTAAAACTTTTTCAATTAAAAAAAATAAAAATTTAAATTTTAAGGTGAGCCCACTGCAAAGCAACTGGAAATTCATACAGGAACCATCACTTCAAGGCTGGCATTACCTGGAATTTTTCATTACAGGTAGTCCTCGCCTTATGACCATAACTGAGTTCCAAATTAGGGACTCAAGGCAGTTAAGTGAGTTTTGACCCATTTTACAACCTTTCCTGCCGCATTTGTTAAGTGAATCACTTCAGTTCTTAAGTTAGCAACCCAGTTGTTAAGTGAATCTGCCTTCCCTGTGGACTTTGCTTGTCAGACGGTCATAAAAAGGGGATCACGCGACCCGGAGGGACATTGCGACCGTCATAAATAGGAGTCAGTTGCCAAAGTGTCTGACTTTTGATCACATGACCATGGGAATGCTGCCATGGTCGTATCTATGAAAATAAATCCCTTTTTTCCAGTGCCGTTGTAACTTTGAATGGTCACTAAACGAACAGTTGTAAATTGAGGACTGTCTATTGTAAAGAGATGAGATAAGCATCTTTAGCATGACAGTCTAATAAGCCTCTTTTCTCAATTCTGGAAATATTTTCCTTCTGCCAACAAGGCCATTTTTTAAAATAAGTGGGAATTATTTTTTTTCCAGCAGCCTCTGAAAGACCTTGAATACACTTGCAGATTCACTTAAGGACCATCTTACTGACTTAACAACTGTAGTGATTCACTTAACTTATCAACCACTGTGGCAAGAAAGGCCATTAAATGGGGCAAGTCTCACTTAACAAGTGTCTCACTTAGCAACAGAAATGTTGGGCTCACTTGGGGTCGTAAATTGAGCATAACCTGTACATTGTGCAAAAAAAAAAATGGAAAGAAAAGGAAAGGTATTATTTTGATTATCATCTCAGCATATCCCTGTCTGCAAACCACTAAGAATTTTCTTTTAAAACTAGCTGGATGCCCATGCTTCACTACAAAACTATGTGCTCAGGCTTGATAAATGGACACTTGCAGCCTGAAATTTAGTGTAGATTGTGTAACTCCGTAGCATCCGAGTGTGTTAATATAATGCAACTGGCAGTTGGAACAGAGGGGGAAGTGGAGTAGAAGTCCCAGCCTGCAGCATCCATCGGTATTCATCTGGCTAGTATCCTGTCAGTGTGTGAGAGAGTTGAGGGGTGTTTGGAAACTCAAACAGTATTTGCTGTGTGAGCAAGAAAGAGACAGGAAGAAGGCTGGGCGTGGCTAGCTCAACTGTTCTGTAGTAAAGCTGCTTGCTGCTGTAAAAGTAAAACTGAAAGTGAAACTCCTCTCCTCTGCTTGTGTTTTGCATGTGGAACAGATTTCTTTTCAGGTGAGGAGGGGGAGTAGAACTCCTTAGCATCAGCATAAGGAAATAAGCATAATATAGGAAATACTAACGATCTGATGGTCATTTCGAAAAATCGTTTCTCAGTGAGCATCTAGAAGCCAAGAGGAACATATGTGGCAAATTTCAAGTTTGTAGGCTTTATGGTTCTGGAGATTTCATGATTAAAGTGTGAGTGGTTTTCGCTTTTATATATATAGATGCTACTGGCGGACTTTCCCAATTCTTTGTCTTTAAAAATGTTTTGTAAGTAAACCACCAAAGGTTAGAGCAATCAGAAATTGATTTCTTATTTTTGCTAATTTCAAACCACTAAGGTCCTCTCCTCTACCCTTCCCTTCCCTTCCCTTCCATTCCATTCTCTATTCTATTCTATTCTATTCTATTCTATTCTATTCTATTCTATTCTATTCTATTCTACTCTACTCTACTCTACTCTACTCTACTCTACTCCACTCCTCCACTCCTCCACTCCACTCCACTCCACTCCACTCCACTCCACTCCTCTCCTCTTCCCTTCCCTTCCCTTCCCTTCCCTTCCCTTCCCTTCCCTTCCCTTCCCTTCCCTTCCCTTCCATTCCATTCCATTCTCTATTCTATTCTATTCATTATTTGAATTTTGTGATTTTTGTCCAGTTCTTTCTTTTCTATTCTGCTGTGTCCGGGCACTTGCAGCTCAGTATCCAGACTTTTTTCTTTCTTACTGACAGTCATTCAGTTTGGGATGTTATGTAGCAGGTGCTTATCTACTTAATCAATCAGAATAGAGCTGGAAGAGACCTCGGAGGCTTTCCAGACCAATCCCTGCTCAAGCGGGAGAGCCTATAATCATTTTGGACAAATTGGTTCTCTAATCTCTAATAACAACTAATTTATCTAGGAGACAAATCATCCCGTAATGTACCGTCTCTCTGGAAAAAAAAATACCCATTTATTTTTGCAGGCACTGATCTACTCATGTATTTTTGCAGGCACTGGTCTACTCATTTATTTTCTTTTCACACCGATCAGCTGTAGGGCGGCCCTTTGAAGCCCCGCAGCAAGCGTTTAAACAGTTTTTTTCCCCTCTAGCCATCAGCTGGGACTCAGGAGGCAGCAATAGATTGGGGGTGAGGCCAAATAAAAGCTAAGGATAACGTGGTGGGAGGGGCCGGGGGAATGGGGTGGTGGGGCAGAACCGGTTCGGTGACATCATATCATCACTGCTACCGGCTCGGCGGAACCGGGCGGAACTCACCCCTGGGAGGAACACATTCATACACGTTAAGCCACAAGCGATGCAGGTCGTAAAACTGCACCAGTGTTAAAAGATTTTATTTTTTAAAAAACTGGAATTAAGGCAATAGATTCTGTTTCCTGAGATAGAAAGAGAACGCCTTTTTGGGCGGGGGTGAGGGGGTTCTTATTTATTAGCTTTCTACAGTTTTCCGCGGGATCCCAACTCAAAACGGCCGTAAGCCGTTCTGCCTCCAGACAGAATGCGAGGACAAGATTTTGGAGACCCACTTGGGGCAGTCGGTCAAGGTCAGCAAATGGTTCCTGGGCACCAAGTCTTTGCCAAACAGGAAGAACAAGGCGTTCGAAAATGCCAGGCCGATGATCATGGCCACCAGCACCCACGTCCCTCTGGATAGAAGGAAGAAGAAGCTCTTGTGAAGGCCTCGGGAGTCCTGGGTCAACTTGGCCTGCACCAACTCTTGGAGCAGAGAAGGACCTTCCTGGCCGTCAGCCGTCTCCAACCTGCTGAAGGGGGACTGTTCCAGCTGCTCTTCCAAAGATAGGACTTGGTTTTCCAGCGCCTTGCAGATCTCTTCGAGCTCCGCCACCGTGCGCGACAGCTCGGCGCACTGCTTCTTCTCGGCCTCGTATTGGCGCCGGGCGGTTTCAATTTTCGCCTCCAGCTGTTTGAAGTAGCCCACGATGTGCTCCATCACTTGCTTGATACGCAGCATGCCTTGGTCCCGGCTGGCTTTGGACTCCTGAAATTTGACCAGCTGGTTGGAGACCTTCTGGATTTTGGAGCAGAGAACCCTGTTGGTCTCTGCCAAGGTTAGATTTTGGCCCTGCAGGGCCGCCCGTGTGTCTTCCCGTTTTCGGAGCATCTCTTGCAGTTCTTCCTTTTCCTTTTCCAGATCCTCGACGATGGTTTTGAAACAGTTGACTTTCTCCTCCAGTCCCTTGTTCTCCTCATTCATGTGCTTCATCTCCTTCACGATCTCCTGGTTTTCAAGATCGAGGTTGGCCGCTTTGTCTCGTAGGTCCCAGATCTCCCTCTTTAACGCGTCCTGGATGTCCATCAGGTGGGACGCTTCTGATTTCTCCATGGGGTGGGGGCGTGGGGGGGGGCTGGATGAAAAAAGGCCTCGAATTTGGCGCCGCTCCTCTTGAGTTCACTGCTGAGGAGCAAGCAAAGGGAGAGTATTTTTTATTTTTATTTTTATTTTTAATTTGATTTATATGCCGCCCTTCTCCGGAGACTCAGGGCGGCTTACAATGCATTAAGCAATAGCCTTCATACTTTTGTATATTTATATTTATACAAAGTCATCTTATTGCCCCCAACAAACTGGGTCCTCAATTTACCCACCTTATAAAGGATGGAAAGCTGAGTCGACCTTGAGCCTGGCTGGGATTGAACTCGCAAGTAATTGCAGGCAGCTGGATCTTTGTAGGAGGCATTACTCCCCTACGCTACTCAGGCTCCTAAAAGTAAAACCGGGATCAAGCATCATATGTCAGCATTCCAGAAAAACCCCAACTCCAAGTAAAGACACGGAAGCAAATATTTTCCATAGTTCTCTTTACTAGAATTTACTAGAATAGGCAAACTGGCACATCTGGGAAAGCCCGAATCTGAAAAGCCCGATTTTCCTTCTGCCACTTCTGGAGGCAGGCTGTTCCACTGATTAATTGTTCTCACTGTCAGGAAATTCCTCCTTAGTTCTAAGTTGTTTCTCTCCTTGATGAGTTTCCACCCATTGCTTCTTGTCCTGCCTTCAGGTGCTTTGGAGAATAGCTTGACTCCCTCTTCTTTGGGGCAGCCCCTCAAATACTGTAACACTGCTATCATGTCCCCTCTAGTCCTTCTTTTCTCTAGACTACCCAAACCCAAATCCGGCAGCTGTTCTTCATATATTTTACTTTCCAGGCCTTTAATCATCTTCGTTGCTCTTCTCTGCACTTTTTCCAAAATCTCAACATATTTTTTTGTAATGTGGTGACCAAAACTGGATGCAGGATTCCAGGTGTGGCCTTACTAAGGGCTTTATAAGCGGTAGTAATCCTTCACATGATTTTGATTCTATGCCTCTGTTTATATCACCAAGGATTGTGTTAGTTTTTTCGGCTGCTGACGCACACAGCTGGCTCATGTTTAAGTGATCGTCTACTAGGACTCCAAGATCCCTTTCACTGTTACTGTTTTTGAGCCAGGTATCTGTATTTGTACTTTTAGTTTTTCCCTGCCCTAAGTGTAAAACCTTGCCTTTTTCCCATATTATATTTCTTTTTGTTGGATAGGGCCTATTGATCAAGACTAAAAGAAGTTAAATCAACACATTATTCTGAATTGAGAGCCTGGTTTAGCTCTGCAGACTAAAGCACCGTAATTAACATCCAGCTGTCTGCAATTACACCAGTTCGAATCTCCCCAGACTCAAGGTTGACTCAGCCTTCCATCCTTTCTAAGGCAGGTCAATTGAGGACCCAGTTTGTGGGGGCAATAAGATGACTTTGTATAAATATACAAAAGTATGAAGGCTATTCTTAATGCATTGTAAGCCGCCCTGAGTCTCCGGAGAAGGGCAGCATATAAATCAAATTAAAAAAAAAAAATTGGGTGAGTGGGGCGGTGGCCTAGAGGTGGAGCTCTCACCTCACAATCAGGAGGCTGTGAGTTCAATCCTAGGTAGAGACAGATATTTCTCTCTCTCTGGGCACAATGAGAATATATCTGCTGAACAAAACTGCGCATTGGCGACAGGAAGGGCATCTGGCCAGTAAATACTCAGCTTCATTCAGTTACCCAGACTCCATCCCACAAGGGATTAAAGGTAAAGGTTCCCCTCGCACACATGTGCTAGTCGTTCCTGACTCTAGGGGGCGGTGCTCATCTCCGTTTCAAAGCCAAAGAGCCAGCGCTGTCCCAAAACATCTCCGTGGTCATGTGGCCGGCATGACTCAACGCCAAAGGAGCACAGAAAACTGTTACCTTCCCACCAAAGGTGGTCCCTATTTTTCTACTTGCATTTTTTACCTGCTTTCGAACTGCTAGGTTGGCAGAAGCTGGGACAAGTCACGGGAGCTCACCCCATTACGCAGCACTCGGGACTCGAACCGCTGAACTGCCGGCCTTTCGTTCAACAAGCTCAGCGTCTTAGCCACCAAGCCACCGCAAGGGATTATTGGGTTGTTAAAAGATGATGATGACGATGATTCTGAATTGAGTTAAAGCATCATCCAAAATTCTGGATGAGATGCTTGTTTATTGGGACAAAAACCATCATTTGGCCTACTCACCGAAGGATCCTCAATATCCACGTGAGAAATGGCCTCTCCCAAACAGCCCAGCATCAACCAGAGCTGAGTCCAAGCCCAACTGACAGAAACGGCATCACAGCTGATGTCACAATCCACAATCTCCAGCCAATCAGGACCTGTCATGGGCCGCCTCCTTCCCAGAGGCTCTATCACACAAAGGAAACACTCACTCACACTCGAGCAATGGAAGGGAGCCTTTTAGCGCAAAAGTCTGTCATGATCAGAAGTCACATGCTAAAGACTACGCGGGATGGGGTGATGGATTGATTGGCATTTGGAGACCACCCATTGAAAGGTGGCTTACAATGGAAAATGTAAGAGGAAAATCCGTAACGTTGAGCCAAAATAAAAAGAACCACACACTTCAGAAAACGTACAGCATTTATTAGATTTTTTAAAAATCCCTCCTTTCTTATTTTATAAGTAACCAAAAGTGACGAACGTGCCTAATATTCCTTCTTCCTCTTATTTTACCAACAACAACAATGGAAGGATTGCCAGCGAGGACGACCGAGAGACGGAGAAAGAGAGGAACAGAGGAGTTACGGAGCTCTGGTGACGAGCAAGGACCGCCCCCTCCTGATCCCCAAACACGGAGAGTGGAGAGGAGACGGGAGCAGCACAGGCTGACCTGACAACTCAGGAGGAGAGCTCCCCGCCCCTCTTCACAAGGCTCACTTGGGGACTGAGACTTAAGGAGACACTGTTGGGAAGGACACTTGTCGGGAACAAATGCTGAATTCTTGGAGCCTTGGGTGCGTCGCCGAAGTCTGGAGTTCGTTGTGCTTCATTTTGTGTGCCTTGCCCGGTTTGCCGCCTCACCGGACTTTTTTTTTTATTTTTTAAATTTGATTTATATGCCGCCCTTCTCCGGAGACTCAGGGCAGCTTACAACGTGTTAAGCAATAGCCTTCATACTTTTGTATATTTTATACAAAGTCAGCTTATTGCCCCCACAAACTGGGTCCTCAATTGACCTACCTTAGAAAGGATGGAAGGCTGAGTCAACCTTGAGCCTGGGGAGATTCGAACCTACAGTAATTGCAGACAGCTGGATGTTAATTACGGTGCTTAGTCTGCAGAGCTAAACCAGGCTCCAGGCAGGACTTGCAGGAAATGTGGAGATGTTTGGGGGAAAGTTGGTGCAATAAAGGGGGAGTTAAAACTGTTCTCTGGCTGTGTTTCTTCCGTGCCTCGTCCGGGGTCATCATAAGGTCCATTTATTGATGAGCAGAACCACAGCATGCAATTCTGGGACAGCTGACAAATTAGCTTGATGAGTGGAAGGATTTTTATGCAGTTTCTGAGAGGCTTCAGGGTGATTGTCCAATGCAATGAGCTCTGTGTCTTTTGCTATTCTAATGGGGGTGGGTTAATCCTATCATGCCCTATTCTTAGAATTCGGGTGGCGCAGGATGTTTTATTGTACATTTTAATCCCACGGCTGGAGGTAAAAGTGTTGTGTTTGTGAATAGGCTGGCCTGGATTTCTTCATGGGCACAAAATCTCCATCTCTAAGGACTTCGGGCATCTGCTGGAGGCTATTAAGAAAGACTGGGGGCTGCTTTCTGCCTCTAAGAACATGTTTCTCCATTTCCCCTTTGGTGGAAATATAATGTTTAGAATAGAAAACTGAGTTGAAATGGACCTTGGAGGTCTTCTAGTCCAACCCCCTGCTTAGGCAGGAAACCCTACGCCACTTCAGACAAATGGTTATCTAATCTGTAAAAGAGTTGCGACGTCAGTTATGCAGGAATGGTGGTTATCTTGGCTTTTTTCACTCTCCCTGGTGCCCCCCAGTTAGATGGGGTGGGGGTAGGGTCTCTATGGCTGCTATTTGCCTCCCCCTATGTTTGTTGAAAAAACAGAGTCTGCTAGGCTGTTGGCTTGAGCTCCAAGCTTGGCAATTTGGGTTGCAAACGTTTCGTCACCATTCGAGGAGACGTCGTCAGTGCGTTTTGAACTGTTGCTTGTCATTTTGATGAGAAAAATTCAGAACGCACTGACGACGTCTCCTCGAATGGTGACGAAACGTTTGCAACCGAAGTGCCAAGCTCAGAGCTCAAACCAACAGCCTAACTACCAACCCGAGTTACTCATATTGAACACACATTTCAAACCTAGTCTGCGTTCGCAAACTGGACCGACGGTTTGCTGAGTTAGAATACGCAAAACACTGACCATAATAAACCTGGATAACTTGCTGCGCCGATGGTGGGCAAACCCAGTTTAGCTTAGTGTAGTGTGTGAGCTCAAGCACGGAGGGCACTTGCCTCAGGCAATACTGGTAGCGAAGGCTTATGGTGCATCTCCCACCCTCTACACATCCTCCTCCTGCCCAATCACTGTTGTGCTGTTTGAGAAAAGGCCGAGTCCCACCAACAGCCGGCTGCCATCTTGGTCTTTGCCTTAGCCAGCCCTGCAGGGTGTGGGGGTGTTCCCTGAAGCTGCAACCCCAAACCGTTTCTGTAGAGAACTGCACCCCCTTCCAGGGGTGGGCTTCAAAAATGTTAGCAAGGGGTCCTCTGCCAGGTTGCTGTGTGGGCGTGGCCTAGTCAGCCTCCTGCATCACAGTGTGTGGGGGGGGGGCATTTTTGCCCTCCCTGGGCTTCAGAGGCTTTTCTTGAGCCTCCGGGAGGACGAAAACAACCTCCCCAGGCTCCGGAGGCCCTCTGGAGGCCGGAAACAAGCGGTTTCTGTCTTTCCCGAACTTCCTGTAGGCCCCATTTTCACCCTCCCCGAGCCTCCGCATGCGTCCTGCACTTACCTGCATCCAAAATGGGAGGGGCGGGGTGGGGTGGGCGGGGCCATCCAGGAGTGGGATTTGGGGGGGTTCTCGGAACTGCACAGAATCTTAGCTAGAGGTTCTCCCGAACCCCTGCGAACACCCAGCAGCCCCACCGCTGCCCCCCTCCCAGAGGAGAAGGCTGGACACCTCCGGCACAATTCGCCTTCTTTTTATTATTGCTTTTCCTTGGCGTTGACTTCTCGTGGGGTCTCCCCTTCTTTCTTCTTCCCCGTTTTTTTGGGGGCAGAAGGGGTTTTCTTCGGGCGCGTCTGGTGGCCTTTCTCCACGCCGTTTTGGTCCTCAAAGAGAGCCACTTCCTGGGACAGCTTCCGCAACTCCTTGTTGAGCTGGTTGTTGGAGTCGATCAAAGCGAACTTCAGGACTTCCAGCTGGTTGAGCTTCTGGTAGGCATCCTCGGCCCGTTCTCGCATCGCTTTGACTTTGCCTTGCATTTCCTCCATGGCATTTTTGAAACTTTCGACTGTGTCCTGCAAACTCTGGCTCATGGTCGGGACTTCGTCTGGGCTCCGGGGCTCTGCGTTCAGATTCGCTGCTAAATGTTGCTAGAAATTGTCTTTTATTTTCTTCTTCTGGGGAGCTCCTAAGGGCAGTGGGGTTTGGAGAGACGATTTATAGAGGCTGCTGACAAGCTGCGGGGGAACACAAATAGGACACTGACACACACACACACACACACACACACACACAGAGGCATGGGATCTACTGCTGCTAAACTACACAAATATCTTCGTACACCTGTATCTGCAGTCTGTAAGTTTGAATCCGCTCTTAGCCATGGAAGCCAACGAAGGCAGGGGTGGGATTCAAATCATTTAACAACCGGTTCTCTGCCCTCATGACCGGCTTGGGGGGGCGTGGCTTATGGTGGGCGTGGCCCAGGGGTGTGACAGGCAGCACTCGGTCTCTGATGATTGCGCGGCTCAGTTGCAATGCACCATAGTGGGTGTGGCCTAGTCGGCCTCCCGCACCACAATGGGGCGGGGCGTGGTTTTTTTGCCCTCCCCGGGCTCCGGAGACTTTCTTTGAGCCTCCGGGAGGACGAAAACAGCCTCCCCAGGCTCTGGAGGCAGCTCTGGAGGCCCCCGGTTTTTGCCCTTCCTGAGCTCCACGCACACTCTGTACTTACCTGCATCCGTGTGGGGGACTCCTGGGAGGGGAGGGGCTGGGTGGGCGGGGCCATCCAGAAGTGGGATTTGGGGGTTCTCCAAACTCCATAGAATCTTAGCTAGAGGTTCTCCCAAACCCCTACGACCCCCCCACCAGCCCACCCCTGCCTTATTTGCTCCCTTCCTCGTTCCCCCACCCCCACCCCCACCAAGAATTCAAACTTTCGGGGTGGGGGAGTCAGATCCCAACCTAGCTTCCTTCTCTGTGGTCTGTTGCTGCTGTCAATTCTCCGGCAGCTATTTTAAATTATATTCTCCCCCCCCTCGGAGTTGATACATCAGGAGATGAGATATATATATATATATATGGAGGAGGGGGGAAATGCCACCAGCACCCTTTCTGATCTCCCTTGCCATGGAAATGCTTGGACCAATAGGATGAGCAGCAGAGAAAGTGATGCAACAAAGGGATAAAGAGCCAGTGTGGCCTAATGGGGAAGATGCTGGCCTATGAACCAGGAGGCTGTGAGTTCTAGTCCCGCCTTCGGAGGAAAGCTGGCTGGATGACTTTGGGCCAATGACCAGGAGGTGGTGAATTCTAGTCTTGTTAGGCATGACAGCTGGTTGAGTGACTTCTGGTCAGTCACCAGGAGATGGAGAGTTCTAGTTCCTGCCTTAGGCATGAAAGAAAGCTGAGTGACTTCTGGCCAATCACCAGGAGACTGGGAGTTCTAGTCCTGTCATATGTCTTCAACTTGCTAAGGTTGAGAAACATTGGACTAGAGCAATAATATCTAGTATTATCCTCACGCCCTTGAGACTTTATATTAAAAGAGACCAAAGCAATCTATTCTTGATTTCTTTTTCCTGCAGCTAATGGAATTTTTATGTATGGTAAAAAGGACTCCCCGGGGATTTTACTCCGTTGGTTGTAGCCAGAGGTGAGTTTCAGCAGGTTCTGACCAGTTCTGGAGAACCGGTAGGGGAAATTTTGAGTAGTTTGGAGAACCGATAAATACCACCTCTGACTGGCCCCGCCCCATCTAGTCTTTACCTCCCAGGTCCCAGCTGATCGGGAGAAAATGGGGATTTTACAGTATCCTTCCCCTGGAGTGGGGAGGGAATGGAGATTTTACAGTATCCTTCCCCTACCGGATGAACAGAATGAATGAGCTGGAAGGGTTTGGAGGGCTCCTAGTCCAGCTCCATGCTCAAACAGGAGAACCTATAGAACGGAAGGGAAGGGAAGGGAAGGGAGGAGAGGAGAGGAGAGGGGAGGGGAGGGGAGGGGAGGAGAGGGGAGGAGAGGAGAAGGGAGGAGAGGAGAAGATAGGAGAGGAGAGGAGAGGAGGGGAGGAGAGGAGAGGAGAGGAGAAGGGAAGAGAAGAGAAGAGAAGAGAAGAGGAGAGGAGAGGAGAGGAGAGGAGAGGGGAAGGGAAGGGAAGGGAAGGGAAGGGAAGGGAAGGGAAGGGAAGGGAAGGGAAGGGAAGGGAAGGGAAGAGAAAATAGAGAAGAGAAGAGAAGAGAAGAGGAGAAGAGAAGAGAAGAGAAGAGAAGAGAAGAGAAGAGAAGAGAAGAGAAGAGAAGAGAAGAGAAGAGAAGAGAAGAGAAGAGAAGAGAAGAGAAGAGAAGCCGAAGCAGAAAGAAGAGGAGTGGAGTGGAGTGGAGTGGAGTGGAGTGGAGTGGAGTGGAGTGGAATGGAATGGAATAGAATAGAATAGAATAGAATAGAATAGAATAGAATAGAATAGAATAGAATAGAATAGAATAGAATATAGATAGGGAAGGGAAGAGAAGAGAATACAGAATGCATAGAATAGAATAGTAGAATAGAATAGAATAGAATAGAATAGAATAGAATAGAATAGAATAGAATAGAATAGAATAGAATAGAATAGAATAGAATAGAATAGAATAGAATAGAATTTTATTGGCCAAGTGTGATTGGACACACAAGGAATTTGTCTTCGGTGCATATGCTATTATTTCAGATAAGTGACTGTCTAGACTCTTCTTAAAAACCTCCAGTGATGGAGAGCCCACAACTTCTGGTGGCAAGGAGTTCCACTGGTTAATTGTCCTCACTGTTAGGAAGTGTCTCCTTAATTCCAGGTTGCTTCTCTCCTTGATGAGTTTCCATCCATTGTTTCTCGCCCTGCCTTCTGGGGCTTTGGAGAATAATTTGACCCTCTCTTCTTTGTGGCAGCCCCTCAAGTACTGGGAGACTACTATCATGCCATCCCTAATTCTTATTTTCTTTAGACCGGCCCCACCCAAATCCTGCAGGCGTTCTTCCTATGTTTTAGTCTCCAGGCCTTTGATCCTCTTCATTGCTCTTTCTCTGCACTTTTTCCAAAGTCCCAACATTCTTTTTTGTAATATGACCACCAAAATTGGTTGCAAGATTCCAGGTGTGGCCTTACTAAGGTTTTATAAAGGGGTACTAAGACTTCACATGATCTTGATTCTATGCCTCTGTTTATACAATTTAGGATTATATTGGCGTTTTTAGCTCATCTTCAATGGGACCGAAAGGAACTTGACATCTGCATCTCCAACCTTCTTCCAAGAATGATGACCACCAAACATCTCAGCGACCGTTTATTGATTTTTAAAAATAAAAAATCAAATATGCTTTCGCCGACAGGCCAGAAGGTTGTTTTAGTCCCTGCTCAGGACTGAGCGTCCATGGGGTATTCGTGTTGTAAAGTATTTGGATTCCTTAGCTGTATCATCAATGGTTTTATCGGGGACCCTGAAAGTAAGAGATTTTTTTTTTTTAAATGAGGCTGTCAGGTTTCGAGGTCGTCTCAAATAAATTGCATTTCAAACAAAGCCTTTGATGAAAAAAACTCTCATTTATGAAGCACGACATTCTCTCCGACTCACCGTAGCCAACACTGATGTCCGACCCAAAAACCCTCCCTTTCCTTCCCCCACTCCTCTGCTCTCATTGGCCATCTTCCAAGTCACTCTACTCCTAATCTACTGCTCCAACTCAAAGGAATTTCCCCCTCTCATCCCATCTCCTAGGGCTGTGATGGCGAACCTATGGCACGGGTGCCACAAGTGGCACGCGGAGCCATATCTGAGGGCACACGAGTGTTGCCCTAGGTCAGCTCCAGCACACATGTGCCCACCGGCCAGCGGATTTTCGGGCCTTCTGGGCCCACCGGAAGTTGAGAAATGGGCTGTTTCCGGCCTCCGGAGGGCTTCCTGAGGGTGTTGAGGAAGGCTGTTTTTGTCCTCCCCAGGCTCCTAGAAAGCCTCTGGAGCCTGGGGAGAGTGAAAAATGGGCCCACTGTGCCATTGCGTTCCAAAAACGGGGGTAGCGTGGGGGGAGCACGCGCATGTGCGCAGGAGGGCGGGGCACGGGTGGGCATTGAATCATGGGTGTGAGCACGCAGGCATACGGTCCCCCCGCTCTCCCCCCGCTTTTGGCACGCGACGGCAAAAAGGTTAGCCATCACTGTCCTAGGGGACATTATCTCCAGGGAAAATAAGTAGGTGAAGAGTCAAACGTCCCTTTCCAGATGCCTCCGCTTCTCCTTCCTATGTCAGCACTAGAATAAATGCAGCTTGACGTGCTGACAGAGGCGAGAGAAGAAAAATAGAAAAGCGGAATAGAGGTTGGCTTCCCCCCCCCCCCCCCATGAGGTTAGTTAAAAAAAAAAACCTGTAGAATTTCTCAGTCATCCAGGATGCTTTTTTCAGGAGGCAACTCGACTTTCTAGGTTTTTTTCTTTTGAAGATATTTTGCTTCTCCTCCAAGAAGCTTCATCAGTTCTGACTGGATGGTGGGGAAGGGAAGGATTGATCCTCCTTGCAGACAGCTGGTCATTTGCATCCTTTTTAGAGGGTCGTTGAAGCAGCTGAGTGGTTGCAAATGGGTGTGGAACCAACAGCGAAGGGACACAGGGCAGAAAACATCCTGCAGCCGAGAAGCCTCCATGCCCATTTGACCCACAGACAAACCTCCAAGTGGCCTCAATGGCCTTCTCAAAGGATGCAAATGACCAGCTGTCTGCAAGGAGGATCAATCCTTCCCTTCCCCACCATCCAGTCAGAACTGATGAAGCTTCTTGGAGGAGAAGCGAAACATCTTCAAAAGAAAAAAAAACACAAGTCCAGTTGCCTCTTGAAAAAGCACCTTTGGGATGAATAAAAATTTAAAAAAGAAAATTTATTTGGCTACAGCAAAATCCCGTGCAATTTCAGGACATTTTTGCTCTAACGTGGAATTCAATTAAAGAGAAAAATAATTTTTTTTAAAAAAAATTAATTTATATGCCGCCCTTCTCCGGAGACTCAGGGCGGCTTACAATGCGTTAAGCAATAGCCTTCATACTTTTGTATATACCTGCTTAGTAGGACTTTCGACCCCCCCCCCAAGCGGTGTTCTTTTTTATACAAAGTCAGCTTATTGCCCCCACAATCCGGGCCCTCATTTTACCTACCTCGGAAGGATGGGAGGCTGAGTCAACCTTGAGCCTGGTGAGATTCGAACTCGCAGTAATTGCAGGCAGCTGGTGCTAGTTAACAGTATAATAATAATTATTAACTATGATCTTGACTTGTGCAAATTCAGCTGCGCAAGTTGTGGGCGCTTGCTTAGATTCTTGGAACAAGAACAAATATCTGTTTCGATTGGTACTTGGCTCTTTGATTTCCTGAATGAGGCTATTGTTTGTTTGTTTTGAAAGTTGCACAAACCAAACCAATGAGATGGGATCGTCCTTATGGGAAAAGCATCAACCTGGATTAAATTTAGCCTGTCGGAGGAATGCAGCTACCCAAAAAAACCAGGATTCACATTCGGAAGCTGAGAATTCCTGCTAAGCATTGCTACGAATGCGTTTGGTTAATTAGGATCCTACAGGGTTTTTTAAAACCTGATTCTTTGGGTTCTTTGCTATTAGTGTGGGAATATAGTGGGACTTCAGATAGTCCTCGATTTACAACAGTTCGTTTAGTGATTGTTCAAAGTTAAAACAGCCCTGAAAACAGTGACTCGGTCATGACCCTTTTTTCACACTTACGACCGTCGCATCGTCCCCACGGTCAGGGGATCCAAAAATTCAAGAGGCTTGGCAACTGACATGTACTTACGACAGTTGCAGTCTTCCGCGGGTCGCGCAATTAACTTTTTTTGCGACCTTCGGACAAGCCAAGTCAATGGGGAAGCCAGATTCCCTTAACAACCGTGTGTGACCCCTGTAAGAACGGCGATGATTCACTTAACAAATGTAGCACGAAAAGTCGTAAAATGGGACAAAACTGACTGAACGCATTTCTCACTTAACGACATGAATGTTGGGCTCAGTTGTGGCTGTAAGTCGAGGAGTAGCTATAGCTGGATTCCGAAATTGCAACCTCAGGTTTCATTGACACGAATGGAGGCAAAAATAATCATCATCATCATCAAATTTGCATATCATGATGCACCTTTTCAAAGCAATTCTGATTGGTGACACAGCTGGACTTCAGCTACTAATATGGAGTTGCTTAACCATAGCAACTTTAAGATGTGTGGACTTCAACTCCCAGAATTCCCCAGTCAGCAAGGTCCACACATCTTAAGCCAGAGGTCTCCAGCTGGCTGGAGAATTCTGGGAGTTGAAGTCCACAAGTCTTAAAGCTACCAAGTTTGAAGACCTCTGTCTTAAACATTGCTATGGTTGAGAAATCCTGCACAGGTAGTCTCAACTTACAACAATTCATCTAGTGACCATTTGACGTTATGCTGGCCCTGAAAAAAGTGACTTATGACTGTTTTTCATACTTATGACTGCTGTGGCCCCTGCCTTCTGGGATATTCTACCTTCAGATATGATGACCTATGGGCCTTTAGATTATGAAGATTTGTGTGCCTGGGCCTGGGGTCCCAGGTATGTTAAAGCCCTCATTTCCTGGCTGTATTAGCAACCATAGTAACAGAGCCATGGTGGTGCAGTGGTGAGAATGCAATATTGCAGGCTAATTCTGCCAACTGCCAGCAGTTTGATCCTGACCGGTTCAAGGTGGACTCAGCCTTCTGTCCTTCCGTGGTCGGTAAAATGAGGAGCCAGATTGTTAGGTGGGAAATATGTTGACTTTGTAAACCGCTTAGAGAGGGCTGGAAAGCACTGTGAAGCGGTATATATTGCTTGGGAAGGAAGGAAGGAAGGAAGGAAGGAAGGAAGGAAAATAAGGTGAAGGAAATAAAGAGGGAGGCAGGCAGGCAGGCAGGAGGCACAGTGGTGCAGTTGTTACAATGCAGTGATGCAGATTATCTCTGCCGATCGCCAGCAGTTTGATTCTGACCGGCTCAAGCCTTCCATCCTTCTGAGATCAGTAAAATGAGGACCCAGATGGTTGGGGGGGAAATATGCTGACTCTGTAAACCGCTTAGAGAGGGCTGGAAAGCACTGTGAAGCGGTATATAAGCACTGTGGCTATTTTCTTGGGTGACGTAGATTTATTTTGTAATGTTTCCATTGTTTTTATGTTTTATGCTGTACACTGACGAAGTCACTTATTGACCTGGGCAGCTATAAAAGTCAAATCAAGTAGAATCAAATCAAATCCAAAAATAAATGCAGGATCGCTTAGCGGGTTGCACGAATGTAGATTTTGCAGGTAAGGATGTTGTGTGAACGTATTTATTTATTCATATCCCGCCTTTATTATTTTTTTTTATAAACAACTGGTTTATTGATGCTTAGACCGAATAGATTATAGAAAGAAGAGTGTTATGTGGTAACCATAAAAGAGCTAAATTTATACCTTTATTTATAATTGCTGTAAAGAAACTTATTCTTTTCTACTGTTCTTTTACTGGGGGTTTTTTGTGTCTTTAGTTGTCTCTTTGATTCCTCTTTTTTCCTTTTTCTCACTTCAGCTTTTATGTTTATATAAAATATAAAAATAATATATTTATACTATTTTATAGTTTTTAAAAAAACCCTTTAATAAAATTTTTAACCACAAATGTGTGAACACAGCCCATACTTTGGTTGAACGTTCCTTTGAATCTCAAGGTGTATATTTAAGAATCCAACACAGAAAAGGATATTTTTATGTTACGTTTATGAATATGAGAGGAGAGTGGGTTCCTTCCACGTGTGTCCAAAATCAGCCACCTGTTCATTCAGCAGTCTTTCTTGTTTTGTGTAGCGTGAAAATTGGTCCTGTCAATCAGTCTTTCTCAACCTTGGCAACTTGGAAGATGGATGGACTTCAACTCCCAGAATTCCCCAGGCAACATGCTGGCTGGAAAAGCCTGAGAGTTCATTCGTTCATTCAATCTTTATAGTTAAGCTTTATAGCTGAACCAAGTGACTCACAATTTTAAAGTTGATCTCCATCCATCCCCAAGTTACCAAAGTTGGGGATGAGTACAATGAGTTTACATTGTACTCCCAGGAAATGAGTAATGTTGTAGTAGCCCCTTCTAATCGATGTTATCCGCCATGATTGATTTATGGCAAGTTCTTGTACTGCCTTAGTCATGAACGACAGCTGGATGACTTTGAGCCATTCACCAGGAGACTGTGAGTTCTAGTTCTGCTTTGGGCATGAAAACCAGCTGGATGACTTTGAGCCAATCGCCAGGAGACTATGAGTTCTAGTTCTGTTTTGGGCATGAAAACCAGCTGGGTGACTTTGAGCCAATCACCAGGAGACTGTGAGTTCTAGTTCTGCTTTGGGCATGAACGACAGCTGGGTGATTTTGAGCCAATCACCAGGAGACTGTGAGTTCTAGTTCTGCTTTGGGCATGAACGACAGCTGAATGACTTTGAGCCAATCGCCAGGAGACTGTGAGTTCTAGTTCTGCTTTGGGCATGAACGACAGCTGAATGACTTTGAGCCAATCACCAGGAGACTGTGAGTTCTAGTTCTGCTTTGGGCATGAACAACAGCTGAATGACTTTGAGCCAATCACCAGGAGACTGTGAGTTCTAGTTCTGCTTTGGGCATGAAAACCAGCTGGATGACTTTGAGCCATTCACCAGGAGACTGTGAATTCTAGCTCTGCTTTGGGCATGAACGACAGCTGGGTGATTTTGAGCCAATCGCCAGGAGAGTGTGAGTTCTAGTTCTGCTTTGGGCATGAACGACAGCTGGATGACTTTGGCCCAATTCCCCGCTCTCAGCCAAACCCACCTCACAAAGTTGTTGTGTGGAAAAATAGGAGAAGGAAGAAGTATTGTGTATATTTACCGCCTTGGGTTACTTACAAAGTAATAAAGGCAGGATAAAAATATAATAAATAAATAAATAAATGCAGCTTCCCCCATCTCACCATTAGAGACCCTTCTGGATCCGTCTCCTGGCATTATGACCCCAGATGGTTAATGGAGTGTCATCGTCCCCAGTGCCCCCCATTTCTTAACACAAATACTGCAAATGTGAGCAAAGCAGGTGATTGTGGCGTTTATTTCAATCTCTTTCTTTGCACAAAGTCAAAGAGGATGGAATATCTACAAAAGCCGTGGGAAGGATTTTTTAGCACCATTTCGCGAACGGTGAGTGGAGCATTCAGTACAGTATAAGAACAAAATATACAGCGATGATGTAACCAGGGAAGCAACCAAAGGGAGAACTAAGAACATGAGAAGCCAAGAAGCCAGATTTTATAAAAGGAATGCAAAGGAATTACAAGAGAAGAAGCTTCTTTTGAACAAAAAAAACAAAAAAAAAAGGAGAAAAACCCAGTTGATTGACAGCCATCGTTTCCTACTGGTGCCCAAACAGTTCACTCAAAACTAGAATTGGGGAAAAAACTTCATGTCATTCACCACTGAACGCATTTCAACATTTTTGCAATCAGGAGTTGACATAAAACTTGTCTTTTTTTATACTGCAGTTCTCAGTGTGCTGCATTGTTGAAAATGTGTTGTAACTGAGAAAAATCTGTGGACATTTGTGAAATTAATGTACAAAAATGTGTTGAAGTACGTGATTTGGATAAACTCTCCATCAACTCCCCCTCTCATCGTTAAGAGACCTTCTGGACCAGTCAGATGAAAATGACAATAATTAAATAATGATATATACAGTATGTATATATTTGGAGCAACAGGCAGCAAACAAGCCCCCAATTGTGCACAACATTTTCTCTCTTTTTTTGTAATTTTTTCCCCCCAAAAAACTGAGCTTTTGCAAGATTTGCAAAAAAAGAAAAGAAAAAAAAAAGAGCAGCAGCTAACTTGCATAAATTTGTCTCCATTCAGTATTACAACTCTGAATGGACTCTTGGGACTGGCACATCTGTAGGGCACCAATTTGGAAAGGAAGCTTTAAAGCAGTAGTTTTCGAATTTGGCCCCTTTAAGACATGTGGACTTCAACTCCCAGAATTCCTCAGCCAGCATGGGTGGACTTCAACTCCCAGAATTCCTCAGCCAGCATGGGTGGACTTTAACTCCCAGAATTCCTCAGCCAGCATGGGTGGACTTCAACTCCCAGAATTCCCCAGCCAGCATGCATGGACTTCAATCCCCAGCATCTCCCAGCCTGTTATGCTGGCTGGAGGATTCTGGGAGTTGAAGTCCACACGTCTTAAAATGGCCAAATTTGAGAAACACCAAAGAGAATAAACATTGGCATAGAACATAAAAACCAGACACTTGATGCCCAGAATTAAAATAGACACTTGGGTGTTAACCAGCAAATTGAAAGCACTTCTAGATGACTGTTGCTTCTTCCATATCCATAAGAAGGGGAATCCTTTGTATTTCATTACTGTGCAGATTTTACAGGGATCAAGAAACGTTTATATTTTATTTAACTCGTTTTGATAGAATATTTTTACCTCAGGATTGAACCGCGGGGTCCTTTGGTGCTCTCTGAAGTGGGTTATTTTCTTGCAAATGTTTCATTACCCAGCTAGGTAACATCATCTGTGCTAAAGGAGAGTGGGGTTTATAAATGGAGAGCAAACCCTCATTCCCTTCTAGCACGGATAATGTTACCTAGCTGGGTAATGAAAACAACCCAGCTCAGAAAATACCAAGAACTCCGCATTGAAGTAATAACTCCAAGGGGAGAGGTATTTATTTATTTATTTTCCCCCTTCCACAATCTTGCCTTGATGGACAGCTGTTCCCTCACCTGAAAACTTTAAAGGTCTTTTCGGACAGGCTTTTCCTAGGCTGTTTCATCTACAAGGAAAATCCCTCCGGATTGTGTTGCGGTTGGGGAAGGCACCCACAAAACTTGCAGAGTGTTTTAAGGGGTGCGACCTGAGAATGCTTACATATTTAATCCCCCCCCCCCAAAAAAAACACCCCTATCCTAACCCAAAGTCTAATCAACCACCATTTGGTACAGATCTTTATTTTTATATAAATAACCCAGTCGGGGGAATCCCGTGCCAAATTTCCGACGGTGTCTGCCACAGCCGTTTTCCTTTTTTGCCAAATTCCTTTGCAATCCCGGGAATTTTCAGAAGAAAATATTTCAGTTTGGCTCTCCTGAACAGAAGCAGCGATGAAGGGTGCTGTTACAGGAATGTTTTTGTGCATCACACAGCAAAACAAGAGTTGCCTTTCATGCACACAGATATATAGGTAGTCCTCAACTTACAACAGTTCATTTAGTGACCGTTCAGAGTTACATGCTGGACCAACCTTTTTCCAAGGTGTCAATCAAGCACTTCCCCACCCTGATTTTTCCCACCTTCACTCCTGGCAAGTTGCAAATAAGCGTGATGGAGCAAACGAACAAATATTTTTTTTCTTTTGTTGTTGTTGCAGGATTTGAAAAGATTTTGCCTTTATTTCTATAGCAATTCCAGGTAGTCCTTGACTTAAAATTCGTTTAGTGACCGTTCCTAGTTACAACGGCACTGGAAAGAAGTGAGTTACGACCGTGGCTCCCGCTTGCAACCGTTGCAGCGTTCGCACGGACAGGTGATCAAAATTCAGGCAGCTGACTCGTATTTATGACGGTTCGCAGCATTTCCCCCCCACCCCACCCCCAGGGCCACACGGTCCCTTTTTGCGACCTTCTGACAAGCCACGTCCATGGGAGAAGCCGGATTCACTTAACAATCGGTTAAGTGCGGGGATTCACTTTGCAACAGTGGTGAGAAAGGTTGCAAAATGGGGCAAACCTTATTTAACAACTGTCTCGCTTAACCATGGAAATTTGGGGGCTCCCTTGTGGTCGAGAACTACCTGTAAATATTATTATTTTTCAACCTCCCTTTCCCCAA
Source organism: Masticophis lateralis (assembly GCA_030761175.1). Classification (NCBI taxonomy): domain Eukaryota; kingdom Metazoa; phylum Chordata; class Lepidosauria; order Squamata; family Colubridae; genus Masticophis; species Masticophis lateralis. Next base: position 3,358,753 of record JAUDYJ010000004.1, on the reverse strand, counting down.
ATGGGAAATTGCTGGATTAAATACAAGGACACAACATACACCATCCTGGGGATAAAATAGGATATTTGCATTTTATAGGCAGCAACCGTCATCATACCGGCAATATTATTATTATTATTATTATTAAGGTCCAAGTGGTTTTGGAGTGTCCTCCTCAATTCCTCCAGAACCCTGGAGTTTTTTTTTTTTTAAAAAAAAAACACCTCGCCCTCCCACGCCCCCATTTTCGGACATACACACAATTCTTGGCTAATCACTTCAACACTCTACATTTCTAGCACAACTAGGCGTAGAAATAACATCGTTAAAGAGAAATCGTGACACGTACTTTATAAGTGGAAAGCATTCCAGCACAAGGCGTAGCAGAGACATCACACACAGAAACGCTACAATTTTTTTGTTTTTTTTTGTCGCATCCCTTTCAGGAATCAACCCCTACCCTCCTCTCCCCACCACCCACCACCCCATCCCAGGTGCTCCCCCACCCTTTAAATAATGTCTCCTAGTCTGGCATTCGAGCCAAACAGTTATTTTTTTGCTTATTTCTCCAGCGTCCCTATCCAATATTTCTACTTGCTTTTTGCACATCGTTGTTTGTTTGTTTTGTTAAAAAATAATCTCATGCTCTAGAAATAAATCCTTATAATTAGTCGAAGGTCTTTTCTTACAATATCTCCTTTCCCCCTGGAAATCATATCTGTGGAGCATTAGCCTTTTCTTTCCTTCCCAATCTACTTTTTCCTTTGGGTGGGTATAATTGCCAAATCGAATTGGCGATTTGGGACCGTCACGGCTGTTTTTATTCTGCCCAAAAAAAGCCATTTCAAACTTTAAAAAAAAAGAAAGAACCAGAAAAACGTGGCGGTTTCTGCTTTGCAAAGGAGGAGATGGGGAAATACTTTTTCGGTTTACTTTTTGCGTTTATCTTTTTTTTAAAAAAAATAAAATCCGAAATGGGTGATGGGAATGAACCGCCTAATATTTTAAAATGTCTAATTTTTTCCCCCCAGTTTTAAGTAAAGTCAGGGTGGCATTTCACTTCATCACAATTTCCCCCCCCCTCTCCAAAGGTGATAAAATAAATCTGTGCATGTTAAAATGACGATGCATACATCACTGATAATAGATTTAACACCGCGGGGATGCAAATAATGGGGATGGGGGGAAGGAAAATCAGGAGATTTTTTTAACAGTCTCTGCCTTGTCAGGATGGGTGACTTTAAAACTGCAATCTGCAGTTCTTCCCACTTGCAATATTTAGGTTTAGAGCAGGTAAGAAATTTTTCTACAGGCGATCTGTGGGTCCCTGCCACATTTGGATTTCTGAAAGCAGGCCGTGAGCGCCTTCACAAAATGGGGGCCGGAGAGATTTACCGACTGGCAACAAAACGGCAAGCCGATGGGTAACCATCCCTCAATTCTAGTTTGCAAGAAGGGAAAGTTACGAGGCTTCATGTCAGCTTTCTATATGATTTGTTTTCAATAAAATGACTCTATCCTGGATCACACGATGCCCAAGAGCACAGAGATGGATGGAAAATCAATGTTGCCTCAGATCTAACATCCTTTTTTTATTTTTATTTTTTGAAAAACAGCTGGGAAAATGGATCAATTGGGACAACTAAAAGGATCCTGTTTGACGGTCCTATTCTTCTCGAAGGCATATGCATAAGAACTGCTCAGGCAGGAAATCCTCTATCATTTCAGACGAACAGTTGTCCAGTCTCTTCTTAAAAAACTTTTGTGATGTGGGTCTCAGGACGTCTGGAGAGTAGCAGATACTTCGATCTGCTCTCACAAAATTGACCCAGCATTTAATCTGAAAAGTGTTAAGGTTATACGGGGTCGGGCGAGTGTGAGGGGCAGGAAAAGGATTTGCACAAACAAGCGTGTAACACGCAAATCGGGACTGCAAATGTTTGTTCAATTCATAGCCAAGAATTGGGAGGATCTGGTTCGTTCAAACCATTAAGGGGAAAAAAAATATCGTGAGCTGGTCGATAAATGCCAGGGGCCAGTCACTCTGTTGCCCTTGCAATCTTATTGATTTCTTGACTTTGATATTATTTATTGATTTTGCAATCTCGTGAATGCAGGTCGCCCTCAGCTTCACTTAGCCACCGGAAAAAAGTCGCTTATGACCGTTTTTTCACACTCACAACTGGTGCAGCTTCCCTACAGTCACGTGATCAAAATATTGGCAGAGATTCATATTTATGATGGTTGCCATGTCCCGTGGTGCCAGGTGATCCCCTTTTGCGACCGTCGGACAAGCCAGGTCAAGGGGGGAAGCCTAGATTCACTTAACAACCGCGGGACTAGCTTAACAACTGCAGCGGTTCGCTTAACGACTGTGGCACAAAAGATCATAAAAATGGAGCAAATGTTTTGCTCAGCAAGAGAAATTGTGGGCTCGGTGGTGGGCCGTACGTTGAGGAGTGCCTGTATTTCCTATTTGGTGTGGTAGATTATTATATTGGGTATGGTACTGCCAAGGAAAGAATCTGCACCATACTATTTCAAATAATAATAATAATAATTATTATTATTATTATAAGTATTTTAAGGAGATAGTTGGTTGATATACCTAGGATGCTGGCAGCAATCGGTGTCAGCCATCAGCACCGGTCAGTGATATTTGTGATGCATTTTTAAATGTTCAGTTGACTGAGTTTCATGTTGAATGAATAAAACAGGGGTCCCCAAACTTGGCAGCTGTAAGGCTTGTGAACTTCAACTCCCAGAATTCTCATAGCTGGCTGGAGAATTCTGGGAGTTGAAGTCCACAAGTCTTAAAGCTGCCAAGTTTGAAGACCTTGGGAATAAAATAATGATGATGGCTAAGGATTGTCTTTCAGCAACCTGAAAGGTTAGTTACCCCAACCTTGGAGAGGCTGATGTGAGTTTAAGAGAGTTTGGAAAATACCCCGTTTTGTTTGCTTTCGAAAAACACCTTCTACACCCCACCTCCCAATCCTTCCTGCCTATAACACCCCAACCAGCTTCATGAGATTTAGAAGCACAGATGCCACCCACATTTCATAATTTTAAGGTGAAGACACCTCCAGCTCTGCTCCCACCTTTCTGCTAAAATCCTCGTGCACGTTTAGAGAAGTGCGCTATCCCCCTCCTCGCATTCTTAAAGGAGATTTTTAATCTCCTTAAAAACCCAACACGGAACGAGCTTCTAATACAGTCAGAGCATAAGCTGATTAGAAGTCTCTAATTAATTTTGTGGCAAGGGAGGAAAGGAAGGAAGGAGGGAGGGAGGGGAAGGAAGAAGGGAAGGGAGTGTGGAGAAGAGAGGAAGGGAAGGGAAGGAAGGAAAGAAGGAGAGGGGAAGGAAGGGAGAGCGAGAGAGAGGAAGGGAAGGAGGGGAGGGAAGAAGGGAAGAGAGTATGGAGAAGAGCGGGAGGGGAGGGATTAGGAAGGAAGGAAGGAGAGGAGAGGACAGGAGGGGAGAAGAAAGGAAGGGAAGAAAGAAGAAAGGAAGAGTGTGTAGAAGGAAGGAGGAAGGAGAGAGGAAAGGAAGGAGGGGCAGGAAGAAGGGAAGAGAGTGTGGAGAAGAGAAGGGGAGCGGGGAAGGAAGAAAGGAGGGGACAGGAAAGGAGAAGAAAGGAAGGGAAGGAAGGGAAGAAGGAGAAATAAACAGAGAGAGAGACAGGAAAAAACAGCAAGTAAACTGCAGCGAATCACTCTTTAGCTTCGGCCAACTTATTGTTAATTTCTTTACTTTTCTCCTTGTCCTCGGCTGTGGCTGTTCTGCTGGGTGTCTCTGCGCTCTTCTTCTTCGATGCCCTGCTAGATGCCATCTGCTTATCTTTGGGCTTTTTCACAGATTTATGGCTTGGGGTCGTCTTTTTTGGCTTAGAAGGCTGAGGGCTGGGCTTCACCACCTGGTTGGAACCAACGAGATCCATCAGGGTGAAGGACGGACACGACAAGACACAGGGGAAGGGAGGGAAGGTGGGGGAAAAGAGAATCGAGAGAGAGAATTGCCGCATTAAGAACCAACAAAAGTTGCCCGGAGCAGAATGGGAAACATTAGGGGGTTATCCAGACACCCCCACGCCCAAGAAGATGGTGGAAGGCTTCAGTGCCCAAAAAGGATTTTTTTTTTTTGGAGAACACAAAAACATTATCTTACCTGCAGCTCTTTAAAACAGCTGCATCCTTTCCCACCCCCCACCCCCTCAAGTTCACCCGTCTGCCTTCTTTGGCTGCACTAGAAGACGACGCAGCTGCTTTCAAGAGCTTCAGAGAGCAGTTAAGGTTGGGCTTGTAAAGCGCCTTTCTCAATTTAGATCCAGAAAAACCCGTGAAATACTAGAAAATACGCGTAGCTCCGGTTTTATATTTTGATTTGGCTTTGCACGAACCGGTTGTTAAATTGCCGGCTGGCCCCTCCCCTCACCACCCCTTCCAAGAATCCCCATGCACCCCATTTTCGCTCCCAGGTAAGTGCAGAGAGATCTACTAGAGCCCAAATGGGGCACAGGGATGCGACATGGTCCTCCCATGGCCAGTTTTGGCTCCCAGGAGGCTGCAGGGAGGCCTACTAGCCCCAAAATGGGATACGGAGGGGGGGGCAGCATGTTCCCCCCTCCACAGCCCGTTTTTGCTCTCGGGGGGTGCAGGAGGCCGAGTGCTGCCTGTCACACACCCCCTAGCCACGCCCATCCAGCCAGTCATTAGTGCAGAGAACAGGTTGTTAAAATGATTTGAATCCCACCACTGGCTTAATTTCTGAACGTTTCATGACCAGACTAGGTAACATCATCAGAATCATAGTATCCGAAGGGCCCTTGCAGATCTTCTCCAACTTCGTGCTCAAGCAGGAGACTCTATACCAGCGATGGCTAAACTTTTGCTGTCACGTACCAAAAGCGGGGGGGGGGGGGGCGGGAGGGAGGCGGGGGGGTCTGTGCATGTGTGCTCACACCCATAATTCAATGCGCCCCTCCCCCACACACCATGCCACCACCGCACTCCCCCGCTTTTGGCACACGATGGCACGGTGGGACCGGAAGGCCCGTTTTTCACTCTTCCCAGACTCCAGAGGCTTTCTTGGAACATGGGGAGGGTGAAAATGGTCTTTCCCACCCCCCGGAGGCCAGAAACAGCCCATTTCCTGACTTGTGGTGGGCCCGGAAGGCCCGAAAATCAGCTGGCTGGCGCGAGCATGCAAGGGCCCTTCCAATACTACTATTATTCTGATGATGTTATCTAGTCTGGTCACATGCACACTGGCCAGCTGGTCTTCGTGGGCACCGGATTGCCGGAAAATGGCCTGAAAATGGCCAAAAACCAGGCCAATTTGGGGGCATTTTTTGACCAGCTGTTTTTTGGGCTGTTTGGGGGCTGTTTTCTGGCCATTTTCCAGCCCTTTTTGCAGCTGTTTTCAGGCCATTTGGGGGCTGTTTTCCGGCTGTGTTTGGGGCTGTTTTCTGGCCATTTTCTGGCTGGTTTTTTGGCTATTTTTGAACCGTTTTCTGGGCATTTTTGGAGTTGTTTTCTGGCCGTTTTGTGGGCTGTTTTCAGGCTGTTTTTGGGCTGTTTTCCAGCCATTTTGGGGCTGTTTTCAGGCCATTTTCTGGCTGTTTTTGGGCCGTTTTCCTGCCATTTTATGGGCTGTTTTCAGGCCGTTTTTTGGGCTGTTTTCAGGCCATTTTTCAGCCGTTTTTTGGGCTGTTTTCCTGCCATTTTTGGGGTTGTTTTCTGGCCGTTTTCTGGGCTGTTTTCAGGCCGTTTTCCAGCCCTTTTGGGGGCTGTTTTCAGGCCATTTTGGGGCTGTCTTCAGGCCATTTTCTGGCCGTTTTTGAGGCTGTTTTCCTGCCATTTTATGGGTTGTTTTCAGGCCATTTTTTGGGCTGTTTTCAAGCTGTTTTCTGGCAATTTTGGGGGGGTGTTTTCAGGCCATTTTCCAGCTGTTTTTTGGCCTGTTTTCAGGCCAAAAAACTGCCTGAGAACTGCCTGAAAATGGCCCAGAAAATGGCCCCAAAACAGGCATGCGCACGCCAGCCAGCTAGTCTTTGGGTTTCTGGCACTCAGGCATGCACAGATGCATGCATATTCCGGTTTGGGCACTCGGTGCCAAAAAGATTCACCATCACTGTTCTAGCCCAACAGGGAAACTCTAAAGCAGAGCCCAACCCAAAATCATAGCCTTGGGAATAACCTTACGAGGTCATTTAGTCCAACCTCCTGCTCAGAGCATCTTGGGCCAATGGCCATCCGGAGAATCCACACAGTGGCACCTAAAATTTTTATTCCACCATCACGGACTGCCATCTTGATTCTATTGACTGACAACCAACATGGTTCGGGTGCCAGCTTCTTTTTGAGGGTCAAAATGAAAACCAGAGTCTGTCCCAAAAGCAAAGTTGTTATTTTTACCCTTAAAACTACCTTCCCCCCCCCCAAAAAAGAAATCGGTCAGATTTGGGGGATATTTATAACGTTGTTGAGAAATTGGGGGTTAAAAGTTGGAGATGGGACATTGATCTGCAATTTATAACTTTGAAACCACAGTAAATCCCCCAAAGTGAAGTGATGCAGACCAGAGGTGAAATCCAGCAGGTTCTGACAGGTTCTGGAGAAATCAGTGGAAATTTTGAGAAGTTCAGACAACCGGCAAATACCATCTCTGGCTGGCCCCAGAGTGGGGTGGGAATGGAGATTTTGCAGTATCCTTCACTTGCCACACCCATCAAGCCCCGCCCTGCCACGCCCACCAAGCCATGACCACAGAACCGGTAGTAAAAAAATTTGGATTTCACCACTGATGCAGACCAAATAGGGTTATTTTGCCCCGGAACTGCACCTGTGCAATCTCGGGGTGCTAGGATATTTAAATGGGGTGCCAGGGTGTGGGTGGGTGTCACATGTGGTCCATGGATTGAATGCTTCCTCCTGCTTTAAAACTCCTCCACAGGAACGTAGATTGATGTTTCTCAACGGAGGCGACGTTTAAGGTGGGTGAACTAACAATTCACAGAATTCCCCAGCAAGCACACTTAGCTGAAGAATTCTGAGAGTTGAAGTCCACCCATCTTAAAGGTGCCTACAGTAGTGGCCAAAATTGTGGAAACCTTTTGGGAAAAGTATATTTTTGAGGTTTGATGGCTAATAACACCACTTTTTTTTTTTTTTTGAGTTTCAAGATCATCCTATTCTACTGCTGGAATGGCCTGGGAATAGTCCAGACCTTCACCCAACTGAAAATCTAGGGAGCCGACTCAAGAAACTTGTTAGTCAGAAGCGACCCAGCAATCAAACCCAGTTAATAGAAGCCATCATTCCATCTTGGTTTCACATTATTATAACAGCTGCGGAACTAAAAGACTTGGTTCACTCCATGGGAAGACGTTGTAAGGCCGTCATTCATGCTAAAAGTGACCCAACGAAGGATTAACTGACATGGGGATCATTTTTATATATCTCATTTTTTCTACCTGTTTCCCTTTTCTTCTTTATATGGTAACTGCTCTTCTAATAGCAAATCCTTCGTCAAAGTTATTGCATGACGTTCTTGATTAAATTATCTTTCCATTGAGATATAATTTTATGGTACTACTCCTCCAAAAGAAGTGGTGTTATGAGCTAGTTTTAGAAAATACACTTTTCCCAAAAGGTTTCCACAATTTTGGCCACTACTGTAGGTTGAAAATATAGCTGTGGTACAAAACATTCTAAGCATGTTTTTCATCCCCATGGGAGAGTATAAAATCACACTTTAGCACACTTAACCGTAGCCCAAATGCTCAGTTGCAAAGAACAGAATTGGGCTCCCTTGCAAACGGATTTTGAACTGGATTCCCCACCAATGTTTAGCAGATTTAGATTGAGCACAAATTCTGAAAATGGAATCTTTCAGGCACAGGAAAAAAAATGTGAAGCTGTTCCAGCATAATTATTTTTTTCCCCCCAGTTTCAAACCAGGAAAATCCTATTCTGCCGTTTGAAAAGTGAGTTTCACTGAAGAAAGTGCATACGGATAATTCCTTCCTTTTCCGCCCCCTCTGCAGGGTGGCAGTGAGGAGGTGAGGCAAACAATTTCTAAGGATAATTTCTCCTCAGCCTGAGCTGTTAAGATTCTCTCCTCTTTTCATAGAGCAGAGAGATTGGAGAGAAAGGGATTGGAAGAGAGTAAGCACAGACACACCACGGGGAATCCATTGGGTGGCTTGCATCGTGTGCTTAGGATTGGCAGCACACTGCTTTTGATGTGTATCCACATGGTGTACCTGCTTCCTCTCTTGCAATCCCTTTTTCTCCAATCTTCCGCTCTGCAAGGTTGGAGAATGAAGCGGCGGGGGGAAAGCTCAGGCACAGGGCAAGGTATATTAACTCTTAACAATTATGTATTGGCAATCGTGTCTCTGAGGGATGCTGTGAAGATCATAAATGCAGGCCTTTCTCATAAAATTATTTTTTTTTCCCAGCATCATTCGAACAATTGCTGAACAAGGCAGTAAGTAAGCGAAGTTTTCCTATATATTCATGTGTATTTTAGGAGAGATGAGAATGGCTGAGGAAGATAATCAGACAGATGAAAAAAAATGCTAGATAAATATTCTCCTTCCGTTTTCCTAATCTGCAAAAAGATCACTTAGCTTTGAGTCCTTTATATTTCAGATTCCAGTTCCCCAATCTTTCAGCAGCAGCATTCACAGGCAGGGCCATGTGGATACATATCAAAAGCAGTGTGCTTGTTATGGTAGCCACAAGCACACCAGCATGTTCCCATGGTAGCCTTCTTGCTGTCTTGTGATCCCTTTCTCTCCAATCACTCCATTCTATAAGGAGGGTAAAGCGGGGGGAATCCATGTGGTGTACCTACTTACTCTCTTGTGATCCTTTTCTCTCCAATCACGCCATTCTATGAGGAGGGGAAAGGGGGTGGGGGAAATCCACGTGGTGTACCTACTTACTCTCTTGTGATCCCTTTCTCTCCAATCACTCCATTCTATGAGGAGAGGAAAGGGGGTGGGGGGAATCCACATGGTGTATCTACTTACTCTCTTGTGATCCCTTTCTCGCCAATCACTCCATTCTATGAGGAGGGAAAAGGGGGTGGGGGAAATCCACGTGGTGTATCTACTTAATCTCTTGTGATCCCTTTATTTCCAGTCTATAAGGAGAGGAAAGGGGGGGGGAAAAAACTACTTCACGGTTCACAATGCTTGCCTTGCTCCTTTTGGATGTGTGCTGTGACGCTACGTGCCCAAAGGAGCAGCACCTGCACATGGGTCGGAAAACAAGCTATGATCTCCTGCAGATGGTTGAATGTCGATGATGGTTATCTGGCCCTCCCCGCCCCCATCCTTACCTTTGGAGATTCTTGCAGCGGCTCTTTATAGAGGGTGCGTATCCTTCGGCGTTCCATGTATTTGTTATCTGGCGGGCCGGGCTTGGCTCCTTCGGCAGTGAACTGGGTACTGTAGCTTGTCTGGTGAAACATTTTCTCATCTGGAGGCTCGTATTGGGACTTGGCCCTGATAGCTCTCACCGGCCTGATGTCCGTCCACGGTCGAAATTCATTTCTGGAGGGAGCAGAAAAATAGAAAAAGAACAGGAAAATAATAACCTCCACCACAATATAATGCGAGTCCTTCAGTCTGTAGAAATTCTCCATCATCCAAAGGTGCTTTTTTCAAGCGGCCACTGGAATTCCTTGTCTGTTTGTTTTTTTCTTTTGAAGACATTTCGCTTCTCCTCTAAGAAGCTTCTTCAGTTCCGACTGGATGGTGGGGAACGGAAGGATTGATCTTCCTAGCAGACAGCTGGTCATGGGCATCTTTTTAGAGGAGGGGTGTCAAACTCAATTTCACGGAGGGCCGTACCAGGGCTGTGGTTGACCTCAAGGGGGGGGCAAGGGGGCATGGCCAACTGGGTGGGTGTGGCCACTGGGTGGGCGTGGCCAGCTTGACACCACTCCCCAAACTGCTGGCATGTTTCCTCTTCCCACTGGGTAAACCAGGACAGCCCCGCAGTCCGGATCCAACCACATCGCTAAAATGCTGAGCTTATCGATCAGAAAGGTCAGCAGTTCGGCGGTTCGGATCCCTGGTGTAGGTCTCCGGAATGAGCAGGGGGTTGCATTAGATCAGGGGTCTGCAACCTTAAACACTCCAAAGAGCAATTTGGATCCGTTTCCCGCAGAAAAGAAAACACTGGGATCACTCCATTCTATGAGGAGGGGAAAGGGGAGGGGAAATCCATGTGGTGTATCTACTTACTCTCTTGTGATCCCTTTCTCTCCAATCACTCCATTCTATGAAGAGGGGAAAGGGGAGGGAAAATCCATGTGGTGTACCTACTTACTCTCTTGTGATCCCTTTCTCTCCAATCACTCCATTCTATGAAGAGGGGAAAGGGGAGGGAAAATCCATGTGGTGTGCCTACTTACTCTCTTGTGATCCCTTTCTCTCCAATCACTCCATTCTATGAGGAGGGGAAAGGGGAGGGAAAATCCACGTGGTGTACCTACTTACTCTCTTGTGATCCCTTTCTCTCCAATCACTCCATTCTATGAAGACGGGAAAGTGGGGGAAACCCCCACATGGCGTTTGAGCAGGGAGTTGGACTAGTAAGACCTCCAAGGTCCCTTCAAGCCCTAGGATTCTACGATCCAACCTAGAACTATGGAGAAATTTCCTCACAGTTAGAACAATTAATCAGTGGAACAGCTTGCCACCAGAAGTTGTGGGTGCTCCATCCCTGGAGGTTTTTAAGAAGAGACTGGATAGTCACTTGTCTGAAATGGTATAGGGTTTCCTGCTGGACCAGGGGGTTGGACTAGAAGACCTCTGAGGTCCCTTCCAACTGTGCTATTCTGTTAAAATATGCCTATTCATTCACTGGGAGACTGAGCTCCTCTGTCTTCACATGCGTAAGTAATCCGAGCATGCCTGTTCAATGAGAGAAGAGCTTGAACTAATTCAGAAATAGAGAAGACCTTCTCGGAGGGATAATTTGCTATGTCTCTGAGCTGGAAAAATGAATGGTTTAATTATGCTGGGCCTTCTTGCAGAAAAGCAAAAAATAAAAATAGATGAACCGAGTCGGAAGGGACCTTTTAGGTCATCTAGTCCACCCCCCATTCTCTGCCCAAGCAGGAGACCTTACATCATTTCTGACAGACGGCAGTCCAGTCTCTTCTTGAAAGCCTCCAGGGATGAAGCTCCCACAACTTCCAAAGGCAACTTCTGTTCTGTTGGTTGATTTGTTCTCCCTGTCAGAAAATTTCTCCTTATTTCCAGGTTGAATCTCAACCTCAAACTCTCCTCTATCGTCCCGCCCAGTTTCAAACATTGCCCTTTAAAGGAGGCTACGGTGAACCTGGAAGTTCAAAGATCAGTGACATGGATGAGCTGCAGATTAGAAAGTAAGCTGAGTACTTTCAGCTAGGAGAAAAACAGGAGTTGTCCCGTTAGAAGGAGAGATAATACAAGAAAATTTTAGAATGTGCAGAAATGAACAGGTTAACATTAAGAATAAAAGATAAAGTGGAATCGGTATATTTCAAGACATGGGGATGTTTTTATGATTGGCTAGAAAAGGAATATCAATAAAAATAAATGAAAGAGAAGACAAAAAAGAAATAGAAACAGATGACACCTGAGTAAATGAAAATTGAGGACTCGGTTTGTGGGGGCAATAAGCTGACTTTGTATAAAATATACAAAAGTAGGAAGGCTATTGCTTAACTCATTGTACGCCGCCCTGAGTTTTTGCAGAAGGGCGGCATATAAATCAATTTTTTAAAAAAAAATGAAAAAGGGGGAAGGAGGGAGGAAATGAAAAAAGAGGTACTATATAAATGAACGTTAAGGATGATACATGTGAAACCAGCAAAATAGAAAAGAAATTTAAAGGAAAACATCTTTAAGATCTGGGTTGGTCGAATACCATCTTGATAAAATATTGAATTGAAATGGACACAACAGAGAGGGAAGGGAGAGAGGAGTAGAGGAACAGATAGGAAGGAGAGAGGAGAAGGGAGGAAAAGAGAGAGAGAGAAGAAGAAAGGGAAAAGGAGAGGAAGAAAGGGAGGGGAAATAGGAATAGGAGAGAGGGTTAGAAAGAGAGGAAGAGGGGAGGAGTGGGGGAAAGGAAGGGGAAGGAGAGGAGGGGAAGGAGAGGAGGAAAGTAGAAAAGAATAGAAGAAGGGAGGGAAGGGTTAAGAGGGGAGAAAAGGAGGAATGGTTGTTGTGGAAGAAGGGAGATATGGAGTGGTAGAAGAGAAACTCAGAATATATTTTAACATTTTAGGATGAAGAATGAACCAATATGGAAACCAAAAGAAAATATGCGTGATAAGAATGGTTAAAGAGATTGTACATTTATATATGCTTTATGAGAAATAAAAATAAAAAACTTTTATAAAAGAAAAGAAAAACAGGAGTTGTGAAGGAATGGAATGTTCCTACAAATATAACTTTCACAATTCGGAGTCTACGTGAGACGCAGAATTACGGATTGATGGCAGGCTGTGTGAGCAGTTCCCTTACCAAATTTTTAGAGAATAGGATTCCCCTGGTTGGACAGGTTCTAGGGAAAGACTGGCATCCTTGTTTACATTGGGATTCCTGCATGGAGCATGGGGGTCAGGCTTGATGGCCTCAAGAGCCCCCTTTTACTCTAGAATTCCATGAGTGGAAAGGGAGCAAGGACAGAGCAGAATTTCACACAAAGAGAGAATACTCAAACTCCTGAGTGGCTCCTGGCTATCTAACCACAATTTTTTTTCAAGAAGCAAAAAAATAAAAAATAAAAATAAAAATCCAATTTCTGCTGTTTTCACCGTGTTTCTCAATTTTTCAGAGGTGTGGACTTCGATTCCCAGAATTCCCCCAGCCAGTTGTAGAACCAAGTGACCCGAATGAAATATTCCACACAGTTATTCCGTTTCCCCAGATTTCTGATGATATATTTTTGATGGAGATACATGGGATGATTCTGCAAATCTAAGCAGGGGGTCAAATATTTTTAATTTGGTCGGGAGGCCACTAGGAGATCTCCCAGTTGTAGCTTTTGTAGAGGAGATGTCTGCTTTGGAAAACGGTCTGTTTTGCTGAGAATGATTAAATGTGAGAATCTCTTGGAACATAGTCCTCGATTTACAGCAACCACTGAGGCCAAAATGTCTGTTGCTAAGCGAGACATTGGTGAGTTTTGCCCTGTTTTACCACAACTGCTCTTGCCACAGTTGTTAAATGAAATCACTGCAGTTGTTAAGCGAGTCACACGGGTGCGTGTCCAAACCATAATTCAATGCGCCCTGCCCCCCTGCACATGCGCACCCGCCCCCCCCCCCACTTTTGGCACACGATGGCCCGGTGGGCCCGGTAGGCCTGTTTTTTTTTTTGCCCTCCCCAGGCTCCAGGGCCTTTCTAGGAGCCTGGGGAGGGCGAAAACAGCCTTCCACACACACATACACCCAGGAGATCCTCCGGAAACCAGAAACAGCCTGTTTCCCGACTTCCAGTGGGCCCGGAAGGCCCGAAAACTAGCTGGCCGATGCGTGCATGCGCGCCGGAGCTAAACTAGGGCAATGCTCGCATGCCCACCGATATGGCTGCACGTGCCACCTGTGGCACATGTGCCATATGTTCGCCATCCCGACCCTATATCATTCCAGACAAATGGCTGTCCAGTCTCTTCTTAAAAAAACTCCAGGGATGTAACAACCACCACTTCTGGTGGCAAGCTGTTCCGCTGGTTAATTGTTCTCCATCTCAGGAAGCTTCTCCTTAATTTCAGGTTGACTTTTCCGGAGATCTTCTAGCATAGCCCTAGATATTTTACTGCCCCAAATCAAATCAAATCAAATCAAATCAAATCAAATCAAATCAAATCAAATCAAATCAAATCAAATCAAATCAAATCAAATCAAATCCAGAGCAAATAAAAACCCTCAAGGAATATCCGGTTAAAAATTCAGGAATAAAACAATACATAACAGATAAAAAACCTATATTAAAATCACAATTTGATTTGACGCCACCCCAAATAAAAGAGACAGCTAACTTGCAATCGGACAAGCCTAGAAAATCTTCTAAATTCGGTGGGGGCTTTTTTTTGCTTCCACAACCAGGGAAAAATAGAGCCCTGTGAAATCTCGAAAATTTCTCCCACTTTAGAAACAACCTTTGAATTTTAATCCTGGTTTTACATCTGTCCGAGTCGTCTCCATAATTCTCCTCCCATTTACCGACATCATTTTTTTGCAGCTTCGTTGCATCAGGCGACACCTCCCTTGGGTTTTGCATTGTTCGTCGTAAAAGCTTCAAACATTATTTTTCCTCCCCCCCCCCTCCCCGGACGGTCTCCAGTTTCTAGCGTGAACATGTTCTCTCTTTATGAGTTCTTCTACAGGTGGCCATCGACATATGGCCATCACTGATCTTGGGATTGTGGTCCTTAAGTGCATCACCACATGACCCCTGCCTGATTTTACCACCTTTTTTTGCTGAGGTCGTTAAGCGGACGCCACAGGCATTAAGCAAATAGGGTGGCCCTTAAATGAATCCATTTTCCCAACAGGTGCCTTGTTGTTTAGTTTTGTTTATTCATTTATTTATTCTTCTATCCAGCAGGTGTTTTATTTTTAATATTTATTCCTCTATCCAGCAGGTGTATTTATTTATTTGTTTGTTTCTTTCTTATACCCAGCAGATAAATAAATAAATAAAAACCCACCAGCAGGTGTTATATTTATTTGTTTGTTTATGCCCTCCCTTTATTATTTTTGCAAATAATTCAAGGTGGCAAACATATCTAGCAGACAAAATATCTATTTTCCTCACAACAACAACCCTGTGAGGTGGGTTGAGCTGAGAGAGAATGACTGGCCCAAAATCTCCCAGCTGACTTACATGCTTAAGGCGGGACTAGAACTCACCGTCACCTGGTGATTGGCCCAAAATCTCCCAACTGACTTTCATGCCTAAGGCGGGACTAGAACTCACCGTCTCCTGGTGATTGGCCCAAAGTTGCCCAGCTGGCTTTCATGCCTAAGACAGGACTAGAACTCACCATCTCCTGCTGATTGGCTCACAGTCACCCTACAACTGTCTGAAACCTCCGCCCCCATCCCCCCCCAGCTTAATTTTTACCCGTGCACCCTGGAGTGGGCGGGGTCTTCATTAGGGTTTATTTTAGGGGTAGGACTTATATTGGGCACACAATATAAGTGTGTGTTTTGATTTTGTAAAAATCAAGATAGGACTTACTTTAAGGGTAGGTCATATTTTGGGGGAGACACGGCAGCTACTGTATGTTATTCAACATAGTGGGAACTTTTAAAAGATGTGGAGTTCAATTCCCAGAATTCCCCAGCCCATGCATGGGCTGGGGAATTCTGGGAGTTGAAGTCCCCAGGTCTTCAACGTTGAGAAATACAGCCAGAGTTAAATTGGGAAGGGCGATTCCACTAAGCCACGAAGGCCAGATTCACATGACCTCAAGTGTAAGGACAAGCACACCCGGCTTAAGCGGGACTTCTTGCCACTTACATAAAATCCCGTAATGCTTCTTCATTCTGGTTACATAAAATAATGTCAACTTTGGGAGTTTGGAGTTGTTCTCTTTCCCTCTCCTTTTCCGAGAGCCACAGGGGCGTAAAAGTCACTTCTGAATCAAATCTATCTATCTATCTGTCTGTCTGTCAGTCTGTCTTGTCTATCTATTTATGTCTCTATCTCTATCTATTTATCATCTATCTATCATCTGTCTGTCTTGTCTATCTGTCTCTATCTCTATCTCTATCTCTATCTATTTCTATCTTTCTATCTATCATCCATCTACTCATCTATCCATCCCTATCTATCTATCCATCCATCCATCATCTATCTACCTTCCTACCTATCGACCTATGATCTATCCATCCATCCATCTATCCATCCATCCATCTTCTACCTATCATCCATCCATCTATCATCCATCTATCTATCTAATCTATCTATCTATATCTATCTATCTATCTATCTATCTATCTATCTATCTATCTATCTATCTTCTACCTATCATCCATCCATCCATCCATCTTCTACCTATCATCCATCCATCATCCATCCATCCATCCATCCATCCATCCATCCATCCATCCATCCATCTCTCTCTCTCTCTCTCTCTCTCTCTCTCTCTCTCTCTATCTATCTATCTATCTATCTTCTACCTATCATCCATCCATCCATCCATCCATCCATCTACTCATCTATCCATCCCTATCTATCTATCCATCCATCCATCATCTACCTTCCTACCTACCTATCCACCTATAATCTATCTATCTATCCATCCATCATCTATCTACCTTCCTACCTACCTATCCACTTATCATCTATCTATCCATCCATCCATCATCTATCATCTTCTACCTATCATCCATCCATCCATCCATCCATCCATCCATCCATCCATCCATCCACCCACCCACATCCATCCATCCATCCATCCATATCTATCTATCTATCTATCTATCTATCTATCTATCTATCTATCTATCTATCTATCATCCATCCATCCACCCACTCACCTACCTACCATCTACCTATCATCCATCTATTTCTGTCTATATCTATAGATGTCTCTTTGTATCATCACTTATCATCTCTGTCTGTCTTTCCCTACCTACCTATTCTAATTTGTATCTCACTTTTCTAACTTTTACAAATAACTCTACGAGGCAAACCTATCCAACCAAATCCTCTCCTCCTATTTTCCCCACAACAACAACAACCCTGTGAGGTGGACTGGTCTGAGAGAGAGGGAACTGGCCTGAAGACCCCCAGCAAAGGGCCAATTTCCTCCCTTTGCAAATTTTATGCAAACTGTCTCCATTTAGATTTCTGGATGTCAATTTCCAGTCACCGAAGACACAAGTGGGCTTGGGTTTCCTGCCTGAAGTCCGGCAGCAAAATAAAATTCTCAAGTAAACTTTTAAACTTCACTCCTGGTTATCACGCAGCTTTGCGAAGGCCTTGCAACTAGCAGGTTCCTCCAGGTGGCAGAGGAAATAATTCTGAAATGACAGCCAGAACACAATTGCACCTTCTGAATGGATCTCCTGAATGGACAACTCTAGCCAAGTCATCCGCTTAATCTGCAGAGCTACCTCCATGGAAATACATATATTGCATGATGGAATTCCATGGCAACCTAATCCTCACTTTTTCCTAAAAAGCAGCACCCATAAAACTTGGGGTTGCTGAAGCTGAGAAACACTGGATTGAATTACTGGTTTTAGGCTGCTGGGGATTCGGGAGAACCTCTAGCTAAGATTCTGTGCAGTTCGGAGAACCCTCAAATCCCACTCTTGGCTGGCCACGCCCACCTCAGGAGTCCCCACGCGGCCCATTTTGGATGCTGGGCGGGCGCGGAGGCTTGGGAAGGCCGAAAAACGGGCCTACTGAGAGTTCAGGAAGGCCGGAAACAGGCCCATTTCCTGCCTCCAGAGGGCCTCCGGAGCCTGGGGAGGCTGTTTTCACCCTCCTGGAAGCTTGAGAAAAGCCTCCGGTGCCTGGGGAGGGCAAAAATGCCCTCCTCCCAGCCAAAGGTACCCCCCCTGCTAAAATATTTGAAGCCCACCCTGGTTTTAGGCATTTTAAATTAACATTCATTCTCACAACAGGTTCTATAACCACCGATTTACACGACTGAAGCTAATGAAAGAACTTAGAACTCCCCCCATCGGAAACTTGGTTTGTTTAATTCTTGTTTATATTGTACTTCACCTGGGGTCTACGTGGGTTAGGTCATATAATGGGATTCTAAAACCATAAATAAAAATAAAGGTAATTAATTCTGGGTTTAATCAGGCAAGGAGTAGCTTAAGTTGACTTGGTACACTTAACAAGTAATGAGTAGCATAGGGGAGTAATGCCTCCTACAAAGGCAGCATTTAAGATCCAGCTGCCTGCAATTACTTGCGAGTTCAATCCCAGGCAGGCTCAAGGTCGACTCAGCCTTCCATCCTTTATAAGGTGGGTAAATTGAGGACCCAGTTTGTTGGGGGCAATAAGCTGACTTTGTATAAATATAAATATACAAAAGTATGAAGGCTGTTGCTTAACGCATTGTAAGCCGCCCTGAGTCTCCGGAGAAGGGCGGCATTAAATCAAATTTTTTAAAAAACGACTGCTTCTCTCCTAAATCAGCCATCATAATTTTTGTTTTTATTGTGAATGGAACTCAGTAGCAGGATTAAAAGGTGTGAAGAATCCGGGATGAACATATTAACAATTTGAAAAATTCATATTCAGCGCTGCAAAAAAGGCGAAGATTTCTAGCGGCTGAATTTGGAAAACTCAACTACATTTCTATGGAAATTTTGCTCGCGATGGGTACACGCATATTTATTTATTTGTTTGCTTATTTATATTTTTTGTCATGTTTACATAGCGTATATTGGTGGGGTTGATCCTTTGGGAGCTGTATGCAGCGAAATTTCATTTTAATGAACATTTAAAGTGACAATAGAGTTATTTTAAATCTTGGTAAGGACTGTAAGGAGCCTTGGTGGCGCAGCGGACTAAAGTGCTATTAAAGGAGCACTTAAGTAGCACTTAGCTGCCAGCTGCCTGCAATTACTGTGAGTTCAAATCTCACCAGGCTCAAGGTTGACTCAGCCTTCCATCCTTCCGAGGTAGGTAAAATGAGGACCCGGATTGTGGGGGCAATAAACTGACTTTGTATAAAAAAGAACACCGCTTATGGGGGGGGGCCGAAAGCCCTACTAAGCAGGTATATACAAAAGTATGACGGCTATTTCTTAACGTATAGTAAGCTGCCCTGAGTCTCCGGAGAAGGGCGGCATATAAATCGAACCAATAAATAAATAAATAAATAAATAAATAAATAAATAAATAGGTCTAGTGAAAAATCTTTTTCAGCAAGTCAACTTTAAAAAGTTTTTCAAGACACTTTGACATGTTTAAAAACATGGTGGGGGGGAGGGGTTGGGAGTCTTTTTCAATATATATACCTTTTTCCCCACCACCACCACCACCTCACCCATAAAGTCATCCCAGGTAAACTAAATTCACACCAAATATCTTAATAGGTTTCCATGCTGGAAACCACAGTTAAACCACTGTGGCTGCATGAGAATTCGAAGGCGAGTTGACACCTGCCTATCACCCCTGGATAATTAAACTTTAGGGTCCAGTAGTCCTCAACTTATGACCCAAATGGAGCCCTGTCCGTTTCTGTCGCTAAGTGAGACGTTTGTTAAATGAGTCCGCCCCCCTCCCCCCATTGTACCACTTTTCTCGCCGCCGTTGCTAAGTTGAATCGCTGGCAGTTGGGAAGTGAGCAATTTGTTGTTAAGTGAATGGCTTCCTCATGGACTATGGCTTTGTCAGACGGTCGCCAAAGCGGATCAGATTGAATTTTCTGGGGTTTTTTTTTTCTTTGAAGAGGTTTCACTTCTCATCCAAGGAGCTTCTTCAGTTCTGACTGGATGGTGGAGGATGGAAGGATTGATGCACCTTGCAGACAGTCGGTCATTTGCATCTTTTTTAAGAGTCGTCGAGGCCGCTTGGAGCTCAATACAACACAGCTCCTTTCAGCACTTCCAAGAAGGCCTCACAGCCATTCGCACTACTCAGGTGACCCTGAGGTAACAGGATAAACCTCCAAGTGGCCTCAACAACCCTCAAAAAACAGTGTTTCTCAACCTTGGAAGCTTGAAGATGGGGGGACTTCAACTCCCAGAATCCCCCAGCCAGCGCTGCTGGCTGGGGGATTCTGGGAGTTGAAGTCCCCCCATCTTCAAGCTTCCAAGGTTGAGAAACACTGCTTTAAAAGGATGCAAACGACCAGCCATCTGCAAGGGGTATCAATCCTTCCATCCTTCACCATCTACTCAGAACTGAAGAAGCTTCTAGGAGGAGAAGCAAAATGTCTTAAAAAAATTGTTGTGTGTGTTGGACCTGGTCTTTGGGTGTTAAGTGAATTTCGTTGTATGCATATACTGTGTATACAATGACAATAAAGTTGTATTATTATTATTATTATATTACTATTATTATTATTATTATTAAAAACCCAAAGTCCAGTTGCCTCTTGAAAAAAAAAAACACCTTTGCGGTTGTAAGTCCCGGACCACCTGTATATGGGGTCCCAGGTCCCAGATCTGTAAACAGAGATGGTCTTCTTCCATGGGGGTGAAACCCAAGCCATCCCTTGACCTCCCCCCATGCAATTTTGATGGCCTCACCTGTAAGAGGAGGTGGATACCCTGGCCGTAACTTCCTCCTTGATCTGCCGGTTGAGGGCATCGACTACTGCTCGTCCTTTCCCGCCTTCCTGGGTCCCCGAAGGTCCCGGCTGCTGGTGGGGAGGCCGAGCCTGGTCTTCAGGTTGTTGGGCCTTCTTTTTGGTCTTGGTTGACCTTTCTTCTGAGGCGGGCTTGGCCGTCACAGCCTCCTCTTTCTTTTGCTCCGACCGGTCGAAGCCGATTTGAGATTTACTTCTTCTCTCCCAGCTGCTGGACCTTGGTTCCTTGGTTCCTTTGTCCAGCTCTACAGCCGGGATGGCCATCTGTTTGGGGATCCACGGGTGGTCTCCACGCTTGGGGATGGGCCAAGGACGGAAGTCCTTCTGGTACTGGCTCTGCTTTGCAAAGGGCTGGTCCGAAGGCTGGAACTCGTCTTTGGGTTTGCAGCTCGGCTCCGGCCCCTGGACTTTCCATGCCTTGAAATCTTCTCGCATCACCGAGTCCGCCATGGGTGTTTCTTTGGGCTGGGCGGGCCCCGCGCGAGAAGAAGGACCCGACGGGGCAGCCGGCCCATGGTCCACAGCCGAGGAGGGCCTGGCGTGGGCATGGTAGTCGCTGCTGAGGCCAGCCGGCTGGATGTCGATAGCCGAGGGCAAGGGGCGCGCCGGCTGCTGCTGGAAAACGACCTGAGTGCCGGGCAGCTCGGTGGCTTCGGAGTACTTGGTGAAGACCAAAGGCACGGCGATGTCGGCTTTGTCCAGCTGGTTCCAGAAACGGGCGATGCAACACGCCCGGCTGATGCACGGCCAAGCCATCTCGGCCGTGGGGTCCTGCCCTCGCTCGCCCGCCACGGTCCAAGCCTTCGCTCCCCCACCCCTCTTCTAAAGACAGACAATGAAGCCTCCCTCCCCGACCCTCCCCCTCTGCTCTCCAAAGACCACCACCAACCGCCCCCCTTCAAAGACCCCTAAACTGGGCAAACCCAAACCTCCCTCCTCCTTTTCTTTCTTTTTCTTTCTTTCGTTCTTTCTTTCTTTCTTTCCCAAGCTCCAACGCCCCCTCCCCAAATCAAGCCTTGGGAAGATGCTGCAGAAAGGCAAAAAGCCAAAGGAGAAAAAAAAGGACCCCCTCCTCAATTCATGGGATGCTCACCCTCCATCAGGGTTAAGGGAGGGAAGGAGGGAAGGAAGGAAAGAAGGAGGGAGGGAGGGGCAGGCAAGCAAGTCAGAGACCCCCTCCCCTCTCTAAACCCTGCAAGAGAGAGGAGCAAGGAAAGGGGGGGAGATCTAGAGGTCTCTCTAGGCGCCTCTAGGTAGCCCACCCACCCAAATATAACGCTGATGCTCAGCCAAGCGCTGCCCCAGCGAGTCCAAAGCCGGTCTGGGCGGCGGCGGCGGCGGGAGGGGGGGGCTGCGGCAGTGAAAGCGGCCCCACCCAGCCGGGATGCCGAAGGGGAGGGGGAGCCGCCAGTGCGCAGGCGCAAGAGAGGGAGGAGGGGGAGCGGGGGGGGTGAATTTGCAAGCGGGTGTTTTTAACCCTTTCTTTGCCCGGCCCGGCTGGAAGGATGCTCTCTGAGGATGCTGAGCCGGCTGGGATGGGGATATCTGCGGCTTGGGCTTTTTGCAAGGCGGCCGGCGGTCCTTAAGTGTGGGGAGCGGCTCTGCTGCGGGTCAAGCCGAGACAGACACTCTCCCCCCCCCGCCCCCCCCTTTCGCGCATCCCCGGGGAAGAAAAAAAAAGGGAGGGGTGGGTCGGTCCACTCAGACAGATGGCGGGGGGGGGGAGTGGAGAGTGCAGATGGGATCGTACCATTCCAGTTGGCGGGGGAGGGAGGGAGGAAGGATGGCCGCGGACCGTGACACTTTGCATCTGCACTGGGGGTGGGGGGTGGGGGGCACGGAGAGCGAGAGCGAGAGATGGAGTGTACCATTTTGGATGGCTGGGTGGGAGGAAGGGCTCTTCTTGCCTTCACACTCAAGGTGCTAGTCCCTCTTGCGCTCCGGGGTTGAGGAGGGTTAAAAAAAAAAAGATCAAGGGATGTTAGATGGGGGTGTGTGTGTTGTGTGTGTGTAGCCCTCGGTCAATACAGTTGGGCATGACTTTTGCTCATCCTTAGCTGATTCTGCAGCCTCACTGTTGCCGAGTCACAGCTGCAACTTCGCAGCGAGGATCACAATATTGCTATTTGTGTTTTTTCCCGGACTTTAGGTGATGGAACAGGACAAAGGGGAAAAAAAGGAGGGCGGGGGGAGAAAAAGAAAAGACAATGGGAAATCTATCTGTCGCTCTGTCACTTTCTGTCAGGCTCTCTATTATCTATCCATCTCTTTCTATTTATTCCCATTTATCATCTACCATCCATCCATCCATCCCTCTATCATCTTTCTCCTAGTATATAGCTATTCATATCTTTCTATTTATTTCTATCATCCATCCATTTCTGTTTATCATCTATCATTCATCCATCCGTCCGTCCGTCTGTCTGTCTGTCTATCTGTCTATCTATCTATCTCTTGTCTATATCTATCATCCATCCATCCATCCATCTTCTGTCTATAATCTATCTATCATCCATCCATCTATATTTATCATCTATCATCCATCCATCCATCTGTTTATCATCTTTCTACTAGTATGTATCTATTCATATCTTTCTACTTATTCCTATCCATCCATCCATCCATGTTTATCATCTATCATCCATCCATCCGACCATCTATATCTGTTTATCATCTATCATCCATCCATCCATCCGTTTATCATCTACCTACGTATCATCTATCTATCTATATCTATCTATCTATCTATCTATCTATCTATCTATCTATCTATCTAATCTAATCTAATCTAATCTAATCTATTTTCTGTTTATATCTGTTTATTTATCTATCATCCATCCATCCATCTGTTTATCATCTTTCTACTAGTATATATCTATTCATATCTTTCTACTTATTCCTGTCCATCCATCCATGTTTATCATCTATCATTCATCCATCCGACCATCTATATCTGTTTATCATCTATCATCCATCCATCCATCCGTTTATCATCTACCTACGTATCATCTATCTATCTATATCTATCTATCTATCTATCTATCTATCTATCTATCTATCTATCTATCTAATCTAATCTATCTTCTGTTTATATCTGTTTATTTATCTATCATCCATCCATCCATCCATTTATCTATCTATCTTCTGCCTATATCTATCATCCACCCACCCACCCACCCATCCATCCATCTATGTATCTATCATCCAGTCATCTGTATCTATCATCTGTCTTTCTACTTGTATATATCTATTCATATCTATTTGTTGATCCATATGTTTTTTTGTCTATCTACCTCTCTTTCTATCGTATATCTCTATGTCTATGGAGTTGGATGCAAAAGTTTCAGAAAATGATGCTCCTCTTTTGTTATAATTGTTCATGCCAGGCTGGCTGAGGAATTCTGGGAGTTGAAGTCCACCCAAATCCACCTTGGCTCCTTCTCCAAGGTGGAGAAAACTGCGCTAATATCTCCCTTACTTAGGACATCTTTAGACTTCTGTTTTTTTCCCCACCTTGTTGTTGATGAATAAACATTATAGTAAATTTATCACCATGACATGAATCCAGAATCAAACTAAGCCGTGTTTTATGAACTAAACCAGCATGGATTTGCCCCATGCAATAAATAACCTCTGATCCACAAGCCAAAACATCAGTTTTTACCTTTAAATCCCACAAACGACCTTGTGGCTCTGGGTGAAGGAAGGGTTTTTTCCCATCTTCTTTCATGCACAAAATGTAGGCTTGTCGTAGTTGCAATTCTCCGACATCCCCCCCGCCCCACTCCCAGCTATATTCGCACAACAAACGTAACCCATTCACACTACAGACCAAATTTGACGGAGATGGGCAGTTGAAAAATATGAAATATAAACAAACAAACTTGCATTATTATTATTATTTTTAATTTGGTTTTATTTTTCCTTTGTTTCCAGCATGGCCTTTGTGTGAATGCAGCCTCTTTCCTTCATTGTGACCAAAGAAGCAACGCATGAACTCACAATCAGGTTAAGCATGTTGTGTCAGGACTCTAACCCACATTCTGCATTTAGAAGGGCATTAAAATTTCATGCAAGAATTTGGTTGCGGCAGCCACATTAATTTTTCTACTATCCTCTCTTTTGGCCAATTTCAGAGCCGAGGGACTGATATTTTTTCCCCCCTACTGCACATACACACCATTGTCAGTTCCGTGGAATTAAACCTTCCATTTTCAAACAGAATCTTTACATTTTCCGCAGTTCCCTTCGCTGTCATGTACATCATTTTTCTGAATAATGCTGGACAGCACCTCCGATACCACTCCATCTTTCTGTTCAGTACTAGGAAACTTTGGACAGATCCCCCCAGTAACAGATGTAGTTTTAAAAAAAAAATAGAGCTTGAGACTTTACAATTGAATCAACTTGTTGTTTTCTGGCCCTCTTTGTATTCTACAGTCTTCAAAATTTCTTAGTGGTCTCCCTTCCAATTAGTTTCGTACACTAGGCAGGTCAACCAGGGACTGACGTTCTTCTTGTAAACTGGCATTTCTCCACCTCAACCGCTTTTAAGCTGTGTGGACCTCAACTCCCAGAATTCCCCAGCCAACATGCTGGCATGGGAATTCTGGGAGTTGAACTCCATCCGTGCTGGCTGAGGAATGGTGGGAGTTGTAGTTCACACATATGAAAGTTGCTAAGGTTGAGAATATTTATTCAGTTATTTATTCATTTATTCATTTAATTAAGATGCCTTAAATACTGCTCTAAACACTCTCAAATTCAAAAGCGAAATAGCAATAAGGAGAAAAGAAATGAATTCATCCATGCTGCCAACATACTCATTTAGAAACCTGACAGGGAGATTATCTTCTTTGATATAATGGTGTTATTTAAAATAACTGCCCTTATATTTTTGTGTATGTGTGTATGTGTCGATAGATAGATAGATAGATAGATAGATAGATAGATAGATAGAGATAGATAGATAGATAGATAGATAAGATAGAGACATAGGTAGACAGACAGACAGACACAGACAGATTAGATAGAGACATAGATAGATGATAGATTAGATAAAGAGAGAGAGAGATGGATAGATGGATAGATGGATAGATTAGATAGAGACATAGATAGATGATAGATTAGATAAAGAGAAAAAGAGAGAGAGATGGATAGATGGATAGATTAGATAGAGACATAGATAGAGGATAGATTAGACAGACAGACAGACAGACAGACAGACAGACAGACAGACAGATAGATAGATAGATTAGACAGAGACATAGGTAGGTAGGTAGACAGGCAGATAGACAGATAGATTGATTAGATAGAGACATAGATAGAGGATAGATTAGATAGACATAGATTGATAGATAGATAGATAGATAGATAGATAGATAGAGAGATAGAGAGATAGATAGATAGATAGATAGATAGATAGATAGATAGATAGATAGATTAGATAGAGACATAGGTAGGTAGGTAGGTAGGTAGAGAGAGAGAGAGATAGACAGACAGACAGACAGAGAGAGAGACATAGATAGACAAGACAGTTAGATGATAGATAGAGATAGAGACATAGATAGACAAGACAGACAGACAGATAGATAGATTGATAGATATAGAGTCATCGAGACAGAGACATAGATATAATAGAGATAGATAGATAGGTAGGTAGGTAGGTAGGTAGATAGAAACATAGATTATATATAAATCTGTCTATATTATTATATTATATCTAAAAATAAAATACTTTAAAATAAAGTTTCCAACTTTAAGAGCTGGTGTCTGGTGTCTAGAACTGGGAAAACCTCTATTCCTGAATGTGGAAACGTATGTAGCCATATTAAAAATTTATATTTCTTTCTTTCTCTGAGTAGACAAAGAGACACACCGAGAATATGCTATTATCTTAACAAAGGAGACGCTATTATAAATTAAAGGGAGCGATTCAATCCTGCAACACAAACATGAGATTTGCACACAGAGACTTCTAGAAAAAAACACCACTTTTTTTCTCTAGGTCTATAGAGTCTATAGTATAGGCCAAATGTGATGGAGAAATGTGAAATATAAACAAACAAAACTTGACCTATTTTTTACTTTTATTTTGCTTTGTTTCCAGGATGGGCTTTGTGTTAATATTAAGTTTCTCTGGGTATTTTCTGGAGTGTGTAGTTCTTTTTGGGGGGGGGACTCAACATTATGGATTGAGCCCCCCCAAAAGCTTTAGTAAGGCCACACCTAGAGTACTGTAGCCAGTTTTGGTCACCACACTATAAGAAAGATGTTGAGATTCTAGAAAAAATGCAGAGAAGAGCAACCAGGATGATGAGGGGACTAGAGGCTAAAACATATGATGAATGGTTGCAGGAACTGGGCATGGCTAGTCTAGTGAAGAGAAGGACCAGGGGAGACATGCTAGCATCTTCCAATATTTGAGGGGCTGCCACAGAGAGGAGGAAGGGGGTCCAGCTATTCTCCAAAGCTGCCGAAGGCCAGACAAGGAATAATGGATGGAAACTGATCAAGGAGAAATTCAACGTAGAAATAAGGAGGAATTTTATGACTGTGGGAACTAATAACCAGTGGAATGACTTGCCACCGGAAGTTGGGGAAGCTTCATCCCTGGAGGCTTTCAAGAAGAGACTGGACTGCCATCGGTCAGAAACGGTGTAGGGTTTCCTGCTTGGGCGGGGCCAGGGGTTGGACTAGATGCCCTACAAGACCCCTTCCAAATGTTAATCTGTAATACTGTAGGAAGTTAGCACCCATCCCTTTCCTAGAAGAATGAAATATTTTGGGAAATATTAAAAAGGCAGAATATTATGTTTCCCTGGATGAGAAATGGAGAAGCATGTTTTAAAGACGAAGCAGCTCCCACCTTCCTGCCCCCACCCTTTTGTTAATGGTCCAGAGGCAGAAACTCAATCTTTGTCAAAGGACCATCATCTGCAAGACAATGGGACTCATCTAGGACAAAAACTCATCACATGGCACCTGGAAAAATTACATCAGCCAGCAAGGCTAGCTAAGACCCCCCATCCCCTGGGAGTCTGACAACCAATCAGGATACTCTTTCTGGGCCCCAGGAAGTTCAAAGCCAGAGAGGGCATAAAACCCATTGTATCTCACCCCTTTTTCTGTTCAGGAACTCAAGCCATGTGATCTTGTCCACCATTAAACCATCTTTCCAAGCAGTCTCTGTGTTTCCAGTATCTTTTTCCCCACTTGGAGCTGAACCCAGAAGGATATTTCTTCCTACAATATGAAGAACGGTTGCAGGAACTGGGCCTGGCTTGTCTAGTGAAGAGAAGGACCAGGAGAGACATGATAGCATCTTCCAATAGTTGAGGGGCTGCCCCAGAGAGGAGGAAGGGGGGTCAAGCTGTTTTCCAAAGCACCTGAAGGTCAGATAAGGAATAATAGATGGAAATGGAACAAGGAGAGATTCAACCTGGAAATAAGGAGATATTTTCTGACAGGGAGAACAATCCACCCATGGAAGTTGCCTTCAGAAGTTGTGGGAGCTTCATCCCTGGAGGCTTTCAAGAAGAGACTGGACTGCCATCTGTCAGAAATGGTAATAGGATTTCCTGCTTGGACGAAGGGTTGGACTAGATGACCTCCAATGTCCCTTCCAACTCTGTTCATCTGGATTCTCCCCTTATATTTTCAATTCTAAGCCCCCGTTTTAAAGGGTTATTATCCTAAACTCCAATCAACTAATCACGGCAGAGTCTTCAGTGCATGGCTGCCAACAAGTAGGGACTCGGTGTTGAACTGCTCATTGCCAGGAGTGGCAGTGTGAGTGTTTTTTTATCTCCTTTGTGTGATGGAGTCTGCATTGTGAGGTCAACCGACAAGTTGGTTTCAGTCTCTGCTGTGGCTGGTGTTTGGGGGAGGCCATTTCTCTCGTGGGAATTGAGGATCCATTTGGTGAGTAGCCAGAAGTTAGATGGTTTTCCTAATCTCCACAATAAGCAAGCATCTATATCGGGAATCTTGGATGGTGCGGTGGCCCGATTCTGAAGAATATATCAATTTTTTAAAAAATTTGATTTATATGCCGCCCTTCTCCGGAGACTCAGGGCGGCTGACAATGCGTTAAGCAATAGCCTTCATACTTTTGTATATTTATACAAAGTCAGCTTATTGCCCCCACAAATTGGGTCCTCAATTGACCTACCTTAGAAAGGATGGAAGGCTGAGTCAACCTTGAGCCTGGGGAGATTCGAACTTGCAGTAATTGCAGACAGCTGGAGTTAATCACAATGCTTTTAGTCTGCTGAGCTATCCAGGCTCCTACAAAAAGATTTGACGTCTTTTAGTCAGCATTTTCCAAGGAAGATAGGAGATCTTTGGTGGGAGTTGTTGCTCTGTTATTGATTTTATAAACAGGACTCCTTATTAAGTGTACCTCCCTGGATATCCAAAGTGGGTTGAACGGTGGGGATCCTTGTTGCTCTCTGAGCTTGGGGTTTTCCTTGGAGACGTTTCATGACCCAACTGGGATACATCATCAGTGCTAGAAGGAGATGGGGTTTGTGGAGAGGAGGAGGAGGAGGAGGAAGGAGGAGGATGACAACTGTGGGGTTCCTGGTGCTCTCTGAACTTGGTGGACTTCTTACATATTGTTCTGTCCCCGTCTCGCACACGCACCCCCACAGACAGTCAATAGTGAAATTAAACAGCCGACAAAAGTTTTGCTGATAGCAGAATTGGCAGCAACCCAGTGCTTTGGCAGCAACTCGTGTTTCTTTTACACACGAAAGGCGTGTTTTTCAAAGCCAAAACACAACAGATACAGGAATATTCAAAAAGTCCAGCAATGCAAAGAGGTTGGTTCAATGTTAGTTTTTGCTCGTCATAGAGCTTGAACGGCCACCACACCCCCTTTTATACCCTGTGGGGTGTGGTCCAGTGACTCAGCCTAATCCCTGGCACGCCTCTTCCTTTGCTGCGCACGCTTATCTCTGCGACGCTGCTGAGGGTCCAGCCAAGACTCATCTTCCTCATTACGCTCACACAGAGAGGGCCTCCTCCGGGTGCCATCGGCCAGACAGTGTCGGCTGGCGACCCCCAGGGGGAGAGCCTTCTCTGTGGCGGCGCCCGCCCTCTGGAATGACCTACCTCCGGAGATACGCAGGATTCCAGATCTCCGGACCTTTCGTCGGGCCCTTAAAACCCATTTATTCCATCTAGCTGGGCTAGCCTGATCCCATCCTCCGTTTTTAAATTTGAAATTGATTTGAAATTGGGTTGTTTTAATTCTTGGCCGAATAATATCTAATATTTTTAATTGTTTTTAACTTTTGTATACCATGTTTTATTCTGGCTGTTCACCACCCTGAGTCCGCAAGGAGAAGGGCGGTTTATAAATTGAAATAATAAATAAATAAAATAAACTGTCTACCTGTGGCTGCGTGGAAGTGCTTGGCCCCGGGCCTATCTCTTGGCCTTTGGTGTCCTCTGAAGGCATTGCCGGAGAGGAGGGTCCTGGAGAGGGAGGCCTTGCCAACTCCTCTCCTTCACTCTCGGAGTCCTCTCCTGCTGATAATCCAGACTCAGGGATTGTACTGGGTGGTTTTCTTAGGTAACATCATCAGTGCTACAATGGAGAGGGCTATCCTGCTTCTCTCAGTGGTTAGAATACAGTATTGCAGACTAACTCTGCCCTTTGCCAGGAGTTCGATCCTGACCAGCTCAAGGTTGACTCAGCCTTCCATCCTTCCGAGGTGGGTAAAATGAGGACCCAGATTATTGGGGGTGATAGGCTGACTCTGTAAACCGCTTAGAGAGGGCTATAAAAGCAGTGTGAAGCGGTATATAAGTCTAAGGGCTATTGATATTTGATGCTGGCTTATTACTCTTCCTTTGTTTGTTCCTCGGCAGAGAACTCGCAGGAACGGCGCAGAATTTGAGCCCTTTCGCCAGCACCATGGAGAAAACTGCAGGGTCCCTTTCGGCGTCCACCCAGGAGAGCTTAAAGAAGGAGATCAGCAACCTAAAAGAGAGAGTGGCCAACCGTGAGGCTGAAAACCAGAAGATCATGATGGAGATCGAGGCCATTAAGAAGGAGAACAAGAACTTGGAAGAGAGAATCGATTGCTTGACCAGCATGGTGAAGGTCTTGGAAAAGGAAGAGAAAGAACTTCGGGAGCTGCTCCGAGAACGGGAAGACACGCGGGCGGCTCTGGAGGCCCAAAACCAGACGTTGGCCGAGACCAACAAGGTCCTCCTCTCCGAAATCCAAACGGTCTCCCACGACCTCATCCGGTTTCAGGATTACCGAGCTAGTCGAGACCAGAACATTTCCCGTATGAAGCAAGTGTTGGAGCAAATCGTGAGGTACTTCGGACAGTTGGAAGGGGCGATTGAAACGGCCGAGCTACGCTACGCGGAGCAGAAGAAACAATCTGCCGAGCTGAGGAGCACCATGGATCAACTCCAGAAGATCTGCGATGTGCAGGAGAACGAGATCCTGTGCCTGGAAGAGCAGTTGGAGCCGTTCTCCTTCGACGACTCGGAGGCGGATCTCTGCTGCTGGGAGGGTCCCTCTCTGCTGTTAGAGATGGTGCAGGCCAAGCTGAATCTAGACCCCCAAGCAATAAGGGAGACTCTCTTTTTCATCTTATCCAAAGGGGCCTGGGTGCTGGTGGGTCTAGTTATTGGTCTGGTGTTTTCAAAAATGATGTTCTGCCTGATGGAGACTTGGTGCTTCAGAAGGAGACGCTGATGTTTGCGTCTTTCTCGGACAGGTGTCGGACATCCTGTTCTCGTATCACGCCCGGAAGATGAGAAATTTGATTGCCTTTTTGAGCCAGAGTCCCGGAAAACAATGTAGAAAGCTAGTCACTAAAGGAAAAAAGGGAGCTCCGTTTCTACCTGCGGGAATTGTTATACATTTCTGTCATTCAAATAAATGCACAGGTGTAGAATAGGTGGTACCTGGCTCAGCTTGCCGGTTTAGCCTGATCCCTGCTAAATTTTAAAATTTTTTAGAGTTGATTCATTTTAATATTTATCTGTTTTAATTTTCAGCCAAATTTATATCTGTTTTTATAATATTTTAACTTTTATGTGCTGGTTTTTATTCGGCTGTTCACCGCCCTGAGTCCGTAAGGAGAAGGGCGGTATATAAGTCTAATTAATATAATATATAATATAATATAATTGTAGTAACTGGGAGAGGGATCTTGGAGTCCTAGTGGACAATCACTTCAACAGGAGCCAGGAGTGTGGGGGAGCTGCCAAAAAAGCCAACACAGTTCTCGGCTGCATTGACAGAGGAATAGAATCAAGACCAAGTGGAGCATTAATATCACTTTATAATGCCTTGTTAAGGCCACACTTGGAGTACTGCATCCAGTTTTGATCACAATGATATAAAAAGAAGTTTCCATCCGTTGCTTCTTGCCTTGCCTTCAGGTGCTGAAATCTTTCGTTGTGGCAGCTGAAATGCACACACACAATGCAAGTTAATTCAAGTTATTGGGGGCGAATCATTGGCCCCCAGGGAAAAGGTGCGCAACTTGGGCGTCCTCCTGGACCCACGGCTGTCCTTAGAGGATCATACGACAGCTGTGGCCAGGGGGGCTTTCTATCAGGTTCGCCTGATACGCCAGTTGCGGCCCTTTCTAGATCGGGACTCCCTACGCACAGTCACTCAGGCGCTTGTCACCTCTCGCCTGGACTACTGTAATGCTCTCTACATGGGGCTCCCCTTGGGGTGCACCCGGAGGCTCCAACTGGTGCAGAATGCGGCCGCGCGGTGGATTATGGGAGCAAGGGGGCGCTCCCATGTGACACCTCTCCTGCGTGAGCTGCATTGGTTGCCGGTGGACTTCCGGGTGCATTTCAAGGTGTTGGTAATCACCTTTAAAGCGCTCCATGGCTTAGGACCAGGGTACTTACGGGACCGCCTTCTGCCACCAATTGCCTCCCACCGGCCGGTTCGCTCCCACAGAGAGGGCCTCTTCAGGATGCCGTCAGCCAGACAATGCCGGCTGGCGACCCCCAGGGGGAGAGCCTTCTCTGTGGCAGCTCCTACCCTCTGGAATGATCTTCCTCCAGAACTGAGAACAATTTCCGACCTCCGGACTTTTCGTCGGGCCCTAAAAACTTATCTTTTCCAGCTTGCCGGTCTAGCCTGATCCCTGTTGAATTTTTTAAAATTTTTAGTGTTGTAGGGTTGTATTTTAAGTATTTAATTGTTTTTAACTTTCAGCCAAAGTTTATATGGGTTTTATAATTTTTTAACTTTTGTGTACTGTTTTTTATTCGGCTGTTCACCGCCCTGAGTCCGCAAGGAGAAGGGTGGTATATAAATCTAATAAATAATAATAATAATAATAATAATAATAATAATAATAATAATAATAATAATAATAATAAAACAAACCAACTTCATTTGTGGAGAAGTAGTTGCTAGGTTTGCAACTAAACTGACTTAACCTGTTGTCTGAATAGAGCCGGGACTGCATCCAAACTCTAACATGGTTTGTTTTAATTATGCAAGCATATTATATGAATTCAGCCACCGCAGTTTTAAATTAGGATTTATGTTTTTAATTAAAGTGCACAGACAGAACACGTGGCTGATTGCAGGATGAAATTGTAGCAAAAATAAATTAAGGCTTAACATTCTCGCAACAGATGAACGGCAGCTAAGGCTCTAGAAAATATCCTGAAATATTTATCTCAAGGCTCTGGAACCTTTTCCAGACGGTAGGCAGTTGCCTAGGAAACAGCAAAAGCTTTTCCTCTTTAATTTTTGACATTTTCAGCAGGCTTCTTTTGCTGCCATGTCTAGACAGCTCAAGGTTGGTTTTTCACTGCAGTGATGCTTCTAATTGTGACCCCCCTGGTCCAGGTGCAAACATCTGGTTGGTCCAAGATGGGCAGCAGATCAAGATGAGGGGGTCAAATTATCCTCCAAAGCTCCTGGAGGCAGGAGAAGCAGCAACGGATGGAAGCTAATTAAGGAGAGAAGCAACCTAGAACTAAGGAGGAATTTTCTCATAGCGAGAAAAATTAATCAGTGGAACAACTTGCCACCTGAAGTGCTGGGTGCTCCATCCCTGGAGGGTTTTAAGTAGAGACTGGACAATCATTTGGCTGAAATGGTATACGGCAGGGGTGTCAAACTTGCATCATCACGGTGGTGTCACATGATGCTTCGGGACTTTTCCACGAGTTTGACACCCCTAGTACAGTACTAGTACTAGTACTCCTTTTTCACTTTGATTGGTTTTATAGCTGTTCCGTTTAACCAAACCGATTCATTTTACAGTATGCGGTATGGGTCAGGATGGGTAGAAACAGACTTCGACTCAACCCTGCCAAGACCGAGTGGCTGTGGGTACCGGGATCTCGGTTCATAGGAGAGGTTCCATCATTGGCTATAAGGGGTGAAATTTTATCCCTCTGTAGATAGAGCATAGGGCACCCAACTTGGGTGTCCTCCTGGACTCACGGTTGAGTCTAGATTATATAATGACTGTGACCAAGGGGGCATATGCCCAGATCCGCCTGGTGTGCCAGTTGCGTCCCTACTTGGACTGAGATGCCCTATGCACAGTTATTCATGCGCTAGTCACCTCATGTATTGACTACTGTAATGCGCTCTACATGGGGCTGCCCTTGAGGGCCACTTATGGACTTCAATTCCCAGAATCCCTCAACCTTGGCAACCTTTAAGACTTGTTGACTTCAACTCCCAGAATCCCTCAACCTTGGCAACTTTAAGGCTTGTGGACTTCAACTCCCAGAATCCCTCAACCTTGGCAACCTTTAAGACTTGTTGACTTCAACTCCCAGAATCCCTCAACCTTGGCAACTTTAAGGCTTGTGGACTTCAACTCCCAGAATCCCTCAACTTTGGCAACCTTTAAGACTTGTTGACTTCAACTCCCAGAATTCCTCAACCTTGGCAACTTTTAAGACTTGTGGACTTCAACTCCCAGAATCCCTCAACCTTGGCAACCTTTAAGACTTGTGGACTTCAACTCCCAGAATCCCTCAACTTTGGCAACTTTAAGACTTGTGGACTTCAACTCCCAGAATCCCTCAACTTTGGCAACCTTTAAGACTTGTTGACTTCAACTCCCAGAATCCCTCAACCTTGGCAACTTTTAAGACTTGTGGACTTCAACTCCCAGAATCCCTCAACCTCGGCAACTTTTAAGACTTGTGGACTTCAACTCCCAGAATCCCTCAACCTCGGCAACTTTAAGACTTGTGGACTTCAATTCCCAGAATCCCTCAACCTCAGCAACTTTTAAGACTTGTGGACTTCAACTCCCAGAATCCCTCAACCTTGGCAACCTTTAAGACTTGTGGACTTCAACTCGCAGAATCCCTCAGCCTTGGCAACCTTTAAGACTTGTGAACTTCAACTCCCAGAATTCCTCAACCTCGGCAACTTTTAAGACTTGTGGACTTCAACTCGCAGAATCCCTCAACCTCGGCAACTTTTAAGACTTGTGGACTTCAACTCCCAGAATCCCTCAACCTCGGCAACTTTAAGACTTGTGGACTTCAATTCCCAGAATCCCTCAACCTCAGCAACCTTTAAGACTTGTGGACTTCAACTCGCAGAATCCCTCAACCTTGGCAACCTTTAAGACTTGTGGACTTCAACTCCCAGAATTCCTCAACCTCGGCAACTTTTAAGACTTGTGGACTTCAACTCCCAGAATCCCTCAACCTTGGCAACCTTTAAGACTTGTGAACTTCAACTCCCAGAATTCCTCAACCTCGGCAACCTTTAAGACTTGTGGACTTCAACTCCCAGAATCCCTCAACTTTGGCAATGTTTAAGACTTGTGGACTTCAACTCCCAGAATCCCTCAACCTTGGCAACCTTTAAGACTTGTGGACTTCAACTCCCAGAATCCCTCAACCTTGGCAACCTTTAAGACTTGTGGACTTCAACTCCCAGAGTTCCGCAGCCAATAAAGGAACTCTGGGAGTTGAAGTCCACAAGTCTTAAAAGTTGCCAAGGTTAGCACCTCTGTTATACGATGTTGCTGTTTGGCCGCATTGTGGGTCTTGGCGTACGTACACACATTTTTGCAATCCGCAATTCATCGCCGAGACAATTTTGGCCCTTCCTGAGTGACCAGCGCATTAAGCAATTGGCACCAACTTCCTCCCTGTATCTGAAGTGGGAAAATGATGAGTCTTTTACCCTTTTGGAGAAAAAAATTATATTATTGTTCTTCCTTGACTTGATGTGCCACTTAGCAAGTTCCCCATCCTTCCCTCTCTCCCTCAATCCCCAGTTCTCCGGCTGTGTGTATATAGGTGGTCCTCGACTTATGACCACAATGGAGCCCACAATTTGTTGCTGAGCGAGGTTCAGGTGACCATGGAGATGCTACGAAGGTTGTCAACTGTGAAAAATGATCCCAAGTCAATGCTGTTGGAACTTCGAATGGTCACTAAATGAACTGTTGTTAATTTGAGGACTACCTGTACAGGTAGTCCTTGAGGTATGACAAAAGAGCCCAAAATTTCTGTGGCTAAACGAGACATCTGCCAAGGGAATTTTGTCCCATTTTGCAATCTTTCTTGCCACTGTTGTTAAGTGAACCACTGCAGTTGTTAAATTTGCAACCTGGTTGTTAAGTGAATCTGGCTTCCACGTTGACTTTGTTTCAAGGTTGCCAAAGGGGGAATCACCTGACCCCGGAACCTGCGACCGTCATAAATATGAGTCAGTTCCAAGCGTCTGAAGCTTGATCACATGCCCATTGGGATTCTGCAATTGTCGTAAGTGTGAAAAATGGTCATAAGTCACTTTTTTCAGTGCCGTTGTAACTTGAAACGGTTGGTAAATGAACTATTGTTTAAGTCGGGGACTATCTGTCTAGTGGAGGTTTGATTGTGTGGCTACCATTTTGATTTTTCACACACACAAACACACTACTTCCTGATGTCATCAACGGTCCATAAACAATGCAAGTTTCCAGCTGCAGTTTTGGATTGCAATATACAGGTAGTCCTCGATTTATGACCACACTTGAGACCCAAATATCTGCTAAGTGAGTTTCACCTCATTTTATGACCTTTCTCGCCACTGTTGACAAGTGAATTATTCCAGCTGTTAGGTTAATAACATGGCTGTTAAGTGTTGTGGTCCGCCGGCAGCCTGTGGAGCTGGCAGCGGAGTCGGACAGCGATGAGGCTGGGGAGGAACATGGGCCAGTCCTGGAGGTTGGGGAAGGCCTGGGTGAGGGCTCTGCATCGGAGGCAGAGATGGGGCCAGGACCTTCGGGGAGTGATGCACGGACTCCGGAGCCTCCAGAGGCTGACAGTAGAGAGGCAGAGGAACAGGAGAAGCCTGTTCCTAGTGCACGCATGAGAAGAGCTGCCAGAAGGCGAGAGCAGCTAAAGCAGAGAGGATGACTCAGGAGTAAGGCCAGGAGATGATTGCCCCCTCTCAGAAGGCTTAAAAAACCAGCAATGGCTCTTGGCCTCTTTGCCGGAAAACAACCGTTGAGAGATTAGCTTTGTGTTTGGCTGTAGTTATTTCTTCTGTTTCTGAACTGTTGCCAAGAAAAAGTCTTTGGCAGGTTGCCTAATTATCCCAAGGTCAGAGATAAACTAAAGAATAGGTGTTTTGAGGATTTTGCTTTCATTTCATTTAGAATACGCTGAGAATGAGTTAATGCTCAGCTGTTTTAATAAAATCTGTTTGTCTTTTGGAACTGTTTTGCATTTAATATCAACTACGTGGGTCATAACATTAAGGGAATTCGGCTTTCCCCACTGACTTTCCTTGTCGGGAGGTTGTCAAAGGGCATCGTGTGACCCCAGGGCCGCTGCAACCGTCATAAATACGAGTCGGTTGCCAATTCTGATCGCCTGACCCTGGGGATGCTGCAATAGTCAAGCGGGCAAACTGGCCCTATCACTTGGTTTTGTTTTTTTTTCCTTTCCCGGTGCTGCTGTAACTTTCCAACGGTCACTAAACGGTTGTAAGTCGGGGACTGAATAGTAAATTGTCCCAATCGTTTTCGGCTTCCCGCCTGCGGGCCTCCTCTTGATAGGGATGCTCTGCACAAGCTGCTTATGTGAAACCTTCCCCCCCTCTTCCCCGAAATACACACAAATGAAGACACCGCACAACGCGAGGGTTTGTCACAACATACATTTTTAAATAAAGTCGGCTAGCAATCGCTGTCCCAAGGAAAGGAATGGAGGAGTTGTGGGGAGGGGAGGGAGGGTTGGGGATTATGGGGAGGGTCCTTCTCCGCTGAACCTGGCCAGCATCTCAGCTCGTGGTCCAGCCAGGGGGGAGGGTCCCCGTGCCAATGGCTCACCGGCCTCCTGCTGCCCACGGCGGGCAGGAAAAGGATCACAAAAAAGGGGGACAAACTTTACAAAATAATAATAATAATAATAATAATAATAATAATAATAATAATAAAGAAACCCAGCCCAGCTTCAGTTTCCAGAGAGGCTCCAGGCCACCCACACAAAGTTTTTTTTTGTTTTGTTTTTTTTTGCTTTAGGAGTTTTGACAAAAGGAGCACAGACTCAGCTGACTCTTCTTGTGCTGAGGAAGCCCCCTCTCCTCCCCCCCCCATCCTGGGAGTCACAGAGACCCCTCCCGGATCTTGCCCACTTGCCCTCCCCTCCCTCCGTCAGTTAATCCGTAGCTTCCCTTCCCGGTGGTCGATGGGAGTGACGACCTCGTTGGCGTAGCCGTTTTCCGAACACAAGGAGAATTCGTCCGTCGCCTCGAGGCCGCTGTTGATTTCTGAAAAGGTGACAAAGGGAGCCAGGAAGTGGCGTCAATCAACAAGCAGGAAGAAACGGGCCAGTCCGAAATCAAAGCAGGAGGGAATCGGGTGGGATGTTGGGATTATATGGATCAGTACCGGCGGTTCTGCACCGACACCAGAGAGGGCAAGGAGCAAGAATGGCAGACGGATTTCAAGCATAGCTACCGTAGTCCTCAATTTAGAGGGAGGGAGGGAGGGAGGAGAGGGGAAGAGAGTAGAGTAAGGGGAGAAGGAGATGGGAGGGGAGGGGAGGAGAGAAGAGGAGAGGAGAGGGAGGGGGGAGGGAGGTGGAGGTGGAGAGGGGAGGAAGGAGAGGAGATGAAAAGAAGAAGGAGGGGAGGGAAAGGGAGGAGAGGGGAAGCAGGGAAGGGAGAAGGAGACGATAAGGAGAAGGAGAAGAAGGAGAAGAGTAGAGGGAGATGAAAGGGAGAAGAGGTGAAGGCAGGGAAGAGAGGAGAGGAAAGGGAGAAGGAGAAGATGGAGAAGAGAGGAAAGGGAGGAGGAGAGGGAGGAGAAAAAGGGAGGAGAGGGGAAGGCAGGGATGGGAAAAGGAGAGGAAAGGAAAAAGGAGAAAGAGAGGAGAGGGAGGAGAGGAGAGGAGAGGAAAGGGAGGAAGAGATGAAAGGGAGAAGGAGAAGGAGAGGAGAGGGAGAAGGAGAGGGAGGGGGAGAGGAAAGGGAGAAGGAGAAGATGGAGAGAAGAAGAGAGGAAAAGGAGGAGAGGAGAGGGAGGAAAGGGAAAGGGAGAGGAAAGGGAGAAGGAGAAGGAGAGGAGAGGGAGAAGGAGAGGAGAGGGAGGGAGGGAGGGGAGGAGAGGGAGAAAGAGATGAAAGGGAGAAGGAGAAAGAGGAGAGGAGAGGGGGGAGTGGAGAGAGGAAGGGAGGAGAGGAGAGGAAAGGGAGAAGGAGAGGTGAGGGAGAAAGAGAGGAGAGGGAGGGGAAGAAAGGGAGGAAGAGATGAAAGGGAGAGGGAGAGGGAGGGGAAGGAGAGGGAAAGGGAGGGGAGGGAGGAAAGGGAAGAGAGGGGAGGAAAGAGGAAGGCAGGGAAGGGAGAAGGAGAAGGAGAGGTGAGGGAGAAAGAGAGGAGAGGGAGGGGAAGAAAGGGAGGAAGAGATGAAAGGGAGAGGGAGAAGGAGAAGGAGGAGTGGAGAGGGAGAAGGAGAGGGAGGGGAAGGAGAGGGAAAGGGAGGAGAGGAAAGGGAGAAGGAGAAGTCGGAGAGGAGAGGAAAGGGAGGAGAGGAGAGGGACGGGAGGGGAGGGAGGAAAGGGAAGAGAGGGGAGGAAAGAGGAAGGCAGGGAAGGGAGAAGGAGAAGGAGAGGTGAGGGAGAAAGAGAGGAGAGGGAGGGGGAGAAAGGGAGGAAGAGATGAAAGGGAGAGGGAGAAAGAGGAGAGAAGAGGGGGGAGGGTTAGTGGAGAGGGAAAGGGAGGAGAGGGAGAAAGAGGAGAGGGAGGGGAGGAAAGGGAGGAAGAGAGGAAAGGGAGAAGGAGAAGTTGGAGAGGAGAGGAAAGGGAGGGGAGGGAGGAAAGGGAAGAGAGGGGAGGAAAGAGGAAGGCAGGGAAGGGAAAAGGAGAGGAAAGGGAGAAGGAGAGGAGAGGGAGGGGAGGAAAGGGAGGAGAGGGGAGGAGAAGGAAAAAGAGATGAAGGGGAAAAGGAGGGGAGGAGAGGGAGAAGGAGAGGGAAAGAGAGGAGGAGAGGCTCCCATTTCAAAGTCCCAGCCTAGCCCAGCCATCTGAAGGCCCAGGATCGGGATGGGTTCAAAGCCGAAAGGCTGCTTTGAGAGCCAGACCCCCTGACCCAAAGCCCCTTTACCGGGATCTACGGGGCTTCCCCTGCGTGCCCAAGCCCTCTCCTCAGGCGTGCCCACAAAACCACACGTGGGAATCCCTCTGAGATCCGTCCGCCCCTTTTGCTCCCGCCTCCCAGAGGAAGAGGACGGCCGCTCCGATCCAGCCCTGGGATCCAAAGTGCAACACCGGAATCGGGGAAGGAACCGGGAGGAGGAAAAGCGTGAAGGTTAGCGCCAACTTTCCCAAGAGATAAAGCAAGCCAGGATGCCCCTGGCCCCTTCCTGTTGCCGTCACCGTCACCGTCACCGTGCTGCTGCGGTTAATGCCAGCCTCTGAAAGCACACTTACGCTCCAGGCTGAAGGAAACCCCCAAGTCTGGGAGCCTGGCGCCCTCTAGAGGCTAGACCCTGCAAAACATTGTTCAAAGCACAATTTGGCGGATGAAAGGAGAATCTTTGTAAGCTCGGGGTTGACGTTTGAGGGGTCCTCGGTGCTCTCGTGAGTGAGGTTGAGGGTTTCATTACCCAACTTAGACTAGCTCAACCCTGATGATGTTCCCTAGTTGGGTAATGAAACGTCGGCCAAGAAATAACCAACTTCAGTGATTGCCAAGGACCTCGCAATTTGGCTGTTTCTCGCCTGCTGGGGGGGCGGGGACAGTTCCTTTTTTTGGGAAAACCCCACGCCCAGGATTAGAATACAGCACCGTCAAAACAACTGGCAGGTGACTCGTCCTGAATTGCATTAAGAGGAATTTGGGTTTTTTGCTTCGCTTTTATTGATTGGGGAAATATTTCTTAATCCACTCGTCCCTATGAGATGTTAGGCAGTGGAACGGGATGCCACTTGAACTGGCGAGTCTTTTCTGGAGTTGAAGTTTTTCCAAGTGAGGTGGGAAGGTCATCTCTCCAGGATGTCAGTTCCCCTTTGAACAAGGACTAGATGACCTCTTAGGCCCCTTCCAATCTACTATGATCCACAGCTGGCTGGAGACAGAGGACAGTTAGAGCCCAACTTGGATGGGGAGTGGGAGGCTGAATTGGGGTTCGCCCTGCCCAGAAATCTTCTTCATTTAGAAAATTACTTTTTTTCTAAATTAAATTTTTAATTTAATTTTCTTAATAAAGAAAACATTCCTTATTAAGAAGGGTCCCCAGAGGCCATCTAGTCCAACCCCACTGCCCAATACAGAAATGGCAGTTAAAGACCCTGGTAGCTCAGCAGACTAAAAAAAGCATTGTGATTAACACCAGCTGTCTGCAATTACTGTAAGTTCGAATCTCCCCAGGCTCAAGGTTGACTCAGCCTTCCATCCTTTCTAAGGTGGGTAAATTGAGGACCCAGTTAGTGGGGGCAATAAGCTGACTTTGTATAAATATACAAAAAGTAGGAAGGCTGTTGCTTAATGCATTGGAAGCCGCCCTGAGTCTCCGGAGAAGGGCGGCATAGAAATCAAACAGGCAGCTGTTCACCAAAATATACAACGTAGATACGTTTACTTTCTTTATGAAATTACAATCTGCATTTTTTAAGAAGCAATAAAGTTCAACTCTCTTGTTGGAAAAACTGTGGATTCCCCCCCCCCCAAACATTCCTTTTGAATTTTCCCTAAACTCAAAGTGCCAAAATGGAAACAAACCCTTAGTTTTTCCTGTCGGCCATCATCCTCTTTCTAAAAAATGCCTTCATTTATAAAATAAAATAAAAACAAATTACAGGTGGTCCTTGACTTACGACCACAATGGCGGTCTGGAAAATGCGTCGTTAAGTGATGCAGTTGTTAAGCGGGACGTGACTTGTGATCTTCCCTTCAGGCGTCCCCGCTGATTTTGCTTGCCTGGGAAGATCCCAAAGGGAGATTAACGTGACCCCAGGTTGTTGTGATAATATTTGATGGTTGCCAAATTGTGACACAATCACAAGCCTGTGCCTGCAGGGAAAATGCAGCAGTCGTTCAGTGTGAAGACCGGACGTCAGTCTCATTTCTTTCAGGGCTGTCTTAACTGAACAGTCGTTAAGCGAGGACCACCCGTAATTTTAAAAAGCAGGCTTGTCGCGTAAGCCGTTCACGAAACCCGACAAGTAAACATGGAAACACACGGAATCAACGACACCAAAAAGGACTGTAAAAACGCCTCCTCAACTCTTACCTGAAAATATGAGTTTTTCCTTCATGATGTTGACATCGCGGCTGGACCGCCGGACGGCAGCGCTGAGCATGATCTGCTCCGGGTTGTAGGTGCGAATGCTACCGAAGCGCCACCTGGGACAGAAGTGGAAAACGGAAAGGTTCTCGTTTGAAGAGGATCTGCGGGATCCCGCCCAAGGAGCGACCCACCGCAAATTGGAGAACCCCCAAATCCCACTCCTGGCTGGCCCCATCCACCCTGCCCCTCCCCTCCCTGGAGTCCCCACACGGCCCATTTTGGATGCAGGTAAGCGGGAGGAGGCTCGGGGAGGGTGAAAAACAGGCCTACCAGAAGTTCGGGACGGACTCCGGAGCCTGGGGAGGCCGTTTTCGCCCTCCTGGAGGCTCAAGAAAAGCCTCTGGAGCCCGGGGAGGGCAAAAATGCCCCCCCTCCCACTGTGGTGCAGGAAGCCAACTCGGCCACACCCACTCAGCAACCGGGCAGAGAACTCCTTCCTAAAAATTTTGAAGCCCACTCTTGTAGGAAAATAATTCCTCCTCCAGAAGGGCCTGGAGAGGCACGATTGGGAATAAAACGGTGCAAAAGGACACACCCAGTCCTCCATCTTTTCTCCATTTTGGAAGCGGGATTCCGGGGGACCGCTGCGGCTCCCTTTTTTAGTGGCTCAAAGGGAAATCCACTTCTGCTATGCTATGCCTTGTTCTAGAACAGGGGAACTAAACGTGGTAACTTTTAAGACTTGTGGACTTCAACTCCCAGAATTCTCCCAGTCTCCAAACTTGGCCACTATAAGATTTGTGGACTTCAACTCCCAGAATTCCCCCGTTTTCAAACTTGGCCACTTTAAGACTTGTGGACTCTAGGCCAATCACCAGGAGACCGTGAGTTCTAGTCTTGCCTTAGGCATGAAAGCTGGCTGGGTGACTTTGAGCCAGTCCCTCTCTCTCCCTCCAACCCACCTCACAGGGTGGTTGTTGCGGGAGGAAAAAGGAGGAGGAAGGATATGTTGGATATGTTCGCTGCCTTGAGTTATTTGGTAATAAAGGTGGGATATAAATCTAATATGTAAATAAAATAAACAATATTATCCTTACAGTATTGCTACTGCTAATCCTGCCTTTCAAATACTTAAAATATTGCATTCTACTACAATGCCACTACTCAGAATAAATATCATCCTACTGTGATGGGCAGCCATATTCTTTTTTTGTTTGAATAAAATAAATGTTTGAAATGCTTCAGGTTGGAAAAACTCGAATTCCAATCTTCATTGAGCCTTGGACATTCCCGCTCTCTTGCCCAGCCTACCTTTTAGGGATTGCAATAGGGTAAAACTGGGAGAGGAACTGTTATGTTTCCTGTTCCGAGTTCTGCAGGACAGAATAATTGTCAGGGTAAATGATGATTTAAAGCTAACCAGCCTTACAGCGGAGTTATTGCCCCTTTAAGATCAAGGATGAGTCAGCAGGGTTATTGCCCCTTTAAGAAGCTGTCTATATAAGGGAGGCCATTAGAGTGTGTGTCTCTCTCTTCATTGTGTTCTATCTGCATTGTAGTTCTCTGCGTAGAGTTGAAGATTGCTTGATTGCCTTACCACATATATATCTGTATATAGAAGTAAATAAACCACTGTTTGCAATGACAAAACCACTGTGTCCCAGTGGTGAAATCCAAATTTTTAGTACCGGTTCTGTGGGCATGGCTTGGTGGGCGCGGCGGGGGAAGGATACTGCAAAATCTTCATTCCCACCCCACTCCAGGGG
Organism: Masticophis lateralis; assembly: GCA_030761175.1. Classification (NCBI taxonomy): domain Eukaryota; kingdom Metazoa; phylum Chordata; class Lepidosauria; order Squamata; family Colubridae; genus Masticophis; species Masticophis lateralis. Next base: position 3,314,987 of record JAUDYJ010000004.1, on the reverse strand, counting down.
AAGGATACTACAAAATCCTCATTCCCTCCCCACTCCTGGGGGAAAGATACTGCAAAATCTCCATTCCCACCCCACTCTGGGGCCAGCCAGAGGTGGTATTTGCCGGTTCTCCGAACTGCTCACAATTTCCGCTACCGGTTCTCCAGAACCTGTTGGATTTCACCCCTGCTGTGTCCTGTATTTTGCTCCTGGATTGTCCCAAAATAGCGGTCACGCTGTAAACACTCTGAGAATAATGAATAAAAGGCCAGGAATCCCAAAACTCTCCTCGCCCCCGAGGGCCTTAAGATGGGACACCCACACCACAAAGAAACCAACGAATAAAAACATGCAGGAAAACCTAACACAAAACACAAGAGATGCCGTGTACACAAAGCGGGACTTGTGGGTGATACAATCATGTAATACACAGTCGGTGGGCCAAAAATCCAGATTTAAAGAGGAAGAAACGTGGTTTGAAGTGTACAAGGTGCCCCCTGGGCATCTGGGATGACCTGGCTGACTTCGCACAATGGCGGCCGCTTTTGGCGAGTTGGGGGTACATGCAGGCGCCCCCTCCAAATATTCCCCGTCCCCCTCAAATCCGGATCATTGTATCTTCTTGATACACAGAGCCTATCTGGCCAGGGGTGAAATGTAAAATGTGTTATTACCGGTTCTGTGGGCGTGGCTTGGTGGTGGTGGGGGTAATGTGACTGGGTGGGCGTGGCCAACTGGGTGAGCGTGGCCAACTTTTTTTTTTTTAACTTTTCAAAGCATTTTTTTCTAATGCTTTGAAAAGCCTCTCTGCCGATCAGGCAACTCAGCTGGATCGTCAGAGGCTTTTCAAAGCATTTTTTTTTAACCACCTCTTCGGCCAAGAGGTTGTAGAAAAAAATGCTTTGAAAAGCCTCTGAGGATCCCAGCTGAGCCGAGCGATCATCAGAGGCTTTTTTTTACTTTTAAAACCATTTTTTTTGTCAGAAGAGGTTGTAGAAAAAATGCTTTTAAAAGTTAAAAAAAAAAAACTTTCTGATGATCGTGCGGCTCAGCTGGGCATGGAGGGGGGGCACAGGGATTTTTGCTACCGGTTCTCCGAACCCCCTGCCGCCATTGCTACTGGATTGGCCGATCTGGTCCGAACCGGGAGCATTTCACCCCTGTATCTGCCCTATCTGGGTTACTTATTAAATCGATCCATGTTACCCATCTTCTATTGGTAGTCCTCGATTTACAACAGTTTTGTTTAGTGACCGTTCCAGGTTGCAACGGCACTGAAAGAAGTGACTTGTGACCAGTTTTTGCATGTATGACTGTTGCAGCCTCTCAGTGGTCACATGATCAAACTTCAGAGGCTTGACAGCTGGCATGTATTTTTATTTATTTATTTTTATTTTATTTCGAATTTATATACCGCACCTTCTCCCTAGGGACTCAGGGCGGTGTACAGCCAGATAAAAATGTACAATACAACTATTAAAAACAATTAAAAAGAAATATGTTAATTTGGCTCCAATTTAAAATAACAAACCAATAAAGAATATTTAAAAATATATATAAATTAACCATGTATTTATGACGGTTGCAATGTCCCGGGATCCTGTGATCCCCATTTAAAACTTTCAGACAAGCAAAGTCAATGGGGAAGCCAGATTCAACTGTGTTACTAATTTAACCACTGCATCGATTCACTTAACAACAAGGGGCAAGAAAGGTTGTAAAATGGGGCAAAACTCACTTAACGACTGTCTCGCTTAGCAATAGAAGTTTTGGGCTCAATTGTGGTTGTAAATCGAGGACTACCTATAATGGGGGCTACCTTGGGCCCCAAGTGAACACCGATGTCCTATTAGCTTCCATCAAAAGTTTTGAGAATAGAATAGGGAAAAGAGGACTGTTGCTTCACCATATAACCGTCCCTCTCTCATTAAAAAAACCCTCCCTTTTAATCCCTTATTTTGGGGTAGAATCAGGGCGACTGATGGATTCTAAACTCCATTAGGACTTTAAAATCAGAAGTAATCCCAAAATTAAGAACTGTTGTATGGAAGTTATAATTCTCCCTTCCACCCCAATGTTGCTGGACTGTGGCTTTGATTACACCTCCTCCGCGGTGAAGAAAAACAAGCAAATAACACTCCACCCCCCCCCCCAAAATAAGTCACTCTCTTTGAAACTGAGAGGGAGAGCTGTTTTTCTACTGACGCCAAGCCCTCCATGCCACTTAAAAGACCATCACTGTAAAGCTCAAAATTCTCTCCGCCCTTCTGTTTATCAACCCTGCCCTCTTTGGCAAAGTCAAAAAAAGAAAAGAAAAGAAAAGAAGAAGAGCTGATTTTGGCAAAGATGAAGAAAAGAGAGAAGTGATGCCGGTAACATGGTGAAAGCAAAGATGTGCACAGAGGCAGCCTGGATGAGGCGGGAGGAAGATGATGGTCTGGGCATATATCTCCCCACCTAACTTTCGGCCTCGGGGGAAAAAAAATAAGGAGGGAGTCCAGATTTCAAGCCACAGCACTGATTACAACCAGTCCGTGTAAAGAAAGGGCAAAAATTGTAGAACAAAAAAAAATCTCTATGATATTATAGGTAGTCCTCAACTTATTCGTTTAGCCACTGTTCCACATTTACAACTGTAAAAAGGGAGTTGTAATTGGTCTTCACGTTTAGGACCAGGGCAGCATCAGCTGCCGTGATTTGCTTAACCACCATGGCGAAGACGGTCATAAAATAGGATGCGACTCGCTTAGCAGCCACCTTGTTAAGCAATGGAGCTTCTGGTCCTAAACCGAGGACTACTTGTACGTGTATTTTGGCTGCAGTCGAGCGTTATCTTCCTCACTCAACAAAATCCGGTATCTTGGAGGGATGCACCGGTCTTAGGCTGCTCCTGGATCCAGAAATTCCATCAGCTCAGAAAAAGGCCAAGAATTTCAGGGCAGCAAAGGCCCACTTGATCCACAGATGGGTAGCATACAAATTTACTAAATAAATAAATAATCATATTTTTTAAAAAAGTTCTACTCCTATCTGATCTTAGCCATTAAAGCCTGCTGGTTGACTTTGGGCCAATCGCCAGGAGATGGTGAATTCTAGTCCCGCCTTAGCCATGAAAAAATGACTGGGTGACTTTGGGCCAATCACCAGGAGACGGTGAGTTCTAGTCCCGCCTTAGCCATGAAAAAATGACTGGGTGACTTTGGGCCAATCACCAGGAGACGGTGAGTTCTAGTCCGGCCTTAGCCATGAAAAAATGACTGGGTGACTTTGGGCCAATCACCAGAAGACGGTGAGTTCTAGTTCCACCTTAGCCATGAAAAAATGACTGGGTGACTTTGGGCCAATCACTAGGAGACGGTGAGTTCTAGTCCTGCCTTAGCCATGAAAAAAAATGACTGGGTGACTTTGGGCCAATCACCAGGCGAAAGTGAGTTCTAGTCCTGCCTTAGGCATGAAAATCAGCAAGGTGATTTTGGGGCAGTCTCCCTCTCTTTCTCTCTCAGTCCAACCTACCTCACAGAGTCATTGTTGTTTCAGGGAAACTAGGAAGAGCAAGGCGCATTGGATATGTTTGCTGCCTTGAGTTCTTTGCAAAAATAATGAAGGCAGGATATAAGTAAAATAATAAAATCAAAAATAAAATTAATTGCCCCGAGCGAAATGAAATTGAACGGCTTTTGTTTTCTGGCTGAAGTTGCAAATCTTGGCTAATCAAGAACGAAGGCTGACAGATCCAGCACGCAGGATAAATCCAGGAGAAACCAAGTTGTGGCCCATGTCTGCATGTTGTGTCCCCGAAAGCGAGGTTCACCTTTGCAGCATCAAGATTGAAGCTGTCCTGGGACTATAAAGTTAGGGTTGCCCTCTGCTCCTGGAATTAGCTCTTTGCAAGCAGAAAACCTTAGAAAACGAGGATCCATAGAAGCCTTCGCAAGCCATCCAGTTTCTCTCTTAATCTTTTTACATTCCCTCTGACTTGTTATAGAGATTTGCTTCAAAGCATCCTAATAAATATACGAGACAGCCAGTGCCCCTTCCCAAATGTGACCCTGGGAAGTTGTAACCAACCAAGTGGATGCCAGTGGTGCCAAGCTGGTGGGGATGATGGGGCTTGGTGCCCAACCTTGTGACTGGTGGCGCAGCAGCTTAAGTGGTGTTAAAGTGACACCAGCTGCCTGCAATTACTGCGAGTTCGAATCTCACCAGGCTCAAGGTTGACTCAGCCTTCCATCCTTCCGAGGTAGATAAAATGACAACCCGGATTGTGGAGGCAATAAGCTGACTTTGTATAAAAAAGAACACCGCTTGGGGGGGCCGAAAGCCCTACTAAGCAGGTATATACAAAAGTATGAAGGCTATCGCTTAATGCATTGTAAGCCGCCCTGAGTCTCCGGAGAAGGGCGGCATATAAATTAATTTTTTTTAAAAAAAACCTTAACTGGAGGGCAGCAGCTTTGAAAAAAACTGGGTGAGATGGACGAAAGAGTTCAACTTGGTGGAAAGCAGAGATCTGATTGCTTCTGCTGTGTGCAGAAAATGCAAATCTTTATGCAATATATAGAAATAGAATCACAGAGTTGGAAGGGACCCTGGAGGTCTTCTAGTCCAACCCCCTGCCCAGGCAGGAAACCCTACACCACTTCAGATAAATGACTATCCAACACCTTAAAAATTTCCAGCGTTGGAGCATTCAACATACATATATATATATATACATTGGCAATGCAAATATTGCCGTCCCTCCCTATTTCCTGCAACGCTCACAGGGAAGCTAAGGGGTGGGTAGGAAAAACCAAACTAGAGATGAAGGTGAAATGAGGGAGGAGGTCCCAACAATTACCTGATTAAGTGATAGCTGTAAAGATGCCGAAATGCAGCAGCAGAAAGAGGGAGAAGAAAGAGGAAAGGACATGCAGAGAAATGTCAGAGCAGTAAGAAAATAACCCAGAAATTCCCCCCACCCTATTGGCATTTTCAAGATGGACACCCTAAAGATACTCCAGGGTGATGGAAAGGGTGATTAAAAACTCATTTTCCCTCCCTTCTCTTTATTCCCTTTGGGATTGGCTATTTCTGCCATGAATAAAGATCTGTAAATGAAGATTATTTTTTTTTGGGGTGGGGTCCTTGGTGCTCTCTGGCCTCTCTGTTTTCTTGCTAACCCAACTAAGTAATATCATCCGTGCCAGAAGAGAATAGAGTTTCCTCTCTGTTTATAAACAAGTGGCTTGCTTGCAGAAAGCAAACTCTGCTCCCTTCTGGCATTGATGATGTTACCTAGTTGGGTTGTGAGATGTCTGCAAGAAAACCACCAAGCTCAGAGAACACCAAGGACTACGCAGTTCAACCCTGAGCTACAAATATTCTCTACTAAAGAACGTTTTGCCGCTTGGTTTTCAACGTTTTTAACCATTTGTCAACCGTCCAGAGTTACCGGCCGTCGAGGGCCATGTGCCCAAAATAAATAAATACATTGGATTCATTAAAAATCAAGAGGCAACTAAAACCGGGTGCTTTGAAATTCTGATATTCTTTCCCTGGGATCTTTTTAAGATGAGGACAAAGTTATTTTAAGTTTGTTTGAAACAAGTGGGAGAATTTCTTTTCCCCCTGTATCCATCCCTTTTAATAAATCCTAGGCTTGGGCTCTGCAACTGGTGTTTTTTTTTCAAGCCTTGGCAACTTTCAGATGGGTGGACTTCAACTCCCAGAATTCCCCAGCCAGCCATGATGGCTGATGGAGGCCACAATCTCTTGTCAAAGTACGTTTTTAAAAAAAAAAACAGATTAACAAGAGTTGGAAGGGATCTTGAAGGTCATCTAGTCCAACCCCCTTGCCCCAGCAGGAAACCCTACATCTGCCTCTACCTAGGATTGAACTCACAACCTCCTGATTGTGAGGCAAGAGCTCCACCTCTAGGCCTTTAAAAAGGCACGATAATTTTCTCCCAAAGCTTAGACGCTTACTGATATTTTATTTAACCCAAATCTGCCCAACATTAAACCAATGGATTCATTCTGGCTGTTTGCTCTGTCCTCTCTTTAAAACTGTCTACAAGTTTTTTCCCCCCCCTCTCTTTTCAGCTTCTTTTCTCCAAGTTGTATGTTTCTTTTTTGAAGTTTTGTTTTGTACACCGAAGGCGAGAAATTAAGGCGAGAACCTTAAGCTTAGTTTTCAGCAACTTGGGGAAAAGGTGAAAATGCCACCTTAAGGCATCTGGACCTTGGAAGTAGGACAGAAAAGAGTTTGTCCCTGGAAGAGAATATTTTGTAGCTCAGGGCTGAATAGTGGGGTCCTTGGTGCTCTCTGAACTTGGTTGTTTCCTTACAGACGTTTCATTACCCAACTATGTAACATCATCAGCGTCACAAGTGGGTGGGGTGTGTTCTCTGTTTATAGAGGAACGACTTATATGAGGGACCCCCAGAAGCACCACAACTAGGAACAAGAATACCCTCACCGATAGGGCAAGCCACATGTATATAAACAGAGAGCAACACCCACTCCCTTCTATGCTGATGTTGTTACCTAGTTGGGTGATGAAACGTCTGCAAGCTTGGAGACCACCAAGCACCCCACAATTTGTAATACTCTACAATTTATTTATCCCCTGGAAGCGCTAAATCCTTGCGTGGCCATGAAGTGACCAGTTGAGACGAAGTTTGGCCTCTATTTCTACTCCCTAGTTGAAATAGGTGATGAAGAATTTTGCTACCACCCTTCAAAGGGGCTCCAGACATCACCGGGAAGAATCTAATAATAGGACAGAGTCATCAGTAGATGCTACTTACTTCTGGAAGATGAAAATCCCTACAATTATGACAAAGGAAACAAGGTCGGCCGTTATCCAGATGAGATGGTATTCGTCTGGAGGCTGAAAAACAAGTAAAAGAAATTAACAAAAATTAAAGGGTTTTTTTTTAAACTCCTAAACATGGGGAATGTGAGCAGAGAGATTGTCAGGTTTAAGCATTAATACGCAGGCCTTTTTCGCTTAACATATGTGGACTTCAACTCCCAGAATTCCCTAGTATGTGTGTATGTATGTGTATGTATGTGTGTATATATATATATATATATATGGACTTACATGTATTACATATATATATATATGGACGTCAACTCCCAGAATTCCCTAGCCAATATATGTGGACTTCAAATCCTAGAATTCCCTAGGCAGCCATACTGGCAGGGGAATTCTGGGAGTTGAAGTCCCTACATCTTAAAGTTGTAGGGACTTGGCACTCGCCAAGTTTTAAAGACACAGACACACATAATAAGTCTCTCTGAGAGACACTCGCAGGCAAGCTAAAGCTTGTAAGATTTTAAGAATTCTGGGAGTTGAAGTCCACAAGTCATGAAAGGGCCATAGTCCCCCTTGCTGGCTCGGGGATTCTGGGAGTTGTAGTCCACAGATCATAAAGGGACCATCGTTCTCCACCATGACCTAACAAATCCTGTTCTAACAGTTTAAGTTTATTCACCCACAGAGAATAACACAGTTGGAAGGGACCATGGAGGTCTTCTAGTCCAACCCTCTGCTCAGACAAATGGTTGTCCAATTTTTTTCTTTTAAAAAAAAAGAGTTGGAGAACCCACAACCTCTGGAGAAAGGCCGGGGCTGCCAGAAATCCAGATGTGGGTTCAGAGCACTCAATAGCCAGCAGAGGGCGCTCAATCCCAACAAATTGATAAGTACAGCAGGAAGGCGCTCTCAACGCTGCTAAAAACCAATCCTCAAGTTGGTTGGACTCAGCCTTGAAATCCTCCGAAAAGAGGGTCTTCTCTTCCCATTTGGTGGTCAAAGTGCAGGTAGTCCTCCACTTACAACCACAACAGAGTCCAAAATGTCTGTGGCTAAGCGAGACATTTGTTAAGGGAGTTTTGTCCTGTTTTGCAACCTTATTTGCTACAGTGGTTAAGGGAATCACTGCAGTTGTTGAGTTAGTAACCCAGTTGTTGGTACTGTAAGGTGGCTTCCCCATGGGCTTTGCTTGTCTGCCACCGTCATAAATAGGAGTCAAGTTGCAAAGCGGCTGAATTTTTGAGCGTGTGATCGTGCTGCAACGGTCGTGAAAAGTGTGGGAAAACGGTCGTAAGTCTCTTTTTTCAGTGCCTTGTAACTTTGAACGGTCGCTAAACGAACGGTTGTAAATCAAGGACAACCTTTCTTTGAGCTTCAGAATAAAAGTTAATTTCTAAGGTTTGGAAACTGTGCTTTGACCGATCCACCTTTGGAAAAACCGCCAGCAGTCAGAAATGAAATGAAATTGAAATGCCACGCATTCCACAAAGAAGAGGGAGTCCTGCTATTCTCCATAGCACCAGAAGGCAGGACAAGAAGCAACGGATGGAAACTCATCAAGGAGAGATAAAGCAACCTGGAATTAAGGAGAAACTTCCTGACAGGGAGAACAATGAACCAGTTTGCCCCCAGAAGTTGTGAGTGCTCCAAGACTGGAAGTTTTTAAGAAGAGATTGAACACCCATTTGTCTGGAATGGTATAGGGCAGAGATGGCTAACCTTTTTGCCTTCCTGTGCCAAAAATGGGGAAAACGCGGGGGGGGGGGTGTCACGCACGTGCGTGCCCACACCCATAATTCAATTGCCCTGCCCCCTCGCGCATGCGCCCCTCCCTGTGCTTTCCCCGCTTTTGGCATGTGATGGCACGGTGGGCCCAGTAGTCTATTTATTTGTCCGTTTGTTTGTTTGTTTATTTATTTTATTTCTATACCGTCTTTCTCCCGTAGGACACAAGGCGGTGTACAGTCAAGAAAAAAATATAGATACACAAACATCGAGCCTGTGTAGCGTAGGGGGCTAATGCTTCCTACTAAAGGCAGCAATTAACACCAGCTGCCTGTAATTTCTGTGAGTTCAATCCTAGCCAGGCTCAAGGTCGACTCAGCCTTCCATCCTTTCTAAGGTGGGTAAAATGAGGACCCAGTTTGTTGGGGGCAATAAGCTGACTTTGTATAAATATAAATATACAAAAGTATGAAGGCTATTGCTTAATGCATTGTAAGCCGCCCTGAGTCTCCAGAGAAGGGCGGCATATAAATCAAATTAAAAATAAATAAATAAATAAATAAAATAAACATCATACAATTGCTCATTAAAATTATTATTATAACCTAGTTTGGCCCAATTAAATAGGACCCAAAAGTAGACAACATTTTAAAATCATTCACATGTTCATGTGTTTAGCCCCGCCTGTTGGAACATCAGGGTCTTGAGGGCACGGCGGAAAGCACGGCGATCAGGGATATTTCGTATCTCAGGGGGCAGTTCATTCCAAAGGTTTGGAGCCCTCACAGAGAAGCCCTCCCCCTGGGAAGTCGCCAGATTTTTTTGCCCTCCCCAGGCTCCAGAGGTTTTCTAGGAGCCTGAGGAGGGCGAAAACTGCCTTCCCCACCCCACCGGAGGCCGGAAACAGCCAGTTTCCCAACTTCTGGTGGACCCGGAAGGCCGAAAATCAGCTGGCTGGCATACTCATGTGCACTGGAGCCGAGCTAGGGCAATGCTTGCGTGCCCACAGATATGGCTCCGCGTGCCACCTGTGGCACATATCCCATAGGTTCGCTATCATGGGTATAGGGTCTCCTGTTTGGGCAGGGGGTTGGACTAGAAGACCTCCGAGGTCCCTTCCGGCTCTATTCTGAGTATATAACATATAAATCCACTTACCATCAGCCAGAGGGGGGAAGGCAGCCGAAGGAGAACTTGCAAATTGTCGGAGGTGATGGACTCAACCCCCATGCACCAGAGAAGGGAATACAGCCACGGTTCGTTGACGGTGTACAAATTGACGCTCAGGTTTGCACTGGCATATTCCCTGTTTGAGGGTGGAGGAAGGGAGGAATAGAGAGGGAGGACCAGTTTTAAGAGGCAGCCGGTGGACTAATGAACCTGCGGGGTTAAACTGAGATTTTCCACTATCCTTGTTTGCTTGTCCACTGGCCATGTTTCAATGCTTTTGTATTAGTGTTTTTATGATGGTCTAAGCTGCCCAGAGTTGCTTAACAGTGAGATACAGAAAAGATGTTGAGATTCTAAGAATGAGTGCGGAGAAGAGCAACCAAGATGATAAGGGGATCACAGGCTAAAGCGTAGGGCGAATGGCTGATGGAGCTAGGTATGTTTAACCCAACTAAGAGAAGGATTAGGGGAGATATGGCAATATTTGAGGGGCTGCCCCCTGAAGGAAGCCACGGATGGAAACTAATGAAGGAGAGACCTAGAACCTAGAACTAAGGAGAAATTTCCTGACGGTGGGAACAATTAACCAATTAACAATTAACCAGTTAATTTACCAATTTACGGCTTGCCTCCAGAAGTTGTGGGTGGAGTTTTTCAAGAAAAGATTAAGACAGCCATTTCTCCAATATCGTATAGCATTTCCTGCCTGAGAAGTGGGTTGGAGTAGAAGTCTTGCCCCCCGTCCGTCCCCCCCAAGATTCTTCTTGGATTCTTTCAGCCTGATATTTATGTTATTCTATGCGATAGGCAGCAGGGTAAATGTAATAAAATCATCATCATCATCATCATCATCATTATCATCATCATCATCATCAATAACCATAATTATTGACAGAGTGTGTGGGAGAGTATTAATGGAAGGATTCACAAAAAGATGTGAAGGATATCCGGGCACCCTCTCAGTAACAATAACTCATTCATTCACATTCCTGGCTTTTATGGCTACGTCAGGATTTGAACTCATGGTCTTCCACTTTCTAGCCCGGTGCCTTAACCATTAGACTAAACTGCCTTGCCTGCCGGTGTTGTCGATAATACTTTGGTCCTACATTCTTGAAGAGAAAAGTATGTCTCTCAGAGACCTCCCTTCTGAATGGCAACCACAATTGTAATTATGGTCATGGACCGTTTCACTTAACAATCAGAGACCATCCATATCTAAAGGTAAAGGTTCCCCTCGCACATAGGTGCTAGATGTTCCCAACTCTAGGGGGCGGTGCTCATCTCCGTTTCAAAGCCGAAGAGCCAGCACTGTCCGAAGACGTCTCCGTGGTTATATGGCCGGCATGACTCAATGCCAAAGGCGCACAGAACGCCGTTCCCTTCCCACCAAAGGTGGTCCCTATTTTTCTACTTGCATTTTTTACCTGCTTTCGAACTGCTAGGTTGGCAGAAGCTGGGACAAGTCACGGGAGCTCACCCCGTTACGTGGCGCTAGGGATTCGAACCGCTGAACTGCCAACCTTTCGATCGACAAGCTCAGCCTCTTAGCCACTGAGCCACCGCATCCCTACCTAACTACGTCCATGTAAAAAAGCAGAGCCAGAGGGGACATCTTAAGAAGTGAAACTGGAACGATCCCCTAAGGACATATATAAGAAAATGAACTGCCATCTGTCAGAAGTGGTTAAGGTCTCCTGCTTGGGTGGGAAGGGGGGTTGGACTAGATGACCTACAAGGCCCCTCCCAACTCTTCTGTTATTCTGTTCATGGGTACCTCCAGAACTGCCCCATCACCCGCCATGCCCTGCCTCTGAAAAGTAGGCCGAAGGACCTGATCGGCAGCGGTGCCAGCTGAGAACCGAACCTGATATCCTGGCGGGTGACCTCGGTGTATCTCAGGTTGAGTTTCTGGAAACCTCGGTCTCTTAACCGCTGGGCGTCTGTCTTCTGGCCACAGGTCTGCTGGAATCCGGGGGCGATTTCTTGAACGAGATGCCTGTCCAGACTGGGCAGCCACATCACCTGGGAGAGCAGCGGGGAGAAAGGAGACGGTTGAGATCTTCAAAGGGGACGGATTTCAGGAAAAAACCGGAGATGCTTCGGAGACGTTAACAGCTGCAATACCTCACCTGAGTCCAAAACAAACTCAAATGTAGGCTGAGATTCCTTAGCTAAATCTTGAAATCATAGGTGGGAACACTTAAACGACAACAGCTGGACAAACAGGTTATCCCTGACTTACAACCATTCGTTCAGCGACTGTCCTAAGTTACAACGGCACCAAAAAAGGCGATTTATGAGTTTTCCATACTTATGACCGTTGTAGCATTCCCAAGCGATCAAAATTCAGGTGGACAATTGGTTCATATTTATGACGGTTGCAAGGGGTCACGTCATCCGCTTTCATGACCTTCTGAGGAGCAAAGTCAACGGGGAAGCCATATTCACCTACAGGAGCCCTAAAGTCTGTCCAACAGCTACTCACCAAAGCCGCGGTGCTGCAGTGGTTAGACTTCGGTATTGCAAGCTAACGCACTGCTCACTGTCAGGAGTTCGATCCAGACCGGCTCAAGGTGGACTCAAGCTTCCACACTTCCGAGATGAGTAAAATGAGGACCCAGATAGCTGGGGAAAAGATACTGACTCTATAAACCGCTTAGAGAGGGCTGGAAAGCACTGTGAAGCGGTATATAAGTTGGTTATTACTTGGGAAGGAAGGAAGAAAGAAAGGAGGGAGGGAGGGAGGATGGAAGGAAGGAGGAGGGAGGGAGGGAGGGAAGGTTGGAAGGAAGGGAGGAGGGTGGGAGGGTGGAAGGAGGGAGGGAGGGATGAAGGAAGGAGGGAAGGAAGGAGGGAAGGAGGGAGAGAAGGAAGGAGGAGGAAGGGAGGGAGGGAAGGTTGGAAGGAAGGGAGGAGGGTGGGAGGGTGGAAGGAGGGAAGGAGGGAGGGAGGGATGAAGGAAGGAGGGGGAAAGGAGGGAAAGGGGGAAGGAAGGACGGAAGGAGGGAGGGATGAAGGAAGGAGGGAGGGGAAGAAGGAAGGAGGAGGAAGGGAGGGAAGGAAGGGAGGAGGGTGGGAGGATGGAAGGAGGGAGGGGAGAAGGAAGGAGAAGGAAGGGAGGGAGGGAAGGAAGGTTGGAAGGAAGGGAGGGAGGGAAGGAAGGTTGGAAGGAAGGGAGGAGGGGTGGGAGGATGGAAGGATGGAAGGAGGGAAGGAAGAATGGAAGGAGGGAAGAAGGGAGGGAGGAAGGAGGAAGGAAGGAAGGGAGCAACCATGGTGACACAATGGTTAGGAGTATTGCAGACTAACTCTTCCCACTGTCAAGAATTCGATCCTGACCAGCTCAAGGTTGACTCAGCCTTCCATCCTGAGGTGGGTAAAATGAGGACCCAGCTTCTTGGGAAAAGATGCTGACTCTGTAAACCGCTTAGAGAGGGCTGTAAAAAACTGTGAAGCGATACATAAGCCAAAGTGGTATCATTATTGCTAAGTGCTACCCACAAAAGTCCCAATGCAACTCACAGCCTGCTGAGGGATGCCCGAGGTGAGGACAGTTTCCAGGGTGACGTTGACCGACGTGGTGTAATACGGGTGATCTTCGGGCAACTCCTGGAGGTTCAAGAGGACGGTGGCGTTGTCCTTGATGGTTTCCAGCATCTCGGTCAGTTTGCAGACCGACTGGTTGGCGGCTTTTACGAAGTCAGATGGGGAAAGGGAGTTGACTGTCCAGAAGGGGTCATTCTGTGGGAAGGAAGAATTGTGAAGGTTGTGCTTTGAAGGCGATGGGAGATTCTCAATTATCCAGGTCAGAGTTTTCCCAAAGGTGAAAGGCAACAAGGACTTGTTGGTTTTTTTCTTTCCTTTGAAAACATTTCACTGCTCATCCAAGAAGCTTCTTCAGTTCTCTGAAGCTTCTTGGAATGGAAGCGAAACGTTTGCAAAGTGGGGGGAAAAACCCCCAAGAAATTCCAATTACCTTTTGGAAAAAGCACCTTCGAGACAACCGAGTAGTTTAGCGAGCTCCACATCTCATAATACTGAATTCCAAAGTTGAATAAAACATTTTTTCCCTGTTGCTGATTGTCCTGATTTTTTCCAACGTTAGATTTCATGGCTTGACCTCTGGTTCTAGAATTTGGCAAACTGAAAAAAAAAAAAAAAAAAGCTACCCCTTGTCCGTTTTATCTACACCGTGAATAATTCTGTAGATCGCCATTAAGTCCCTGCAAATTTGCCAAACTTTTAGATTTTTTTTTTCAAAAGCCCCAATATTGCAACTTTTACAGATAGGGAAGCAGTTGCAGCCCCTGAACCACTAAAAGAGCTGGAAGGGACCTAAGAGATCATCTAGTCCAACCCCCTGCTCACACAGGAGATGTATACCATTTCAGACAAATGTGAGTGCAATCTCTTCTTAAAAGCCCCCGGTGTTGGATTATTCACAACTTCTGGAGGCAAGTTGTTCCACTGATTAATTGTTCTCACTGTCAGGAAATTTCTCCTTAGTTCTTGGTTGCTTCTCTCCTTGATTAGTTTCCATCTGTTGCTTCTTGTCCTGCCCTCAGGGGCTTTGGAGAAGAGCTTGACTCCCTCTTCTTTGTGGCAGCCCCTGAGATATTGGAAGACTGCTATCCTGTCTCCCCTGGTCCTTCTTTTCGTTAAACTAGCCGTGCCCAGTTCCTGCAACCGTTCTTCATATGTTTTAGCCTCCAGTCCCCTAATAATCTTTGTTGCTCTTCTCTGCACTCTTCCTAGAGTCTCCATATCTTTTTAGTATTGGGGTAACAAAAACTGGATGCCGTATTCCAAGTGTAGTTTTACTAAGGCATTATAAAGTGGTATTATTACTTCGCGTGATCTTGATTCTATCCCTGTTAATGCAACCTTCTACAGGCAGTTCTCGACTTACAACAGCTCCCTTAGTGACCGTTCGAAGTTATGCCACTGAAAAAAAAAAGTGAGTTACGGCCGTTTTTCATATTTTTGACCGTTTCAGCATCCCCATGGTCATGCGATCTATATTCGGAGGCTTGACAAGTGGCTCACATTTATGACGGTTGCAGTGTCCTGGGGTCATGTGATCCCCCTCTTTGTGACCTTCAGGTGAAAAAAGCCAATGGGGAAGCCGGATTCACTTAGCAACCGTGTTACTCTTTTAACAACTGCAGTGATCCACTTAACAAACCAGCGGCAAGGCAAGTCTGAAGATATGGCAAAACTTACTTAACGAATTTCTCTCTTAGCAACATAAATTTCGGCTCAGTTGTGGTCGTAAGTTGGGGACTTCTTGTACTGTATTCGTTTTTTGGGCCGCTGCCTCACACAATTGGCTCTTTTGTTTGGTTTCGGCTGTTTGCCGCAGACACAACCATCTCAGCTGCGATCCTCCACACTTTCCCAAACTCCACTACATTTTGAGGGGTTGTAACCACCAACTAAAGGGACGCAGCGGCTCAGTGGCTACGATGCTGAGCTTGTCGAGCGAAAGGTCGGCAGTTCAGCGGTTCGAATCCCTAGTGCCGCATAAGGGGTGAGCTCCCGTGACTTGTCCCAGCTTCTGACAACCTAGTAGTTCGAAAGCAGGTAAAAAATGCAAGTAGAAAAATAGGCACCCCCTTTGGTGGGAAGGGAACAGCGTTCCGTGCGCCTTTGGCGTTGAGTCATGCCGGCCACATGACCATGGAGACGTCTTCGGACAACGCTGGCTCTTCGGCTTTGAAACGGAGAGGAGCACCACCCCCTAGAGTCGGGAACGACTAGCACCTATGTGCGAGGGGAACCTTTACCTTAACCACCAACTGGACATAATATTACTACTTACTTACACACCTTGAGGAACCATTTGCCTGCATTTAGTCTTTCCAAATCTGTCCAGTTGAACATAGAGGAATGATCGTAAGCTAGCTCGGGAAATACTTCCTCGACGTTGGTGGTTCTCCGCAACGTCTGGTCATGCATAAGAAAAGGCACTCCGTCGTAACTGTGAACAGAGAAACACAAGGATGTAATAATTATCCTGGATGGATGGATGGATCAGATCCAGGGTTCCTTTCCATTCAGAATTTGGGTTCTTGCTTCAGGGTCCTTGCAAATACAGGTAGTTCCTCGACTTGCAACCATTCGTTGAGTGACCGTTCAAAGTTACAACGGCACCGAAAAAAGTGACTTACGACCGTTTTCATGCTTATGACCATTTCAGCATCATGTGATTTATATTTGGATGCTTGACAAGTGACTCACATTTATGACGGTTGCAGTGTCCTGGGGCGACATGTTCCCCTCCTGTGACCTTCTGACAAGCAAAGCCAATGGGGAAGCCAGATTCACTTAGCAACTGTGTTACCCAATTAAAAAACTGCAGCGATCCACTTAACAACCATTGTGGCATCCTTATGATCACGTGATCAAAATCCAGATGCTTAGCAGCTGGCTCATATTTATGACGATCGCAGTGTCACATGATCACCTTTTGGGAGCTTCTGACAAGCAAAACCAATGGGGGAGCCAGATTCACTTAGCAACCATGTTAGCCATTTAAAAACTGCAGCGATCCACTTAACAACCACTGTGGCATCCTTATGATGACGTGTTCAAAATCCAGATGCTTAGTAGCTGGCTCATATTTATGACGGTCACAGTGTCACATGATCACCTTTTGGGAGCTTCTGACAAGCAAAGTCAATGGGGAAGCGAAATTCACTTAACAACTGGGTTACTAACTGATCAACTGCCATGCCACTTGGTAACTTAGACTTAGGGACTTCAACTGCCAGAATTCCTCAGCCAGCCATATCACTTGGCACTTTTAAGAGTTGTGGACTTCAACTCCCAGAATTCCTCAGTAAGCCGGCTGGGGAATTCTGGGAGTTGAAGTCCACAAGCCTTAAAGTCGCCAAGTTTGGAGACCCCAGCCTTAAATCTCGAGCACAAGCAGTGAGACTTGCCTTATCACCACATCTGCCTGCACACCATACACCTTCTCCTCCACTGCTTTCTGGAAGGACATCAGGGTGTTTTCAGGTGCTAACTGGAGGAGAAACAGAAAGAATAAATTGTATTTTGTTTTACTGCTACGCACCAGATTATTATTATTATTATTATTATTATTATTATTAACAACAACAACAACAACAACAACAATAATAATAATAATAATAATTAGATTTATATACCGCCCTTCTCCTTACGGACTCAGGGCGGTGATAACAACATTGGGACACAGTTCCAAACCAGAAAGTAAAATATGAACATTAGGTATCCAACATGTTTTAAAGATGTGTGCCTCACCAGGCCAGGAATACCAATTCCACAGAAAAGCTAAAATTTAAATTAATTTAATTCGAAATTAAAATTACATTTACTGAAATTGGCGATAACAACAGAATTCTACAAATCTGATTCGGTGCTGTTCCTTCTCCTCATGTGTTTAATAAATTTATATGCCCCTCCCCATCTTACTATCCAAAGCAACATACACACACACACTCATATATATATATAATCTTACAATCGAGAAGACCCGAATACACCAAGACTTGCATACCTGTACCCGTGAAAATCTACAAAAAGGCACTGCTCAAACAACTAAAGGGAACACAGAACTACTGTATGTAAAGTATTTAATAAGGCTATTTCATTCATTCAGATCTCAGATGTCTTCTGCTTGTGTTCCCTTTATTTTTTTGAGCAGTGTATATACACACTGTATTTTTCGTACTATAAGATGCACTCCCCCACCCCTCAAAAAAGTGGGTGGAAATATCTGTGCGTCTTATAGGGTGAATATTGCGGTGGGAGAATGGGAGTTCACTGCCACCGGAGAACGCTGGAGCCTTCACTGCCGAGCAGCTGATTGACGATTGGATCAGCCTCTAGGAATACCGCCAATCAGCTGTTCTAGGCGGCGGGGATCGCCACTGCCTATCGCCACCACTGCCAATTACCGACGACTGCTGCCACTTTGAACAGGTGATCGGCAGTATTCTGGGAGGCCAAACTGCCAACTGCCAATCAGCTGCTCGGCAGCAAAGGCTCCAGCATTCCCCAGCTGTTTGCTGCAAGGATGCTAGCCAGATGAATACCGGATGGATGCTCGGAGGCAGAGGCAGATTTTTTTTTTCTTGTTTCCCTCCCCAAAAGCTAGGTGTGTTTTATATTCCGGAGTGTCTTATAGTGCAAAAAATATAGGTATACACACATATAAATATATATACCCATATACATACATATATATATGCATATGTATTTGTATATACACTCACACACATACACACACAAATGGATACATCCATACTAAGAAAAAAATAATAATTAGGGTTTTTTTCACTGCCAAAATGGAAGAAAAAAAAAAACTAAAGGCATCTCCTAAATTTGGAAGGATTACAGTCAATTAAATGCAGGCTGAGCACCACACTAATTTTGCTTTGCCCTAAGCAGCAAAAATGCCTTTTTTTTTTAATCCATTAAAAGGAAGGGGATTTAGATGAAATAAAATGGGAGAAAGACTTGAGGGCCCTTTGAAACCTGCCGTGTGCCATGTCATTCCTGTTATAAGCTCCCTGCAAAAGGACAAGATTTGCATCACTTAATTGGAAACCCAACGAAGCGGCTGAGTTATAGACTGGGGGGGAGGGGGGGAGGCTGATTTCTGAGCCTCTGATCAGCTCCCACTCCAGCACGGAAGCTCCGTTTTAATTTCTCAAAGTGCCCACTGTGCTGTTATAGGTAGTCCTCGACCGACAACCATACGTGTAGTGACTGTTCAAAGTCATAACAATTGAAAAAAGAGACATGATTTTTTTTCTCCCTGCACATGACCACTGCAGGGATCAAAACAGAGACCCTTGTCCCATTTTACGATCTTTCTTGCCCACAGTTCTTAAGTGAATCATTGCAAGTCGTTACATTAATAAACACAGTTTATTATCTGGCTTTCCCATTGACTTTGCTTGGCAAGAGCCCCCAAAAGGTGGTTCACTTAATCCCAGGACACTGCAATGCAGTGGCGGAGGGTGGTTCGGAGAACTGGTAGCGGTGGCAGTGCGAGGCTCCGCTCATCCGCCCGGACGTTGTTACTTCCTGGTTTTAACCAGGAAGTAACCTGTTTTTCACCCTCTGCGCATGCACAGAGGCACTTCCAAACTGGTGGGGAAGGTAAGCAGATTTCACCCCTGTTGCAATGGTCATAAATATGAACCAGTGGCCAAGTGTCCAGATTTTGGTCATGTGACCATGGGGATGATGCAGTGGTCGTAAGTGTGAAAAACTCATGTGATCAAAATTCAGATGCTTGGCATCCGGTTCATATTTACGACCGCTGCTGTGTCCCAAAGTCATGGGATCCCCTTTTGCGACCTTCGGACAAACAGTCAATGGAGAAATCGGATTCACTTAACTAACTAATTTACTAACTTATCAGCTGCAGTGATTCACTTAACAACTATGGCAAGAAAGGTCGCAAAATGGGGCGAACGTCACTTAAATGTCTCACTTAACCACAGAAATTTTGAGCTCGGTTGTGGTCGTAAGTCGAGGACTACCTGTATTCAAGCTGCCAAGGTTGAGGAACATTATCCTATGGTATAGCTTCATTCAAAGCCAAAGCTCAACTAATTAAAAAACCCTTTTTTTTTTTTACAAGCCTGTAATTCCTTAATTTGGGGTAGAGTGGAGCTGAGCACTAACTGGTCGGATGCCCCAATATTCGTATGAAAATCGATGCACCCCTTTTAAGAGAATTGAAGTTGGTGGACAGCTTAAAGCTTATGGGATGTTTTAAGCAAATGAGGTTGGAAAAGAGAGACAAATGATTGGGACGGAAGAAATTGCAGTAGCACACTGGTTAGAATGCAATATTGCAGGTGAACTCTGCCAACTGCCAGAAGTTCAATTCTGATGGGCTCAGGATTGACTCAGCCTGTTGTGGCTGAGTCAGAGTTGAACAAAGCTGACAGCAGAGTTGAACAGTGAGGAGGCTAGGGAGGACCATGGGCCATTCCTGGAGTCTGGGGAAGGCTTGGATGAGGGCTCTGCGTCGGAGGCAGAGAAAGGGCCATCTGGGAGGTATGTGATGCCTCCGGAGCCTCCAGAGTCGGACCTCAGCAAGGCAGAGGAACAGGGGGACCCTGTTCCCAGTGCGCGCATGCGCAGAGCTGCCAGAAGGCAAGAATAGCTAAAACAAAAGGGACGACTCGGGAGTAGGGCTGGGAGATGATTGGTCCCTCCCATAAGACTTAAAAGAGGAGCAAAGGCACGTGAGCTTTTGTAGGAAGCAACGTTTGTTCATTCGGTTCAGCTTATAGCCTGAAGCTCTGTTTGATTCTGGACTCTGTGTGGCTTTGTCAATTAGGTCTTTGGCAGCGTGTCAAGGGAGATAAAGGTGGGTGATTATCAGCCTTATCCTGAAGGACTCTTTATAACTAATCGGGACTCATCTGTGAATTAACAGAACTCACAGATGTTGCAATAAAAGAGATTTTTTGGACTACTCGTGTGTTTTAATGACTCAGGAAGCCTAGTCAAAACACAGCCTTACATCCTTCCGAGATTGGTAAAATGAGGACTCAGATTTTTGGGGGGGCAAGATGCTGATTCTGTTAATCGCTTAGAGAGGGCTGGAAAGCATTATGAAGAGGTATATAAGTCTAAGTACTATTGCTATTGCAAGAAAAATAGGAGGAAAGGATATTCAGAGCATGTAAAAGCACAGCTCATGCTCTAAAAAAACACTTCAAAACCTCTTCCAATCCTGGAGGCAAATTCATCTGCCTTTTTTTCTTGGATCCTTGACCAATACTGACAGAAACTCTGAAAAACTGCCAGAGAGGTCAAAGTAATAAACAACTTTCTCCTCCTCCAAAGAAAACATCTGTCTTCAGAATGTTCACTCCCTTTAAAATTTTGGCAAATAACTCAAGGTGGCAAACATATCTAACACACCTTCCTCCTCTTATTGTCATCACAACAACCCTGTGAGGTGGGTTGGACTGAGAGAGACGGAGCGGCCCAAAGTCACCCAGCTGGCTTTCATGGTTAAGGCAGGACGTGACTGGCATATGTCGAAGTACGACTGCATCTACAATGAAGGTGGGTTTCCGTGAGCCACGAATGGCTTCTGAAGCCAGCTGGACACCTGAGATGGTGGCCTGGCCCTATCTTGTCAGGCGCAAAGGAACAGGGCCACAAGTTAAGATTTATCGTTCAATAATCTAAGTCAACTAAATTTCACTTCTAAGTTGGCACCAGATAAAGAGTCAAGAGGGGTTGAACTCAAGAGGGGTTGGATTTGGACTGTTTGTGGGAATGCAATGATACTAGGCTGATGACTCGCTTAACTCTGCCACTCTGCTTTGCCTGCTCTTCTCCTGCAGTGGTGAATTTCAGTACGGTGATTATTTCCCTTTCCTTGTACAGAAAATCAACAGAACAAAGGTAGCAAGGTTCTCGTTGGGTTAATGGGTTACTCTCCATGGAGAAGAACCCCGTTTAAATTCTTTGGGATCACCCTTGAACAGAATCTCACCCAGCTTCTTGGGTGAGAAGCGAAACATCTTCAAAAGAAAGAACAAGAAAGTCCATTTGCCTCCTGAAAAAGCACTTTGGGACTCCCCAAGGTGCTTTTTCAGGAGGCAAATGGACTTTCTTGTTCTTTCTTTTGAAGATGTTTCGCTTCTCACCCAAGAAACTTCTCCAGCTCTGACAGGGTAGTGGAAAATGGAAGGATTTGCACTGCTTGCAGACATCTGGTCATTTGCATCCTTTTAGAGGGTTGTTGAGGCCACTTGGAGGTTTAAATGTGGCCTCAGGGTCACCTGAGGGGTGCAAATGGTTCCTGTAGTCTGCCATTTTTCCTCTGGAAATCCATTCCTACTCCCACCCCATTCCAAGGGTCTTCATCCCAAATTGTATAGCTCAAAGTCTGTAGAGGTTCTCTGTCATCCAGGTCACAGTTGTCCCAAAGGTGCTTTTTTTCAGGAGGCAACTGGGCTTTCTTGTTTTTTATTTTGAAGACGTTTCGCTTCTCCTCCAAGAAGCTTCATCAGCTCTGACTGGATGGTGAGGAATGGAAGGATTGATATTCCTTGCAGACAGCTGGTCATCTACATCCTTTTAGAGCAGAGGTCTTCTGGGAATTCTGGGAGTTGAAGTCCACAAGTCTTAAAGCTGCCGAGTTTGAAGACTTGTCTGTTTTAGAGGGCCGTTGAAGCCCTTGGAGGGTTTACCTGTGTCCTCAGGATCACCTGAGGGGTGCAAATGAGGGGTCCCATCCCATTCCAAGAATCTCCATCCCAGATTGTATAGCTCAACCCAAAGCCTGGGGGCAGGTGAACCACAGGCTCGTCAGAATAACAGAGGTGGAAGGGACCTTGTAGGTCATCTAGTCCAACCCCCCCACCCAAGCAGGAGACCCTACACCATTTCAGTCATTCAGGTCACAGTTGTCCCAAAGGTGTTTTTTTCAGGAGGCATTTTTCCTCTGAATCCTTGGGGAGCTTTCATTAACTTTCAGATCTTCGAGTCGATGGCCCACCTGAGACAGTCAATATGTGGCTAAACATTGGAAATGTAAATTGTAAAAGAAGGAACTTTTGACCATTTAGAGACTGGGCCTGGCTAGTCTAGTGAAGAGAAGGACCAGGGGAGACAGGAGAGCATCTTCCAATATTTGAGGGGCTGCCCCAGAGAGGAGGAAGGAGGTCAAGCTATTTTCCAAAGCACCTGAAGTTCCAGACAAGGAATAATGGATGGAAACTGAACAAGGAGAGATTCAACCTGGAAATGAGGAGGAATTTTCTGACAGTGAGAACAATCAACCCATGGAATAGAAGTTGTCTTCAGAAGTTGTAGGAGCTTCATCCCTGGAGGCTTTCAAGAAGAGACTGGACTGCCATCGGTCAGAAATGATGTAGGGGGTTGGACTAGATGACCTCCAAGGTCCCTTCCGACTCTGTTAATGTGTTCCCAGATAGTGGGCATGTGATGAAAGCCAAGAAATACCGGAGTAGGATTCACATCTTAATACAGGAGAGTCTTAAAGTGAATATGAAGAAAAATAACCAGATATTTTTTTCTTTTAGGCTTAATGGACAAAGAGCTTGCCAAAAAAAAAAGAAAAAAAGAAAAAAAAAAGAAAAAAATTGGAATTTTGACGTTGAGTCTGTTGACAGCAGCAAGATGACTTTATGGACAAAAAAATGGAAGGATGCTTTGATTCTCATAATGGATAAATGATTGGAGTTAGCAGAGATGGCCAAATCGACTGCTTTGATTAAAAAAAAATTCATTTTGTTTCTACTTTTAGGGACTTTGTGCCTGAGGTGGGGGGGGGGGGGATGAAACTTTGGGTTTTGCCGATTGAGAGAGAGGTCTGTTGTTACAGAAATTGCCAGCATACATTATTATCTAAAAAGTAAAAAGTTGGGGTTTGGCATAACAGATGTCCAATATGTCTGTATTCCTCGTAGACGCCGACACAAACTTGTAGCTTTATACAAACAAAAGATATTTTACATCTCTCTATATAAGCAGATAGCCAGGCAAACAGGAGCACCGTGAGGTAAATCAACACAGAAGGAACATCATGAGGTAAATTACGGGGGCACAACGAAGGAAAAAAAAGGCGGGGAAAAAGGGAAACTCCTCCTCCACCCCCACAGCAACCAATCACGGCGCAGATTGCCTCACGCCAGACCTCACCAACCAATCAACTCTTTAACGATTTGTTCTGGCTCACTGCACAACCCCTCCCCTGTGCTCCAGCGGTTAAATTTAAATATCCAGCGGTTGAATTTAAATATCCAGCGGTTGAATTTAAATATCCAGCGGTTGAATTTAAATATTCACCGCCCTGAGTCCCATTTGGGAAAAGGGCGGTATACAAATCTAATAAATAAATAAATAAATAATAAATAAATAAATAAATAAATAAATAAATAAATAAATAAATAAACAAACATATCCAGTGGTTGAATTTAAATATTTTCCCATTTTTTTCATTTTTCCCCCTTTTTTGTATTTTGATAAACTAATACAAAATATGAAACAATGTGTGGTCGAAGGCGGCATTCAATAATCTGTGTTTAAAACTGGTGTGTGTGTGTGTTGTGTGAACAGAATGAAAAAGAGGCCTACCTACCATGGGGGCTCCGCGGTGGCCAAGGATGGCAGGTCTGGGTCCCAGGTCCTTCCTTTCCATGATGCATGGGGAGGAGAAGGTGAGGGGCACCAGGTACAGTCCAAGGACCACTGCAAAATAGGTCCCAAGCATCAGCAGCTGGGAAGCTGGAGGGAAGAAACATGGGAGATCTCAAATCGATTTGGAATAGAAAGGGACCTTGGAGGTCTTCTAGTCCAACCCTGTTCAAGCCAGACAATCCAAGAAAACAAACTCTCTTGATTTCAAATGAACTAACGGCGTCCAATAAAATTGCATCCTAAATCCTATCTCCATCTCTGCTATTTATGGGAGGATGTAGCCTATACAGATTAACAGAGTTGGAAGGGACCTCGGAGGTCATCTAGTCTGACCCCCTGCACAATATCATTTCAGACAAATGGTTGTCCAGTCTCTTCTTAAAAGCCTCCGGTGTTGGAGCATTCACAACTTCCAGTGGCAAGTAGTTCCACTGTTTAATTGTTCTCACTGTCAGGAAATTCCTCCTTAGTTCTTGGTTGCTTCTCTCCTTGGTTAGTTTCCACCCATTGCTTCTTGTCCTGCCCTCAGGTGCTTTGGAGAATAGCTTGACTCCCTCTTCTTTGGGGCAGCCCCTGAGATATTGGAAGACTGCTCTCATGTCTCCCCCTTAGTCCTTCTTTTCATCAAACTAGACATACCCAGTTCCTGCAACCGTTTTTCATTTTGTTTTAGCCTCCAATCCCCTCATCATCCTTGTTGCTCTTCTCTGCACTTTTTCTAGAGTCTCAACATCTTTTTCTTATAATGCGGTGATCAAAACTGGATGCAGGATTCCAGGTGTGATCTTACTAAGGATTTACAAAGCGGTAGTAATACTTCACCTGGTTTTGATTCTAGGCCTTTATTTATACAACGAAGGACGGTATTAGCTTTTGTGGCTGCCTGCCAAAAAACCAAAAAAAAAAACATCCAAGACACAAAGAGAAAGGCTGAAACTGATTTCCAAGGATTGGATTGAAAAGTCATTATCTTCGCCATGAGATCAATTTCCTGGCGCAAAAGTCCCAGAAATCATAGTTTGCGACCACGTTAGCTGGAAATTCAACCACTGGTGGAGCAGTGGGTTTTTTAATATATTTTTTTTAAATTTTATAAACAAACAAACGTACAATACATAATCAATCATTCA
Source organism: Masticophis lateralis (assembly GCA_030761175.1). Classification (NCBI taxonomy): domain Eukaryota; kingdom Metazoa; phylum Chordata; class Lepidosauria; order Squamata; family Colubridae; genus Masticophis; species Masticophis lateralis. Next base: position 3,289,981 of record JAUDYJ010000004.1, on the reverse strand, counting down.
GTGTATCATCTAGATCAGAGGTGGGCAACTTATGGCCCTTTTATGACTTGTGGGCTTCAATTCCCAGAATTCCTCAGCTAACATGGCTGGCTCAGGAATTCTGGGAGTTGAAGTCCACAAGTCATAAAATGGCCATAGTTGCCCCCCCCTCTGATCTAGATGTTTCTATTGTGTCTTTATTTTCTTCTTCTTACTCCTCCGATCTTCATCGTTTCTTTATTTTTCCCATTTCTTTATTATAACATTCTCCCCATACTTTGTTTATTATAACCTTTTCTTGTTTACTATTAATACATTTATCTATATCTCTTCTCTAACCAATTGTAAAATTGTCTCCATACCTTGCAATATTCCAAATCCTCTCTTTCTTTAATTATCAAAGTCTATTCATTTCTGCACAATCTAATATTTTCTTAATTACTTCGTCTTCCGAAAGGATTTTCTCTACTTTCCATCTTTGCGCAAATCCTATCCTGGCTGCAGTTATTACATGTATAATCAAATATGGAGCAGTGGTTAAAAGTGCAGCATTGCAGGCAAACTCTGCCCACAGCCTGGAGCTCAATCCTGACGAAGCTCAAGGTTGACTCAGCCTTCCATCCTTCCAAGCTCGATAAAATGAGGACCCAGATTGTTGGGGTCAAGATGCAAATAACGCGGACATTGTAAATTGCCTAGAGCCGTGATGGCGAACCTGTGCCACGCAGAGCCATATCGGTCGGCACGCGAACTCAGCTCTGACATGCGTGTGCTGGTCAGCTGATTATTGGGCTTTCCGGTCCCACCAGAAGTCAGCAAACGGGACGTTTCCAGCTTCTGGAGGGCCTCCAGGAGGGTGAGGAAGGCAGTTTTTGCCCTCCCCAGGCTCCTAGAAAGCCTCTGGAGCCTGGGGAGGGCAAAAAAACCCGGGCCTACCGGGCCAACTGTGCCATAGCGTGGCGAGTGCCGGGGGGGGGGGGTCACATGTGCATGTGGGGGGGGCACGGCGCATAGGATTATGGGTGTGGGCACACGCACGCGGGACCCTCCCACGCTGCCCCCACTTTTGGCATGCGATGGCAAAACGGTTAGCCATCACTGGCCTAGCGTTGTGTTGTAAAGCGCTATGGGGTAGTATACAGGTAGTCCTTGACTTACAACCATTTATTTAGTGACCGTTCTGAATTACAACGGCACTGTTGTTTTTCACATTCACGACCGTCGCACCATCCCCATGTTCACGCGATCAAAACTGGCAAGTGGTTCATGTTTATGACGGTCGCAGTGTCCCACGGCCACTTTGCGACCTTCTGACAAGGAAAGCCAGATTCACTTAACAACCATATTACTAACAACTGCAATGACTCACTTAACAAATGTGGCAAGAGAAGTTGTAAAACGGGCCGAAAACGCCCATTTTACAACTTGCTTAGCAATGCAAATGTTGGGCTCAACTGTGCTCCTACGTCAAGGACTGCCTTGCAATTTCACTCCCTATTTGTTTGCTCAGTTGTAGTTCGATCTCTTTTCGAGTTGCTGTTTTTGTAACAATGACCTTTGCCTGCTCTTTCCTGTCCGTGGCTAAGCAGATTGCATGATTCCCGTCCCAGTTATCTCATGTTTGGTTCCTGTTACCCAACGCCTCTTGAATGCTGGAATGTTCCACATTTAACCTTATGTGCCAAGGAAGGAGTATCTCTGTAGCTCAAGGTTGAACTGTGAGGGTCCTTGGTGCTCTCTGAGCTTGAAGACGTTTCATGACCCAACTAGGTAATATCATCAGTGCCAGTAAGAAGTGGGGTTTGCAGAGAGGAGGAGGAGAAGGAGGACTGTGGGGTTCTTCAGGCTTTCAGGGATTGCTTGTTCCTTGGAGACTTCACATTACTCCACTAGGTTAACATCATCAGTTGCGAGGCACAAATCCCACGCTCACCAGCACTGATGGTATTACCCAGTCTGGTAACAAAACGCCTGAAAGCAAACCGGCAAGCTCAGAGAGAGCACCAAGGCCTTCCCCTTCTGTGCATTTCGGTCATAGATCATTTATGCTTGATTTTTACTTGTGGCGTCGTTGCGTCGCTCTATCAATTTTTTTCTCTGGAAACCTGCTAGACCACTGATGGCTAACCTTTTTGCCATCACGTGCCAAAAGCGGGGGCGGTGAGGGGGGAGGATTGCATATGTGTGTGCCCACACCCATAATTCAATGCACCCCGTCCCCCCACACATGCCCGCATGACCCTCCCGCTCTCCCCCCACTTTTGGCACGCGATGGCACGGTGGGCCCATTTTTTTGCCCTCCCCAGGCTCCAGAGCCTTTCTAGGAGCCTGGGGAAGGCGAAAACAGCCTTCCCCCCCACCTGAGGCTCTCCGGAGGCCTGGAAACAGCCCGTTTCCCGACTTCCAGTGGGCCCGGAAGACCCGAAAATCAGCTGGCCAGCACACACATGCGTGCTGGATTGAGATAGGGCAATACTCACGTGCCCACAGATATGGCTCCGTGTCCCACCTGTGGTACCCGTGTCATAGGTTCGCCATCACGGGGCTAGACTTTTGCAAACATTAGGCTTGCTAATGCAGTGTATAAAAAAAAGAAAAATCACTCGCACACACTTCATTTCCTGCTCCAATCCTGACTGGCTGAATTAGAATTACAGGGAATTAGGGTGACAGCAACGAGCCAGAGGCAGCCGAGAGTGCTTACAACAGCGAGACACAATACGGAAAGAGAAGTGCTAGATCTGCTCGTTTTAATTTACTGAACGTTGGACGGCCTGTCCCTTGCTTTCCTATTCTTGTCTCCACGCCTCTCGTCCTTCTCAATTTACCCGATCTCGGTGTTGCTAACGGGGCAAAGGTTTTCTAGCCACAAGGAAAACTTTGCAGGTTCTTGGGACTTCTTCGGAGAGCAAGCTTGCGCGTCGTTTTTTCATCTATCCAAACTACAGCTGGGGTGATGATTTGCAGAACGCCAATGCCCCGAAAGGACATCGAGTCAACGTACGAAAGGAGAAAACTTAATAAGGCAATAAGCAAAGCAATATTCTCTTCGGCTTACTGACAACCGAACGGAAAAGAAATCGAGAAGATTGAAAATCGGCAATTCTCTTTGTAATTGAGAATTGTAATTGAGCTACACAACCGAGCCTGTGTAGCGTAGGGGGCTAATGCCTCCTATTAAAGGCAGCAATTAACACCAGCTGCCTGTAATTTCTGTGAGTTCAATCCTAGCCAGGCTCAAGGTCGACTCAGCCTTCCATCCTTTCTAAGGTGGGTAAATTGAGGACCCAGTTTGTGTGGGCAATAAGCTGACTTTGTATAAATATACAAAAGTATGAAGGCTATTGTATTGTATTATTGTAAAAATAATGTACGGTCGATTCCGATTGGAAAGTTTAGGATTTAACCGGGCTGAAATTTCAGTCTGCTTGTCAATCTCAGCCTTCTTCTTTTTAAAAAAAATTTAATTTATATGCAGTCCTTCTCCGGAGACTCAGGCGGCTTACAATGCGTTAAGCAACAGCCTTCATACTTTTTGTATATACCTGCTTAGTAGGGCTTTTGGCTCCCCCTAAACGCTGTTCTTTTTTGTACAAAGTCAGCTTATTGCTCCCACAATCCGGGTCCTCATTTTACCTCCCTTGGAAGGATGGAAGGCTGAGTCAACCTTGAGCCTGGTGAGATTCGAACTCGCAGTAATTGCAGGCAGCTGGTGTCACTTTAGCACCATTTAAGCTGCTGCGACACCAAGACTCTTTTTTAAAAAAAGGGAGAAAAAAATCCAAGGATTTCAAGACACAAAGGTGTTTTTACAGGTAATCCTCAACCTACGGCCGCAATTGAGCCCCGAATTTCTGTTGCTAAGTGAGAAATGAAGTGCGTTTTGCCCCGTTTTACGACCTTTCTCGCCGCATTTGTTAAGTGAATCCTATTGACTTTGCTTCTCAGGAGGTCACCAAACGGGAATCACGTTGTCAGACAGTTCTCAGGCATCCGAATGTAAATCACGTGACCACGGGGACACTGTAACAGTCACGAGTGTGAGAAATGGTCGTAACTCACTTATTTCAGTGTTGTTGTAACTTCAAACCGTTGCAAGTCGAGAACTGCCTGTAGATTGGCCTCGATTTACGACGGTGAGGGAACCCGGAATGTCTGTCGTTATGTCAGGATGGTCGTAAGTCGAGACACCCGTGTGATTGACCCAATTTTAGAACCATTTTTGTGGCGGATGTAAAACAAATGCGAATGCTACGATCTTTAAGCAAACCCCGTTTTTTTCTGAAGACAAAATTAAATGCCATTTCCCCGAAAAAAAGCCATAATTTGCAGTCGCGGGACCAAACTGACATACACACAGAGGCCAGTTGCCAAGCACCCCAAAAAAGACTGTGTTATTATGGGTTGAGTGGGAGCCGTCAGAACTTCAAATTTGGGAGCTCCTTAGCATTAAACAGTCACTAAGTGACCGGTTGTAAGTCGAGGACCAAGGTACATCCAACCTTGCATGCAGCTGTGCACTTTTCAGGGAAGGGAAGGGAAATGAGGTCATTTGCTTCGCTTGCATAATGACACAATGCCCACAATGTCATTGTGGCTTCTGCAGCATGTCAATGTCTTTTATCATGATGAACGTTAAGAAAATGCGCTGCGGGATATTTGTTCTACTCTACTGTATTTGCATCCTGCCTTTTATTATTTTTTTAGAAATAATTCCAAGGCGGTGAACATATCCAACACAACTTCCTCTTCCTATTTTCCCACACACAACAACTTCCTGTGAGGTGGGTTGAGCTCAGAAAGAGGAACTGGCTCAAAGCTACCCGCTGCCTTTCATGCCTAAGGCGGAACTAGAATTCACAATCACCTGGTGATTGGCCCAAAGTCACCCAGCCACCTTTCCTGCCTAAGGCGCAACTAGAACTCACCATCGCCTGGTGATTGGCTCAAAATCACCCAGCTGTTTTTCACGCCTAAGGCAGGACTAGAACTCACCATTCTCCTGGTGATTGGTCCAAAGTCACCCAGCTGGCTTTCATGCCTAAGGCAGGACTAGAACTCACAATCTCCTGGTGATTTACTCAAAGCCACCCAGCTAGTTTTCATGGTTAAGGTAGGACTTGAACTCACCATCTCCTGGTGATTGGCCCAAGTCACCCAGTTGGCTTTGATGCCTAAGGCAGGACTAGAACTCACCATCTCCTGGTGATTGGCCCAAAGTCACCCAGTTGGCTTTCATGCCTAAGGCAGGACTAGAACTCACAATCTCCTGGTGATTTACTCAAAGCCACCCAACTAGCTTTGATGGTTAAGGTAGGACTTGAACTCACAATCTCCTGGTGATTGGCCCAACGTCACCCAGCTAGCTGTCATGGTTAAGGTAGGACTTGAACTCATGGTTTCCTGCTTTCTAGCCTCTTGCCTTACCCATTAGATCAAACCAGTTATTACCCAGGCTGGATACAGATAACACATTTGGTGCATGGTTTAACCAAGATGCACGGAAGAAACCACACCAGCCAGCTTTCCACCTGACACTAAACAATAAATCAAGATTTACAAACTATGAAGGCTTGTCCAATACCTTAAACAAAACTCTAACCCATTCTGGTTTAGCCAAATGTAAAATCTTAACTTTTCGATCCAAATCTCTAAATTTGGATTTAGAGATCTGGGAAGTTTTTAAGAAGAGATTGGACGACCATTTGTCTGAAATGGGATGGAGTTTCCTGCCTGAGGCAAGGGGTTGGATTACAAGACCTCCAAGGTCCCTTCCAACTATTCTATTTTTCTATTCTATTCTATTCTGTTCTGTTCTGTTCCTATCCTATCCCTTGTTCTGTTCTGTTCTGTTCTGTTCTGTTCTACTCTACTCTACTCTACTCTACTCTACTCTACTCTACTCTACTCTTTCCTTATTGTCCTTCTCCATAAAAGCATTATGCCTGTGTCTTGAAAACAAAAATTAGACAAAAAGGCCTGGTAGCTCAGCAGACTAAAAGCATTGTGATTAACACCAGCTGTCTGCAATTACTATAAGTTTGAATCTCTCCAGGCTCAAGGTCGACTCAGCCTTCCATCCTTTCTAAGGTAGGTAAATTGAGGACCCAGTTTGTGGGGGCAATAAGCTGACTTTGTATAAATATACAAAAGTATGAAGGCTATTGCTTAACGCATTGTAAGCCGCCCTGAGTCTCCAGAGAAGGGCGGCATATAAATCAAATTAAAAAAAAAAATAAAATTGATCAGCCTCTCCAAAATCTGGTTAATTCTTGCAATGCAAGTTCCACTCCTTACAGATGTGTGTGACATCACAACACCCCTACAAAAGGGGTAAAGTGTGCATCGTCAAACTGCAACACTTTTTTCGTGATCTGTGTGTCCTTCCCAGGGGTGAAATGCTACCGGTTCACTCCGATTTAGGCGAACCGGTAGTGATAAAAACTACTGGTTCGGGCAAATAGGTAATAAAAAATGCTTTTAAAAGGTGTGTGTAAATAAATAAATAAATAAATAAATTTTTTAAAAACCCACTTGGCCACGCCCACCCAGTCACATGACCAGCCACGCCCCCACCAAACCACGCCCACAGAACCGGTAGCAAAAAAAATTTGCATTTCACCACTGGTCCTTCTCCTTCTTTGTCATTCCATCTTTCCAAACTGAATAGGAGGAATGCGGTTCTACTCACTGGCTCTTTCGGCTTTTGCAAATTGCCCGGAGACTAACCAAGACAGGGCCGTGACCGCCACAAGAGCTCCTAGGTGCAGGAAAGGAGCAGTTGCCTACGATGGGACAGAAGTGATTTGCAAACAATTAGTAAGCAAATGTGATCTCCAGAACAGTTAACAACCGAAGAGAAGCAGTGTTTGTGGGGATCCGAGAGGCAGTTTTACAAAGCTGCAGAGAATTAAAAGCGATTTTCCATTGTCGGCCCTTCCATTACAGGTACTCCTCGACTTACGACCCCAATTGAGCCTAAAAATTTCTGCTGCTAAACGAGACATTTACCAAATGAATTTTGCCTCGTTTTACCATCTTTCTTCCTGCAGTTCTTAAGGGAAGCACTACAGTTGTTAAGTGAGTAACCCAGTTGTTAAATGAATCGGGCTTCCTCGTTGACTTTTGTTTGTCAGGAGGTCGCAAAAGGAGATCACGTGATTCCGGGACACTGCGACCGTCATAAATATGAGTCAGTTGCCACGGGTCCGAATTTTGATCATGTGACCATAAGGAGGCCACAACGGTAAAAAAAAAAGGCTGTAAGTCACTTTTTACAGTGCCGTCGTAACTTTGAACCATCACAAAACAAACTGCTGTAAGTCAAGGACTCTCTTTTCACTTAACAACAGAAATGTGGGTCGTAAGTTGAGGTAGCCCTATCAAAAATCATGAGAAAACTGGTTTTTAGGGAATTTTTCTTTTTTTTTTTTTTTTTTTAAAGGCTTGATGTGAATATTCAGTTGTTGAACTAGAGAGGACCAAATTTAGGGCAAAATAATATATTGTTTGGCTCTTGTGTGTCTTTGTGTGTGGGGCAAATTAAGTGAAAACAACTTACTTGCAATGATATCACCACCATACCCCATTCATCGTCCCACAGCTGGGCTACACAACTCATTGTAACAACAGTGGAGATCAAGGTAGTGATTAGACCGATCTGAAATGCAAGCAGAGAGATTTTATTCTATTTTGTGGCTACGATGGATGGTTTGATCTTAAGCCGGCTGCAATGTGCAACCTCTCACCTTCACCGGGCCAGGCCAGGCCAGGCCTGTCAAACAGAGGTTCTCAGGGGTCAGGGTACCTATGGGTTTGGAAGATTGCACATTCTCACAAACACTTTGCAACACCTGCCATTTGGATAGGATTCCTGGACCTAGGAAAGCTTGTGTTGAGATAAAGCTTTTGATTTTTTTTTAAAGCCGCTATCAAAATCGTCCTGGGTTTGGTGGAAAAGCTTTAGGGAAAGTCACAGCCGGAAAGTTCAGACGTTTTCAGGCAGCTCAGGATCCCTGAAGTGGGGAAATCTCTCGCCAAAGAGATTTCACAAGGGATATTCCCACTTCTGGATCCTGATCCTTCAGCTGCGGGCAAGAGGAAGAGGAGAAAGAGAAAGAGAAAGAGGAGGGGGAGGGGGAAGAGGAGGAAGAGAAGGAGAAAGAAAAAGAAAAAGGAGGAGAAAGAGGAGGAAGTGGTGGGGGAAGAGGAGGAGAAGAAGAAGTGGAGGAGGAGGAGAAAGCGGAGGAGGAAGAAAAAGAGGAAGACGAGAAGGAGGAGGAAGTGGAGGGGGAAGAGGGGGAAGAGGAGGAGGAGAAAGGAGGAGGAAGTGGTGGAGGAAGAGGAGGTGGAGGAGGAAGAAGAGGAAGAGGAGAAAGAGGAAGAGGAAGAGGAGGGGGAAGAGGAGGAAGAGAAGGAGAAAGAAAAAGAAAAAGGAGGAGAAAGGAAGAAGTGGTGAGGAAGAGGAGGAGGAAGAGGACAAAGAGGATGAGGAAGTGGAGGAGGAAGATGAGGAGGAAGAAGAGGGGGAAGAGGAGGAAATGGTGGGGGAAGAGAAGGACAAAGAGGAGAAGAAGAAGAAGTGGAGGAGGAGGAGAAAGCGGAGGAGGAAGAAAAAGAGGAAGACAAGAAGGAGGAGGAAGTGAAGGAGGAAGAGGGGGAAGAGGAGGAAGTGGTGGAGGAAGGAGGTGGAGGAGGAAGAAGAGGAAGAGGAGAAAGAGGATGAGGAAGAGGAGGGGGAGGGGGAAGAGGAGGAAGAGAAGGAGAAAGAAAAAGAAAAAGGAGGAGAAAGGAGGAAGTGGTGAGGAAGAGGATGAGGAAGAGGACAAAGAGGATGAGGAAGAGAAAGAGGAGGAGGAGGAAGTGGAGGAGGAAGAGGGGGAAGAGGAGGAAGAGGAAGAGAAAGAGGAGGAGAAAAAGGAGGAGGAGAAGGAAAGCTGATAAAGAACTCATTCTTTAGGAAAATGGGTTTTATGACTGGCCACACCCACTCCATCAGTCATTTTGTGAGCGTTCCCGAGACACAGGCTCATATTACCATCGCTGTGTCATGGATCAGACCAAAACCCACCTTATGGATCCAATGCAGGTTCATCTGTTGTCCTACAGCTATGTGACAAAGTGCTAAAATCTGAAAACAAGGATAAAAAAAAACACAGTTATTTATTACTTAATTCAGAGAGGTGCTTCGGCAACGAGGAAGAAGAAAAACTGACATTCTTCTACGAGTCCAGCTCAACTCCTGGGGCATGCAAGGAAACATCCATGTGGTTTCCTGAGCCACCGCCTCAACATGGCTTATGTAACAGTAACAAGAGCTGGAAGGGACCGTGGAGGTCATCTAGTCCAACCCCCTTCTCACGCAGGGAGACCGGTACTAGGGATTCGAACTGCTTCTTCTGGGGTACATTTCCGCCTTCCTAGTGTAACCTTCGTGGTTGGGATTCCCATCGGGGGTCTCTCCTCCATCCAGATCGGATTTAGATTTTTATAGAATAATCAAGATCAACTCCATTCCGACATTTGTTAGGGTCTTCCCGTCAGGAGGACAATCTCTAAACTGACCCTAAATTCAAGCAAGATGGAAACAGGCAGCAAAAGGGACGACTCGGGAGTAAGGCCAGGAGATGACAGGCCCCTCCCATAAGGCTTGAAAGAGCAGCAACGGCTCTTGGGCTCTTTGTAGGAAAGCAATATTGCTAAATCTGTTTCCAATCGGCGTCTCTTGTTTCTGAACTTTGTGGGGCTTTGCCAAGAAAGGCCTTTGGCAGGGTGCCAAAGAAGATGAAGGTTTGTGATAAAACCGAAGGACTTTTTCTAAAGGACTTGTTTTGGAATTAAGTTGGACTAAGCTGGGAATAAAGTAATTCTCAGCTGTTCTAATAAACCAGTTTTGTTTGAGACTAATTGTGTCCCGTAATGACTAAGTGAGCCTAGGTTACAACACTTTGAGATCTGTGGATTTCGACTCCCAGAATTCCCCAGACCGCATTCTTGTCATTAGGTGATCAAAATACTGATGACTTATGACATGTATAGGGAGTCCTCGACTTATGACCCACAGCTGAGCCCAAGATTTATGTTGCTAAGCGAGACCATTCGTTAAGTGAGTGTTGCCCCATTTTACAACTCTCCTTGCCCACGTTTATTAAGTGAATCATTGCAGTTCTTGAATTAGTGACACGGTTGTTAAATGAACCTGGCTTCCCCATGGACTTTTGCTTGTCAGACGGTCATAAAAGTGATCCCAGGACACTGCTACCGTCATAAATGTGAGTCAGTTGTCAAATGAAGGTAGGGATGCTGCGACCGTCATAAGTGTGAAAAATGGTTATAAGTCATTATTTTCAGTGCCCTTGTAACTACGAACGGTCACTAAATGAACTGTTATAAATCAAGGTCTACCTGTGTGACAACTGCAGTGTCCCTAGATCACGTGATCACTTTTCCTCCCCGCCCTTCTGACAAGCCAAGTCAATGGAGGCAAACAGATTCATTTAACAACGGTGGTACTAACTTAGCAACTGCATTGATTCACTTAACGTCTGTGGCCAGAAAAGGGGGCAAAACTCACTTAATGCCTATCTAGCTTAATAGTGGAAATTTTGGGTTCGATTTAAGTCAAGGAGTACCTTTAAAATCTTTCAAAATAAAAACTTTATCCCCCTTACTTAAAAACCCAATTAAAAAATGTCTTTTGCAAGAACAAAAGAGCCTCAGATAGCTCAACAGGTTAAATAGCCTGTTATTAACATTCAGCTATCTGCAATTATTGCAAGTTCGAGGCTCAAGGTTGACTCAGTCTTCCATCCTTTCTAAGGTAGGTAAATTGAGGACCCAGTTTGTGGGGGCAATAAGCTGGCTTTGTAAAATATACAAAAGTATGAAGGCTATTGCTTAACACATTCTAAGCCGCCCTGAGTCTCCGGAGAAGGGCGGCATATAAATATAAATCTAATTTTAAAAAAAAGCTGGCCTATTTTATTCAGAAAGCAAATATCAAACCTTGACAAAACCCACCAGAGATCCTGAGTTCAAAACTTACCAATAAAGCTGTGATGTAAGTGAAACCTGCAGCCGTTGTAACCAGTATAGGAATGGACCAATCACTCCAGTATCCCATTCTATTATATAAAAACCTGGAGAGGGAAGGGAGGGAATTAAAAAAAAAAGAAGAAAAGAATGAAATGCAATCACGTTAATGCTAGGGAAGATCTGGTCGATGTGCATAAATCATAGGATGACAGGATGAGAAGAATCCTTGGAGGTCATCTAGTCCAACCCAATTGCCCACAACAGGAATTTTCCTACCTCCTAACATGTTTCCCTGAACATGGCTGTACATGTTATGGCTGTACACCGCCCTGAGTCCCCCAGGAGTAGGGCGGTTTATAAATCTAATAAATAAATAAATAAACATGTCCCTAGCATGATTTTTCAGGAGGCTCGTAATATAAGCCCTACCTCCCAAAAATAAGACCCAGTTAACATAGTCAATTAGAGGGATGGATTTAGTACTGTATTTCCCTCAAAATAAGACCTAACCGGAAAAATAAGCCTTAAATGCATCTTTTGGAGCAAAAATCAATATTAGACCCGGTCTTATTTTTCGGGAAACACAGAAAATCAGGGCTGGGGAACTATAGCCCTTTTATGACTTGTGGACTTCAACTCCCAGAATTCCTGAGCCAGCCATGCTGACAGGAATTCTGGGAGTTGAAGTCCACAAGTCACGAAGGGGCCACGGTTTTCCCCACCTCTGTCGTAGATGGATCAGCATTTCTCAACCCTAAAACGTGGGAACTTCAACTCCCAGAATTCCCAAGCCAGGATGTACCCTCCTTGGAAAGAGCCTTCTCTAATCTGTTAGCTAATCTGAGGAATTCTGGGAATTGAAGTCCACAAATCATGAAGGGGCCATATTCCCGACCTCCGTCCTAGATAGACCAGCGTTTCTCAACCCTGAAAACCCTAAAACGTGGGAACTTCAATTCCCAGAATTCCCCAGCCAGCAGCATGGAGAAAGGCTCAAAAAAGCCTTCTCTAATCTGTTAGCTAATCTGGGGAATTCTGGGAGTTGAAGTCCACATGTTTTAGGGTCTTCAGGGATGAAAAATGCTGGTTCTCCCTTATATCAGCCTGGAGGCAAATTTTTAGGGCTGTATTAAAGCCTCCAAATCAGGGGTGAAATGCTCCCGGTTCGGACCGGGTCGCCCGATCCGGTAGTGATTGCGGCGGGTAGTTCGGAGAACCGGTAGCAAAAATCCCTGCCCCCGCCCCCATGTCCAGCTGAGCCACACGATCATCAGAGGCTTTTTTTTTTAACTTTTAAAAGCATTTCTTCTACAACCTCTTTGGCTGAAAAAAATGCTTTTAAAAGTAAAAAAAAAAAAAAAGCCTCTGATGATCGCGCAGCTCAGCTGGGATCGTCAGAGGCTTTTAAAAGCATTTCTTTCCCGCAACCTCTAAAGGTTGTAGAAAAAATGCTTTTAAAAGCAAAAAAAAAAAAAGTTGGCCACGTCCACCCAGTCACATTACCCACCACCACCACCAAGCCATGCCCACAGAACCGCTAGTAACAAATTTTACATTTCACCACTGCTCCAAATCATTTTAGACTGAAATAAATTGTCCCACAGGTGCCAATTCTTAACTCTGCACTGGCAGGGCTGGGAAATAGAGCAACCTGTTAGCACAGGAAGTTCTAAAACTATAAAACTAGATTAGGAATTATAAAAAGAAAAGAGAAAAACTCCCAGCGTCTCCAAAATAATTCATGTCAGTAGGCCAATACACTTAGTCCCCGACTTACAACCACAATTGAGCCCAAAATTTCTGTTGCTACGCCAAACATTTGTTAAATTTGTTTTTTCCCCATTTTACAATCCTTCTTGCCACAGTTTTTATGGTAAAGGAAGCGCTGCAATTGTTAAATTAGTCACACGGTTGTTAAGTGAATCTGGCTTTCCCACTGCTTGTCAGAAGGCCGCAAAAGCGGATGATATGACCCCGGGGCCACTGCGACCGTCATAAATGCGAGTCAGTTGCCAAGCATCCGAATTTTGATTATGTGACTATGCCACACAGTCTTAAAGTGTGAAAAATGGTCATAAACCGCTTTGTCGGTGTTGTTGTAACTTGGAAGGGTCACTAAATGAATGGGTTATAAACTGAGGACTACCTGTATTCACATTTCTCACTACAGATCTAAATTTTCTCTTCCCAGGATGAGCAAATTTCAAAACAACAATCTTTAAAACCTCATTAAAATCCTTTAAAAGCTAATAAATGCACAACACCTGGAACCAGACAATAATTTATAGCAGCGTCAACACAAGTTCCTTTAAAAACCTTTCATTAAAAATGCAAATTATTCTGTTTTCTCCCACTGACATCCTAATTATTTGATGCCAGCTTTTCACAGCGGCATTTCCTCCATATAATCTTGTTTTGTTTTTTTTTAAAACGTAATCCGTGCTGTTTGTAGAGAATGTTTTAAAACTGTACTTTGTTTCTTAAAGGCAAGTCAGAGTTTGTTTAGCAAGTTTTTCTGACCAGGGAATGCAGAATGCTGACTAGACTTTAATGCGTTTCGGTATAAAACAATTTCATAGAATTAAAAATAAAATAATAAAATAAAAAGACTTTCATGTTTTTGCTCCTTAAAATTCTGAATTTGGAGCGCAGAATGCTGACTGGAGTTTAATGTGTTTCGTTAATTAATGCATTTCAGTAATTCATTCATTTTATAGAATTAACATAATAATAATAATAAAAAGACTTTCATGTTTGCGCTCCTGAAATTCTGAATTTGCACATTTGACCAGGGAATGCAAAATGCTGACTGGACTTTTAATGCGTTTCAGTAAAAAACACGGTTATAGAAATTAAAAATAATAATAATAATAATAAGACTTTCAAGTTTGTGCTCCTGAAATTCTGGATTTGTAGTGCAGAATGCTGACTGGAGTTTAATGCGTTTCAGTAATTAATGTGTTTCAGTAATTAATTCATTTTATAGAATTAAAATAATAATAAAGATAATAAAGAGTTTCACGTTTGCGCTCCTGAAATTCTGAATTTGCACATTTGACCCAGGGAATGCAAAATGCTGACTGGACTTTGAATGCGTTTCAGTGGGAAAAAAAACAATTTCATAGAATTAAATAATAATAATAATAATAAAGACTTTCATGTTTGCGCTCCTGAAATTCTGAGTTTGCACATTCCATCCGGTGGAATTTTATGACTGTATAGTTAACATGCTCAACCGCCACTTCGAATTGTGCCCCGGAGCCAAAGGGCAGCCAACACAATTTCTCCCAGAATTGCTGACAATGTCAACAAAGTCAAAGGTGGAAAAACATCTGTGACGTATCCCAAACACTCTTCAAGGGCTGGCAGTATTCAAGGAGTGCTGCAGATCTACTGAACAAGCGTTTTTATGATTTTATTATTGTGGAGCCCTTGGTCCTCTCTGAACTGGGTGGCATTTTCTTGTAGACGTTTCATTACCCAACGAGGTAATATCATCAGTGCTCGAAGGGAGCGGGGTTGGTAGAGTGGAGTGGAGGAGAAACAGAAGAGGAGGAGGAGGATTGTGGTCCTCTCCAGGGGTGGGCTTCAAAAATTTTAATAAAGGGTTCTCTGCCCAGTGGCTGGTTGGGCATGACTATGGTGGGCGTGGCCTAGTCGACCTCCTGCATCACAGCGGTGGGGGAAGCCCGTTTTTGCCCTCCCCAGGCTCCGGAGCCTTTTCTCAAGCCTCCGGGAGGGCGAAAACAGCCTCCCCAGGCCCTCTGGAGGCTGTCCCGAACTTCCGGTAGGCCCATTTTTCACCCTCCCTGAGCCTCCATGAGCGCCTTGAACTTATCTGCATCCAAAACGGGCCGCGTGAGGACTCCTGGGAGAGGAGGGGTGGGAGGGGCCAGCTAGGAGTGAGATTTGGGGGTTCTCTGAACTGCACAGAATCTTAGCTAGAGGTTCTCCCGAACCCCTGAGAACCCCCAGCAGCACCACCCCTGGTCTCCTCTAACTTGGCTGTTTCTTGAAGACGTTTCATCACCCAACTAGGTAGCATCATCAGCGCTAGAAGGATGTGGGGTTTGCTCTTAGTTTTATATGCTAATCGCTTGCCCTGTCAGTGTTGGTGGGAGTGTTCTTGGCGGTTCTTTGATGAGGCTGCTTTTTATGATTGATTGATTGATTGTATGACTTGGTAGTTCGTTGATTGGGGTATTATTTACCGCTTCAGTAAATTATAGCACTGGTGACGTTACCTAGTTGGGTCATGAAATGTCTACAAGAAAACAGACAAGCTCAGAGAGCACCAAGAACTCCACAATTCAACCCTGAGCTACAATTATTATTATTGTTGTTGTTGTTGTTGTTGTTGTTATTTAACCAACGTCTTCAGGCAGCTTCTCAACAGATGCCCTGGTGGGGTTTCAATTCCCGTCCCTTCCAGGAGGCATCTGGAGGCATCTGGTTGGTGAAGGGGTTATGTCTATGGAGATTCTCCATCATACAGGTCACGGTGGTCCCAACAGTGCTTTTTCAAGAAGCACCTGGACTTTCTGATTTTTCTCTGAAGAAGTTTCGTTTCTCCTCCAAGAAGCTTCTTCAACTCTGACTGGATGGTGGGGAATGGAAGGATTGATACTTCTTGCCGACAGCTGGACATTTGTATTTTTTTAGCGAGTGGTTAAAGGTCACCTGGAGATTGATCTGTGTCCTCAGGGTCACCTGAGTGGAGCCTTCTTGGAACAGTTGAAATGACTGTGTTGAAGATTGGAGAAAGATGATGTCATATCCCTCCCCGAGAGGGCTGTTCAATTTTGACGTAGATGGCCTCTTTGACCCCTCTTTCAAACCATTGGTCCTCTCTGTCCAAAATATGGGCTTTGCTGTCTTCGAACGAGTGGCCTGCATCATCTAAATGCAGGTGGACTGCTGAATCTAGTCCTGATGTGTTTGTTCTCCTATGTCGTGCCATGTGTTTGTGAAGTGGCTGTTTTGTTTCCCCAATGTAAGCTAAGGGAAGGAGATGGCTGTTAGTACTTTTTCCACTTACCAGTTGATTTCATTGTAGTCATTGTGAACTTCCCACCAAAAATAGAACGAGATCAGGGTCAGGAAGAAAGAAAAGGTGAGGATTAAGAACCAGAGGCGTTCCCACTGCGAAGACACACACACAAAAGAGAGAGAGAGAGAGAGAGAAATGTATTAGTTGACGGACACACAACAGGCAAGAGGACCAGGTGAAGGGTTTTAATACTGTACATTCAATCTATTTCTATTCCAAATATTTTTTTTTCACTTCAATCTCCAGCATCTTGATGTAGAACTAAGAAAAATATAATGCCTAAATTTTTTAGACAATTTCTGCCCGTCTGGCCTCCAGAATTCTCCAGCCAATTTGGCCGTCACTGAGAATTCTGGGGCTTAAAGTCCACCCATCTGAAACGTTGTCGAGAAGGTCTAAGTGTTTATAAAAATTGCAAAATTTAACGGAGCATTTCTTCAGCCAAGCATGCACAGGTAATCCTCAACTTAACGACAGTTCATTTAGCGACCGTTCGCAGTTACAACAGCACTACAAAAAGCAACTTACGACCATTTTTCACACTTATGACTGTTGCAGCATCTCCACGGTGAGGTGATTTATATTTGGATGCATGACAACTGGTTTATATTTATGCTGGTTGTAGTGTCCCGGGATCAGAGGTGAAATGTTACCGGTTCAGGCTGGTTCATCCGAACTGGTAGTAAAAAATACTACTGGTTCGCCGAACTGGTAATAAAAAATGCTACTGATTCGCCGAACTGGTAGTAAAAAATGCTATTGGTTCGACGAACCGGTAGTAAAAAATGCTACTGGTTCGACGAACCGGTAGTAAAAAATGTAAAAAAAAAAGTTCCAATGATCAGCAGAGCAATGTGCGATTGTCAGAAGTTTTTTTAAAAAAACTTTATTAGCATTTTTTTACTACCAATTTTCTGGAATCGGTAGTTAAAAATGCTTTAAAAAGTTTTTCTTAAAAAAAGTTCCAACGATCGCCCGTCGCTCAGCTGATCGTCGGAACTTTTTTTAAAAAAAACTTTTTAGGCATTTTTTTACTACTGGTTCTGCCGAATAGGTAGTAAAAAATGCTTTTAAAAAGTAAAGAAAAAAGGCTCCGACGATCACAGCTGTGCCACGCGATCACCGGAGCCTTTTTTTTTACTTTTTTAAAGCATTTTTTTAAACTATCTATTCATCCGAGCCGGTTTGAAAAAATGCTTTTAAAAGGTAAAAAAAAAAAAAAGGTTACGACGATCGCGCAGCTCAGCTGTGATCGTCGGAGCCTTTTCTATCTTTTAAAGGTGTTTTTTCCTACCGGCTCGGGCGAATAGGTAGTAAAAAAAAAGAAAAGAAAAAGGCTCCGACGATCACAGCTGTGCCACGCGATCACTGGATCCTTTTTTTTTTTACTTTTTTAAAGCATTTTTTACTCCCTATTCGCCCAAGCCGTTAATAAAAAATGCTTTTACAAAGTTTAAAAAAAGGTTCCCATGCGCACCACAGCTGATCACCCATGCCCGCACTGTTCTACTTACCCTCCCAATCATCCTTTTGGTGCGTGCTATGCGCACAGCTCGCATTTGGTGTACACTGCGCATTTTTGGCGCATGGCACGCATGCGCGGCCAACAAACCAGTAGTAAACTGGTTCAGATTTCACCACTGCCCACCAGGGTCATGTGATTCCCTTTTGTGACCTTCTGACAAGCAACGTCAATGAGGAAGCCAGATTCACTTAACAACCGTGTGACCCATTTAACAATTGCCGTGATTCAAAAGTGGCAAGAAAAGTTGTAAAAGGAGGGGGCAAAATTCACTTAACAAATTTCTCACTTAGCAACATAAATTTTGGGCTCAATTGTGGTCATAAATTGAGGACTACCTGTAGATAACTGTTCTGCCCCGGCTATGGACCACAAAGAACACAGCACACACAAAATCTATACAAAGCTTATTTTACTCAAATAACTCAGTCTTTATCAACCAAAGGCTGTTAATAAAACTGTCTTAACAGCCTACCAGAATTCTAAGATAAGGTAATCATAGTCTTATTAGAGTTGGCAGAAAACCCAGAAGAAATTTTGCAGAGAATCCAGACGCAAAGAAGAGTGAACTAAAGTTGTTCCCTACAGCTTGCTGCAATCAGTGTTCCTCCTTAAATAGGCTAAGGGAGTGGCCAATTAGCCCCAAGCCTTACTCTCGAAGAGACCTCCTCCTGAGGAGCCACTCCTGCCTTTTGGCAGCTGTGCGCGCTCGTCTATCGAGAAGAGGCTCCTCCTCTTCATCCTCTTCACTTATGGGAGCTTCTGGAGGTACTGAAGGCCCTGGCTGAATCCCCGCCTCTGGCACCACCTCTTCTCCAGCCTCCTCATTGTCTGACTCAAGCGCCAACTGCACAGGCTGCTGGTGCAGCATCACACCAGCCTTCTCGTTGTCAGAATCAGCTACTAGCTGCACAGGCAGCTGACGGGTCACAACAATAACAGAAAAAAGAAGTTCTTTTCCTTTTGTAACCACAGAGTGAGAGATAATTTTATCACTACGCTTGTGTTCGCTTCCAAGACAATTGGAAGCGACCTCTCTTTCTTTTTATCTTTCCGTTTTGCACGTCTGTCTTTCTTCTCCGTCTCTTTTCCACCCTTTCTTCTCTTTCTTTTTTATCAGTTGGCAAGTTTTTTTAAAATCTCCTTTTACAAACTTTTCCTTAAACTTTTTATTTAAAAGAGAGAGAGAGAGAGAGAGAGAGAGAGAGAGAGAGAGAGAGAGAGAAGCAAGGTCAATAGAATGGAATATACATGTTTTTCTTTCGAATCTCAAAAGGTCCCTGGCTCTTGGCCAACTACCAGCAAATCATCAACTCCAGCCTGCTCATCCCAGCTACCGTAGATCTTTTTCAAAATTGCATGTCCCCCGTGTCTCTCGCAGTATTACAGAGGCCTCTGTCTTTATTAGGCGGGGAAGGAAAAAGGATAAAATTAATGAGAACCGAAAGGCATGTGGTAGCACTGCAAAGCCCAGAGCCAGCATTTATTTGCAGCGAGCTTTGACTCAAGGAAACAATAATTCTCGGCCCCAAATGTAACAGCGGCAGCTTTACGAGCTAATAAATTTGCCAGTTCTCTGCCCTTTCGGTCACTCATTTGGTCTAAGAAATAATGACGTTAAGTTGCAAGAAATGCAGCCTTTCTTTGCCAAAAATTCCTTACGGATGCAAACAGAGAAATAAAATACCCCGTTAAAAAGAATCTATTCTTCCCAATCCTCCATTTTTCCTGGAGGAGGGTCTCTTGTGGCTCAGTGGCTAAGACACTGAGCTTGTCGATCAGAAGAGGTTGGCAGTTTGACGGTTCGAATCCCTAGTATAGGTCTCTTGCCTGAGAGGGGGTTGGACTAAATGACCTCCAAGGTCCCTTCCAACTCTGTTACTTGCTCCAAGCTTACCAATTACAGTAGCCTCACCTCGACTTACCGCCATTTATTTTAGCGACCGTTTAAAGTTACACGGAACTTATTATGACCGTTTTTTCCGCACTTACAACCATCACAAGCATCCTCGTGGTCAAAATTCAAGACACTTGGAAACTGGCATGTACTTATGACG
This sequence comes from Masticophis lateralis, assembly GCA_030761175.1. NCBI lineage: Eukaryota > Metazoa > Chordata > Lepidosauria > Squamata > Colubridae > Masticophis > Masticophis lateralis. Next base: position 3,270,339 of record JAUDYJ010000004.1, on the reverse strand, counting down.
GTTGCGGTGTCCCGGGGTCACGAGATTCCCCCTTTAGCGACCTTCTGGCCAGCAAAATCAACGGGGAAGCCAGGTGCACTTAACAACCGTGTGACGCATTTAACAACGCGGCAGGAAAAGTCGTAAAATGGGGGCAAAACTCACTTTGCACATTTTTCACTTAGCAACCTAAATTCCGGCCTTGACTGAGGTCGTAAGTCAAGGATTACCTGTAGCAGCGTTTTTCAAACTTGGAAAGGTTTGTCGGCTTCAACTCCCAGGATTTCCCGGCTTTACAAAGTCTGGGTTTCAACTCCCATGCTGGTGGAGAAATTTTGGGAGTTGAAATCCAAACACCTTAAAGTTGGCTAGTTTGAAAAATGGTGCATTTCATGTAGTCCTTAAAAACGGATAAAGAGAACCAGTACAAAATGTGGTATAGATGGTATCTGGCCCCTTCGAGATTAGCAAAAATGCGAAGCGACGGGTAGGATGGGAACGAGATCAGGCCGACATGCGTCCATCCTCCAAAATAAGACAGCTTCTGAATCCGATTTTAGCTGCCTTATTACATTCATTCATTCATTCTCTCTCTCCTCTTATTCTTTCTCATTCTCTCTTTCTCTGCCTCTCTCTCCCTCTCCCCTCATTCAGTCTCTCTTTCTCTCTAACTCTCTCATTCTCTCTCTCATTTTGGTTTCTCTGTCTCTTTCTCACTCTTTCTCTCTCATTGTCTCTCTTTCTCATTCTCTCTCTCTCACTCACTCCTAAACACACACACCTGCCCACTGCTTCCAAGGGTCGATCATTTGTTTAGTGACCATTCACTGACAGCCAGTTTGGTCTCCTGGTTAAGGCACCAGGCTAGAATAGGAATTCTAGTTCAGCCTCAGGCATGAAAGTCAACTGGGTGACACTGGGCCAATCACCAGGAGACTGGGAGTTCTAGTCCCACCTTAGGCATGAAAGCCGGCTACGTGACTTTGGGCCAATCACCAGGAGACAGTGAGTTCTAGTCCCACCTTAGGCATGAAAGCCGGCTAGGTGACTTTGGGCCAATCACCAGGAGACTGGGAGTTCTAGTCCTGCCTTAGGCATGAAAGTGACTCCGTTTTATGATGGTTTTCCAAAAAAAAAACCCAGAAAAAGGAAGTTACTTCTGATTTTCAGCACAACCGCTCCAATTTATAGCTAGTCCTCGACTTACAACTCTTCCTTTAATGACCATTCAACGTTACAACGGCACGGAATAAAGTGATGCATGACCATTTCTCACACTTACGATCCCCACCGTCACAGGATCTACGTTCAGACGCTTGACGACTGACTCCTATTTATGAGCGTCCCGGGTTTGTGTATTGTGTGTGTCTGTCACACGATCTCCTTTTTGCGACCTTCTGCCAAGCAAAAGTCAACGGGGAAGCCTGACTCGCTTAACGACCATGTTACTCATTTAACAGTTGCAGCCACTTCCTTTAATGAAACGCGGCGAGAAGTCGTAAAATGGGACAAAAAAACCTCCCTCAGCAAAGGTCCTCCCTTAGCAACCTAAATTCTGGGCTCAATTGTGGTCGTACGTCGAGGACTACGGGCCTACAGACACCCCTCCCTCCCACACACTCACACTTTTGAAAGGCATCCTGAGAGGGTGCCACACATTTAAAGCGGAGTTTGCAAACCAATTATTCCTCCCTTTTGATCTCTGCCTGGCGCTCTGAGAGATGCTGACATGACAACTTAATTCCGTGAGTCACAAAATTCCTTCTCTTGCTTCCCACTTAACCACCGAACGGTTTTATCTGATGAATAAGACTATTATTTTTTTTTTTACAAATTAAAAAAGATTTCTATGCCAACAGCCAGATCTGTGCAGAGAGAAATGTTCTCCGCCTCCCCTCTCGTTTTTCTCTTCCTCGTAATTTAGAATTCAGAATAATGGAGCTGGAAGGGATCTTGGAGGTCATCTAGTCCAACCCCCTGCTTAGGCAGGAAACCCTACACCACTTCATACAAATGGTTATCCAACATCTTCTTAAAAATCTCCAGTGTTGGAGCATTCACAACTTCTAGTGGCAAGTAGTTCTACTGATTAATTGTTCTCACTGTCAGGAAATTCCTCCTTAGTTCAAAGTTGCTTCTCTCCTTGGTTCGTTTCCACCCATTGAACCCAATCCACCCAATATACAAGGCAGGTACTCGACTTACGACCACAAGTGAGCCCAGGATTTGTGTGGCAAAAATGAGACGTCTCTGAAGTGAATTTTGCTCCATTTTACGACCTTCCTCGCCAGAGATGTTAAGGGAATCGCTGCGGTCGTTAAATTAGTCACACAGTTGTTAAGCAAATCCAGCTTCCCCTCCGTGGACTTTGCTTGTCAGACGGTCGCAAAAGTTGGATCGCGTGATCCCAGGAGGCTGTGACCGTCGTAAATATGAATCAATGGCCAAGTGCCTGAATTTTGATCACGTGTCCATGAGGGGGATTGTTGCAACGGTCGTAAGCGTGAAAGGGTCATTAAATGAACCGTTGTAAGTCGAGGACTACCTGCAATGGCATCTTTTAATATCTGTAAGTGTTCTCCATCTGGGTGTAAGTCCGGGAAAACCAGTTCCTAGACGAAGATGAAATGAAAGGAGGGCAATCCCTTAGCATGAAAATTATTAATTATCCACCGTGTTAATTGTTTTCTTTTTAATTCATTTAGGAATGCCAGCAGCACTGTGGAAAAGCTGCATTTTGATGCTGGCGATTTGGCCGAATTAGAAACAATATTTTATCTTAAGACTGAAACAGAACCTGAGCTTCTGATCTAATTTTTTTTAAAAAAATTAAAAGATATTTAAGCTTTTGCGGACTATCAAGTTTGCAGGTGCAAGTTTGTCGATCAAAATGTCGGCAGTTCAGCGGTTCGAGTCCCGAGTGCTGCCTAACGGGGTGAGCTCCCGTGACTTGTCCCAGCTTCTGCCAACCTAGCAGTTCGAAAGCAAGTAAAAAATGCAAGTAGAAAAATAGGGACCCCCTTTGGTGGGAAGGGAACAGCGTTCCGTCCGTCTTTGGCGTTGAGTCATGCCGGCCACATGACCACGGAGACGTCTTCGGACAGCGCTGGCTCTTCGGCTTTGCAACGGTGATGAGCACCGCCCCCTAGAGTCGGGAACGACTAACACATAGGTGCGAGGGGAACCTTCACCTTTTAACATGGAGAGTATTCAAGGTGTCAAATATCTGCCAATCAAAAATCAAACTCTTACCTTAAGTTTACAGGGATCAATTTTAAGGTCCTTAAAAGTAAATCTCCCGTCCAGCACACATCACAAATGAGTAATATTTCAAGCTGGGCCACTTTTATTTAAATTCTTTTTAAGGAAGGGACCTTAGGAATTGTGTAGGCAACAGGGTTGGCACTCTCACACAATGGCTGTGGGGCGATTTGCCAACATTTAGCCTGGCCAGGCAACACACACATAAAAAATAAAATAAAATCTGGGTTTAGTGGTTTAAGGCACCAGGCTAGAAAGCAAGGGTGGTGAGTTCTAGTTCTGGCCTTAGGCATGAAGGGCAGCTGGGTGATTTTGTGCTAGTCAGTCTCTGTCAGGCCAGATTACCTCACATCAAGGTGGTCGTTGGGAAAAACAGAAGGAGAAAGGAAGGTCTGTTCGGTATGTTTGCTGGCTTGAAGTTACAAAAGCAGGACAGAGAGAGAGGGAGGAAGAAGGCAAAAGGAAAGGGAAAGGAAGAAAAGAGAAAGAAGGAAAGGGAAGGGAAGGGAGGGGAAAGGGAAAGGAAAGGGAAAGAATGAAAGGAAAGGGAAGGGAAGAAGAAAGGAAGGGAAAGAAGGAAAGGAAAGGAGGGAGGGGGGAGGGAAAGGAAAGGAAGAGGAAGGGAAGGGAAAAGGGAAAGGAAAGAAGAAGGGAAGGAAAAGAAAAAGAAAGGGAGGGAGGGGGAAGGGAAGATGAAGAGAAAGAAGGAAAGTGAAGGGAAGAGGAAGGGAAGGTAAAGAAGGAAAGGAAAGGGAAGATAAAGAAGGAAAGGAAAGGAAGGGAGGGGGGAAGGAAAAGAAAAGGAAAGGGAGGGAAGGGGAAGGGAAGGGAAAGGAAAGGGAAAGAATGAAAGGGAAGGGAAGGGAAGGGAAGAAGAAAGGAAGGGAAAGAAGGAAAGGAAAGGAAAGGAAGGGAGGGAGGGGGACGGGAAAGGAAAGAAGGGAAGGAAAAAAGAGTAAAGGAGAGGGGAGGGGGAAGGGAAGAGAAAGAAGGAAAGTGAAAGGAAGAGGAAGGGAAGGGAAAAAGGAAAAGAAAGAAGAAGGGAAGGAAAAGAAAAAGGAAGGAAAGGAAAGGAGGCAGGGGAAGGGAAAGGGAGGGAGGGAGGAAAGAAAAATAAATAAAAGGAGAGAAAGGAAGGAAAGAAGGAAGGAAAGGAGGGAGGGCCCATGTCTGCTGAGAGGGAGAAAAAAACCCCAGTGAAAGAGGCTAAAAGAGCAATGGGGAAGGAAGGGGCAGCTCATCAAAGAAGCCTCCGGGCTGTGATGTTTGACACCTCCTGACAGACGGGCGCTGAAGCAGAACGGCTCGCTGACCTCCGGAGGAATCCCGTCAGTCAGCGGAGGAGGCAGAGAGCAAGTCCAGGGCCCTCCTGCCGAACGCCAACACGGAAGACGAACCGCAGAAGGAATTCAGAAGGGCAGAGAAAAGCCGGGAGAAGCCGAAGGAGACCCTTCCACCATCCTCACCGTCACATCCCAGTAGCGGCCGGCTCAGCCAGGCGTGTGGAACTCATGGCCACAAGAAGCAGCAGAAGCTGACAAAGCCATCCCCGACTTTATATACACCCCACCCGAAGGATATATTTAGTCCCTGATTTACGGGCTTTCGTTTGGTGACTCTTCAAAGTTCAAACAGCAATGAAAACATGGACTTGTGACCGTTTTTCACTCTTACGACCGTTGTAGTACACTCCCCCCCCCCATGATCATGTGGTCAAAATTCAGACACTTGGCCTGGTGAGATTCGAACTCGCAGTAATTGCAGGCAGCTGGTGCTACTTAACAGCACTTTAATCTGCTGCGCCACCAAGGCTCTTTCTATCTGGTTCCCATGCCATAATAAGCAACACCTGGTTGTATGTATGTACGTACAGTATGTATGTCCTGCCTTTATCATTTTTACAAATAACTCAAGGCAGAGAACATATCCCATACTTGCCTCCAATTTCCCCACAACAACCAACCTAGTCCTCCATGATGAAGGTAGGACTTGAACTCACTATCTCCTGGTGATTGGCTCAGTCACCCAGCTGGCTTTCATGCCTAAGGTGGATCTAGAACTCACCATCTCCTGGTGATTAGGCCAAAGTCACTTAGACAGCTTTTATAGCTAAGGGAGCACTAGAATTCACCGTCTCCTGGTAACTGTCCCGAAGTTCTCCAGCCAGCTTTCATGATGAAGGTAGGACTTGAACTCACTATCTCCTGGTGATTGGCTCAGTCACCCAGCTGGCTTTCATGCCTAAGGTGGATCTAGAACTCACCATCTCCTGGTGATTAGGCCAAAGTCACTTAGACAGCTTTTATAGCTAAGGGAGCACTAGAATTCACTGTCTCCTAGTAACTGGTCCAAAGTGCCACAGGCAGCTTTTATGCTTAAAGCAGGACTAGAACTCACTGTCTCCTGGTGATTGGCTCAAAGTCACCTAGCTGGCTTTCCTGGATAAGGCAGGACTAGAATTCACAGTCTCCTGGTGATTGGCCCAAAGTCACCCAGCCGATTTTCATGCTTAAGGAGGGACTAGAACTCACAGTCTCCTAGTGATTGGCCCAGAGTTCCCCAGCTGTCTTTTACAGCTGAGGCAGGATCTGAACTCACCATCTCCTGTTTCCTAGCCCGGCGCCTTAAACCACTATATCAAACCTGCTCGACATTTACCTCTTTATTAAAGTTGACATTTTGTTTTGTCCCTGTCAGCCTGGTGCGGATCTTCCCTAAGCAGAAAGGCTGGGTGTTAAAGGTAGCAATAAATAAATAAAAAAATAATAATAATATGCAGCATATTATTATTTTTATAGCAGCAAGGAAGGAAACTGGGGAAGCAAAGCAGTCATCGTAAATGGTAGAGGGTCTCCTGCCGGAAAAGGGGGTTGGACTAGATGACCCCAAGATCCCTTCCAGGACATTATTCTATGTTCTAATAAAAAATCCCTAATTCAAAATTCTGGAAGATTTTTTTTCTAAAGACAAGCCATGGGGGGAAAAAAAAATCCAGACTGGACAAGATACATGGCCTCAGGCAGCCCCACAACTCGGGAGAAGCCTCCTGTGACAGCTCCATCCTGACAAATCAAATCGCACAACTGACCTGCGGGGCAAAGCACGGAGGCTGTGGCTCCCGATTCAAATCCTGACAGCTAGCTAGGAAGAACAGAAGCAGCAGAGTGAATGTTCCCATCACCGGAAAAATGCAGCTCTGCATCTATTCGTCGAGGCCGAAAGCTACAATTAATATCGAGCATCAAGGAAGTGTCAAAAGCGGTACAAGCTTTTTGTACACAACCTTGACAACCACAGGGGGGAGGAAGTAACAGCTTGGAACACAACCTTGGGGAGGAGGGAGGGCGAGAGGGAGGAAAACAGCCCATCCTGGTTTTATTTCTGCTTTCCAGACACATTGATGGGAGTCTGAGCTGCCTGGGGCTATCCAGGGAAACAGAAATTCTTGCAGTTATTGTGGTTTGCTGAATGAAAGGGTTGTGTGAGTTGTGTAGCTAGGAGGAAAAGCCAGTTTTACACTAGGAATGCCTGCTAAATGAATAAAACAGCTACTGTAGTTAATCACTTTTATACAAATCTGTGGGAGGTCTGCTTCTGGAATACAGGGGATCCTCTATTTACGACCACAATCGAGCCCCAACACTTTTTTGCTTGGCAAGACATTTGTTAAATTAGTTGCGTCCCATTCTACGACCTTTTTGGCCACAGTGGTGAAGTGAATCGTTTGCAATTGTTGAAGTTAGGACCACGGTTGTTCAGTGAATCTGTGTTTCCTTGTTGGGAGGGGATCCCATGATCCCAAAGACTCTGCAGCCGTCGTATATAGAGGAAGTCCTCAACGTGCGACCACAGTCAAGCTCAAACTTTTTGTTGTTAGGTGAGAAATTTGTTAAATGGTTTTGGCCCATTTTAGGACTTTTCTGGCCAACTTTGTTAAGTGACTCACTGCAGTTGTTAAATTAGCAACGTGGTCGTTAAGGGAATCCCATCGACTTTGCTTGTCAGAAGGTTGGGACACACAGCAACGGTCGTAAGGATGAGTCAGTTGCCAAGCATCTGAATTTTGATCACGTGATCATGAGGATGCTACAACGATCGTTAAGGGTGAAAAAGTCACTTTTTTCCCCAGTGCCATCATAACTTCAAACGGTCCCTAAATGAACTGTCGTAAGTGGAGGACTGCATCTATAAGCCTTTTCTTCATTAACCAACTCTGATCAATGCAGTTTTCATTCCAAATCTGCAGCGAGGGTGAAGATGGGAAGGACCCCTTTGTGTGAATCAGTTTAAAATACACAGTTCCAGAGGTGTGACTGACACTAAATGCAACATTGCCTTCAATGTTCCTTTGTTGTCGTCCCCATTTTAAATCTATAAATAGCCTCAATTGGAGAGGGGAGGATAGGATATTGCTAATTATTGGGATTATCCAAAGAGACAAAATGGGAAGTTAACCCTTTCTTCCCTGCAGCCATTAAAAAAAAGAAAAAAAAGTTAATTTTCTCACGGAGGAATTTGCTTTTAAGGAAAATCTTCTGGGTGGGTCAGATCTTTTCTTTGCTAAGAAGTTATTTCTTGCTCGGTGTAGGAAGTTCCTATCTTATATCCACTGGTTGAGCAACTATTTGTTGTTACAACAGCGCTTACAAAAGTGACTTATGACCAATTTTTCAGACGTACGACCGTTGCCACATTCCCGTGATCATGGGGTCTGTTCTGACCCAGCTCCCCATACACGACAAACCCTCAAAAGATTCCTTTATTAGGAGTGTTGGCAGCTCCGGCAAAAAGTTTCTCTCACAGGCTAACAAGTCCGTCTGTCCGTCCGTCCAGAAGATTGTCTGCCCCATCCATTCATCTCCACCCCCTGCCTTTTATTCCCAGAACTAGGGTGGGGTTTGCTAGCAGCTGTGGCTCTTCCGTCCTGAGGACCGGCCCATAGATTTCCAGTGCTCTCCTCTCCTCTGCCTTTTGCACATCCGCATATCAGGCACAGGACCCAGCTGTTCCTCCTCCTCATTATCATCAGCTACCTCCAGACCTGGGGGCTGTTGACTCTCCATCTGAGGGCTGACGGACAGCCCAGATTCTGCCTCTGTTTCCCTCTCTGACAGCTCCATTCCCTCTTCCCCCTCGGAGCTCTCAGGTTGCCTTGACGCCAGCCCTCTTCCTCCTCTGATTCGGCTGCCAGTAGCCGACAGGCCACAACATGATCAAAATCCACAGGCTTGGCAAAACTGGCATGTACTTATGACAGTTGCAGTGTCCCTGATCCCCTTTTTGCTGACAAGCAACGTCAATGGGGAAGCCAGATTCACGTAACAACGGCGTTACTAACTTAACAACGGCAGCGATTTCGCTTAGCGGCGGCGGCGAGAAAAGCCGTAAAGCTACGAGCAAAAGCAACAGGGTTAAGGGATAGCAGGATTAGAGTTGCATCACCCATCATTGTGAGCCAAAATAAGCAAGCCAGCATCCTTCCTATTTATTTGATTGATTGATTGATTGATTGATTAAACTTTTATACCGCCCTTCTCCTGAAGGACTCAGGGCGGTGTACAGCCCATAATAAAAACAACAGAGACACAAAAATTAAAAACAATTGAAATAGATTCAATAAATTAGCCATAATAATTAAAATCCCAAAGCTAAAATACCCATTAAAATTCATCATTCCGTGAGACCAGCTTGTTGGAATAGCAGAGTCTTAAGGGCACGACGGAAGGCATGGAGGTCGGGGATCCTCCGTATCTCCGGGGACAATTCGTTCCATAGGGCAGGGACCCCCCAGAGAAGGCTCTCCCCCTGACCGACGGCACCCTGAGGAGGCCCTCTCTGCGGGAGCGTACCGGCCGATGGGAGGCAATCGGTGGCGTTTTTGTAGATATCTATTAATTATGGATTGTGGCTCCCACATTTTGGTCACGTCGTCTCGCTGACAAGAGGTGGAATCCAACAACCGGAAAAACACCGGATGATCACTTGACACTTATGGTCAAATATGGAATATTTGAGCAGGGAGAGCTGGCTAGCATCAACAGAATGACAAAGAGGTTGTTTTTTTTTTTACTTTTTAAAGCATTTTTAACTACTGGTTCTGGAGAAAAAGTTTTTTTAAAAAAGTTCCAATGATTGCACGTCGCTCAGCTGATCGTCGGAATTTTTTTTTTTTTAACATTTTTTACTATCTGTTCAGTAGAATTTTTTACTACCGGTTCGGGCAAATTCCGAATTCCACTACAATTCAGCTGCGATTCCCAGTTCCTTTTCATGCCAGCTGTACCCGAGCGGGTTATTTCCGACCTTGTAGTTATATAACTGATTTCTTTCTGGAGTTTTTCCCCCCCGCCCACCCTAAACGAAGAAAATCTGCCTTGGACTGGATTTCATTTCTTCTATTATTTTCTGTCAGGCGTCTCTGCCGGCCTTCTGGTGCAGCTGGGTGTCTTTTGCAGATGGGATGAGCCCCCACTCCTTGACAAGACCCCCCCCCCCATCCTGTTTATCAGAGGAACATATTTCACAGTGTCGGTTTTTGAGTTCCAGATGCCTGCTAGAAGAGAGAGGGAAGAAGGGAGGGAGGGAGGGAAAAAGGGAGGAAGGAATACAGGAAAGGAGGGAGGGAGAGAGAGAGAGAGAGGAAGGAATGAATGAATACAGGGAGCGAGAGAGGGAGGGAGAGAGAGAGACAGGGAGGGAGGAAAGGAAGGAAGGAAGGAAAGAAAGAAGGAAGTAATTCAGGGAGGGAGACAGAGAGGAAGGGAGGGAGGGAGGAAAGAAAGGAAGGAAGGAAGGAAGGAAGGAAGGAAGGAAGGAAGGAAGGAAGGAAGGAAGAAAACAGGGAGGGACAGAGAGAGAGAGGGAAGAAGGAAGGAAAACAGGAAGGGAGGGAGGAATAACGGTTGCTCATTTTTCGCTCTCCCCAGGCTCCAGACGCTTCCTCCCCCCCTCCCCAGAGGCCCTCCAGAGGCCAGAAACGGCATGTTTCCCAACTTCTGGTCCCACTTCCCCAAGAAAGCCTCTGGAGCCTGGGGAGGGCAAAAAAAACAGACCTACCGGCCCACCGTGCCATTGCGTGCCAAAAGCAGGGGGAGGGAGGACACACTGAATTATGGGTGTGGGCACGCATGCAACCCCCCTGCACTTCCATTGCTTTTGGCACACGAGAGCAAAAAGATCAGAAATCCCTGGTCTAGGGTTTTCCTGCCTGAGCAGGGGGTTGGACTAGAAGACCTCCGAGGTCCCTTCCAGCTTTATTCCAATGGATCGATTGAATTCTGCAGGCCCCCATCCTGCTCGTTTCTTTAATAAGCTGCAGGACCTCAAGAATTGGTTACCTGCCTTTGCAACGCAAGGCATCGTCCTTCGAACATGTCCCTTCTCTTCCGCCCTCTCTCCTTCCCCCCCATCCCCACCCCCCAAAAAAAAACCTGGGGGAGGCATTTTGCATCTTGGATTTGAAGTGGTGCGAAGGAGATAATAGTACATTTTGACAATACACACCAGCTGAGCTCATTTTGTGGGGGCGTCAAGGTGTTCTCACTTCATTGTTCGCCACTTGCTCTCCGCTTGGGGTTTGTGTGGGTTGTGGAGAAGTTGGGGGGGGAGAGGGGGGGCTGGCTGGGAGAATTGGGGAGAGGAAACTCAATGGCTTCTTTGTTCAAATGAGTGGGTTTGCATGGAGTGGAAGTCAGGGAGGATAAGAAAATAGGCAAAAAGTCCGTAGCCCCTCCTGGTAGAATTTGCACCTTTTATAAAATACCGTTTCCCCCCGAAAATAAGACCCTGTCATATTTTTTTGAACCCCAAAATAAGCGTTTGGCCTTATTTTCGGGGAGGTCTTATTATTTTGGGACACATGGAGGAAACTAGAAGAAATGGTGGGGACCGGCTGTGCATGCATTTAAATATTTTCAGGGAGGGCTTATTTTGGGGAGCGGGTATTTTAGGGCATGCACTCAAAAGCCTGATTGGGCTTATTATCAGGGGAGGTCTTATTTTCGGGGAAAAATATTTTTCGCACTGACAACCCGTTGCAGCATCCCCCATGGTCACGTCATCAAAATTCGGACACTTGGCGACCGACTCGTATTTATGACGGTCGCAGTGTCCCAGGGCCACGTGATCCCCTTTTGCGACCTGCTGATAAGCAAAGTCAATGGGGGAAGCCAGATTCGCTTAACGACAGCGTGACTAACTTAACAACGGCCGTGTTTCACTTAAAAACTGCGGCCACAAAGGTGGCCAAACTCACTTAACTATACTCTTGCTTCGCCAGCGGTCACTTTTGTGGTCGTAAATCGAGGGCTGTCTGGAATCTGTGGAAGGGCTTCTCTCCAGAAGCACTTCCACAGTGTGTGGGGTGTGCAGTGTGTGTGGAGTGTGGGCGCTCCATCACTGGAGGTTTTTAAGAAAGGATCGGATAGCCACTTGTCTGAAACGATAGCGTTTCCTGCCTGAGAAGGGGGTCAGACTAGACGACCTCCAAGGTCCCTTCCACCTCAGTTATCCTTGTGTTCTTCTGAGAAACACTGCCCTGAAAGGAACATCAAAAACATTTTGAGGATTTGCCCGAATTTGGAGATAACTGAACGGATAACATTAACCTCCTCAGAATTTGGAAGGGTAAGAGATTCTCGATTGATTCACAAGATTAATCTCAGGGTGAATATTATGAATACAGGGTGGATTTATCCCGGCTGAAATATTTTTGGCACGGGAAGGGCAGGGCCAAAAACAGACGGCAAGGAAGGTGCCTTGGCTGTCAGCCCCGGGTATAAATAACCTGTCTAAATAACATCTTTATTCCGGGGAGAAGATTCGCTCAAGCATCCAGCCCTCCCTTCCCCTTCTCCGCCTTCCGGCACGTAAAGTTAAGCGGGAGGGCTGCCAAATTATTTCCTGGTGCCAAATATTGTGCTGAGCTTTAAAATATGCAAAATTTTATTCCCGATCACCATCCGAGGGCCACTTTTAGAATAGGAGGCAAAAGGCCCCGTTAGGGGGTCTCCTCATCTTGCCTCTGCTTTCGTTCACTGCGTCCATAACCCAGGGAGGGTTTACTTATGACCACATTTTTTAGCTCCAAATTTCTCGGGGAAACATTGGTTTAAGTGATCCAAAGGTAGCTGTCGGCAATCTGTGGCTCCGGAGCTGCATATGGCACTTTGGGCCCTCTGCTGCTGCTCCCTGTCCCCTGGCTGGCTGGCTTTGCCCCTCACCCTCCCCTCCCAGTCACTCCACGCCTGGCCTTGGAAATCCAAGAGATAGAGGGGGAAGGAAGAAGGAGAGAGAAATAGATACCGAGAGAGAGAGGCGGGGAGAGAGAGGGGGAGAGACAGAGAGAGATACAGAGAAGGGGGGAGGGTGGGGAAGATAGGGGGAGAGATACAGAGATGGGGGAGACAGGGAGAGAGAAACATAGATGCAGAGAGAGATACAGAGAGGGGGGAGAGAGTTGGGGGATAGGGAAGGAGACGGGGAGAGAGAGATACCGAGATGGAGAGAGAGAGACATAGATACAGAGAGAGAGGGAGAGGGGGAGATACAGAGAGAGATACAGAGAGATATAGAGGGGGGAGAGAGTTGGGGGATAGAGAAGGAGATGGGGAGAGAGAGATACAGAGATGGAGAGAGAGAGAGACCTAGATACAGAGAGAGAGGGAGAGGGGGAGATATGGAGAGAGATACAGAGAGAGAGGGAGAGACAGAGAGATGGGGGAGAGAGAGGGGGAGATACAGAGAGACATACAGAGAGATATAGAGGGGGGAGACAGTTGGGAGATAGAGAAGGAGATGGGGAGAGAGATACAGAGATGGAGAGAGAGAGACCTAGATACAGAGAGAGAGGGAGAGGGGGAGATATAGAGAGAGATACAGAGAGAGAGGGGGAGATAGATATACAGAGATGGAGAGAGAGAGACATAGATACAGAGAGAGAGGGAGAGGGGGAGATATGGAGAGAGATACCGAGAGAGAGGGAGAGAGATACAGAGAGGGGGGAGACAGTTGGGAGATAGAGAAGGAGATGGGGAGAGAGAGATACAGAGATGGAGAGAGAGAGACCTAGATACAGAGAGAGAGGGAGAGGGGGAGATATAGAGAGAGATACAGAGAGAGAGGGGGAGATAGATATACAGAGATGGAGAGAGAGAGACATAGATACAGAGAGAGAGGGAGAGGGGGAGATATGGAGAGAGATACCGAGAGAGAGGGAGAGAGATACAGAGAGGGGGGAGACAGTTGGGAGATAGAGAAGGAGATGGGGAGAGAGAGATACAGAGATGGAGAGAGAGAGACCTAGATACAGAGAGAGACGGAGAGGGGGAGATATAGAGAGAGATACAGAGAGAGAGGGGGAGATAGATATACAGAGATGGAGAGAGAGAGACATAGATACAGAGAGAGAGGGAGAGGGGGAGATATGGAGAGAGATACCGAGAGAGAGGGAGAGAGATACAGAGAGGGGGGAGACAGTTGGGAGATAGAGAAGGAGATGGGGAGAGAGAGATACAGAGATGGAGAGAGAGAGACCTAGATACAGAGAGAGAGGGAGAGGGGGAGATATAGAGAGAGATACAGAGAGAGGGGGGGAGATAGATATACAGAGATGGAGAGAGAGAGACATAGATACAGAGAGAGAGGGAGAGGGGGAGATATGGAGAGAGATACCGAGAGAGAGGGAGAGAGATACAGAGAGGGGGGAGACAGTTGGGAGATAGAGAAGGAGATGGGGAGAGAGAGATACAGAGATGGAGAGAGAGAGACCTAGATACAGAGAGAGAGGGAGAGGGGGAGATATAGAGAGAGATACAGAGAGAGAGGGGGAGATAGATATACAGAGATGGAGAGAGAGAGACATAGATACAGAGAGAGAGGGAGAGGGGGAGATATGGAGAGAGATACCGAGAGAGAGGGAGAGAGATACAGAGAGGGGGGAGACAGTTGGGAGATAGAGAAGGAGATGGGGAGAGAGAGATACAGAGATGGAGAGAGAGAGACCTAGATACAGAGAGAGACGGAGAGGGGGAGATACAGAGAGAGATACAGAGAGAGATACAGAGAGATATAGAGGGGGGAGAGAGTTGGGGGATAGAGAAGGAGATGGGGAGAGAGAGACATACAGAGATGGAGAGAGAGAGACAAAGATACAGAGAGAGAGGGAGTGGGGGAGATATAGTGAGAGATACAGAGAGAGAGGGAGAGAGAGATACAGAGGGGGGAGAGAGAGACATAGATACAGAGAGAGGGGAGAGAGAGGGGGAGATATAGAGATACACAGAGGGGATGCCCGATGGGCAAAATTATACAGCTGCCAAACCGGTTCACATTTTTTCTTTCAGGCAAAGCAAATAAAAAATAAGGGCTTTATTCCAAATTAGTTGGAACGTCAGTTATACACACTAAAAATGGGCCCCGACAAATAAGTCATCCAATTCAAGGAGTGTTCTGACCCAGCCTTAGCAGAAGCAAAAAAACAGACTCCTTGTCACGAAAAGTCCCTCTTCATTTTCCTCTTGTGAATTAATTGCATTCACCCACTGAAAAGTCCAGGCAAGAGTCCTTCAACGAGTTGAAGGCAGCAACAGATCTTACCAGTTCCTTGCGATTGGGCTCCAAGCTGAAAGGCTGCAAATTAAGTTTCTGGCAAGCTGTCTTTGACGCATGAAACACCATGAGCAAAATCTCCAGAAACACGAACAGTTGTCTCCTACGATCACTATTCCCCTTTCCTTCTATTTATTCCCCAGCCAGGGAGGGGCTATTCAGCGTCCATGTGTGCTTTGTTTCCCGAGTCAACTCCTTGTCCTCCGTTGTTCTCCTCTCCTAACCGCTCTGCGCAGACGTGCATCTGGAACAGGCCCCAGCTATACTTCCTCCTCAGTTATCTCAGCCTCCAAAGGCAGCTGCCTCTCCGGCGGCTGGGAAATGTCGGACGGCCCTGGCTGTATTTCTGCGCCCGATGCACAGCATCCATCAGAGCCTTCCCCAGACTCCAGAACTGGCCCAAGTTCCTCCCCAACCTCCACATTGTCCGAGGCTGCTGTCAGTTCTGCTGGCAGGCCACAAGAGGAGGCTGTCCAATGATTAAAAAAAAATAAAATAAAATCCATGTTAAGACTGTGAGCAAAACATCTTTCGGAAGGTTTACTCTTTGTGATCTTCCGTCCTTAATCATCCGCCTACGAGCCAATATTACATCAGATTCGACATTCCCCGTTTTATCTCCATTTATCCCCGTGGCGTCTTGTCACCGTTTTTGCAGAAATCTGGTTCTTACGCAGGGTTTCTCTCATACAAAAAGTTGAAGAAAATATACTTTTCTTCTAATGAATGCCTAATCAATAAATTCACCTGCCATTGTGACTCTCGTATCAGGATCTCTCAGACCCAATCCCCAGAGATAAACCTACTAAAAATCTAAACAGCCCTTGTCTAACCCTCGGCGGGAACCGAAAGCTAAGCAAGTAAGGCATAAAAAAATTCACCGAATGCCACATTTTTGCTGCCCGTCCTTAGAGTTGTGGGCAAAGCATTTGTAAAGGGGGGGGGGGTGTCTTTATTTCTCAGTCCACCGGTTCCTGTGTTGACTGGATGCCAGTTTTGCCAGCCGGCGTCAAACTGAGGAGCTGGCAGCTTGGCACCTCTGCTGGAAACCGGAGGCTTGCAAATGGCGGTGCTTCATAACGAAGACACAAAGAAGTGGGAGTTTGCTTCCTAGGACTCTGGCGTGAAGCCCGGGAGCTCCATTCAGAAGTTCCTGCACCGATGTTAAAGAGTCAAGGAGGCATCTTCCTTGCCACAATGGCACCAAAGGCTGCCTTTCTCCTTTTCACCTCATGCCGCTTTTCTCCAGGGCTTCGTCGGAGCATGTTCAGAAAGCATGTTGTGCATCACAAATAACCACAAAAGGCCTTCTCTCCCCCCACTTCCATCAACCACATTCCCTGGAATTCTTAGCCTCAGCAAATTTAAGGTGTAAGATAAAGGTAAAGGCTCCCCTCCCACATATCTGCTAGTCGTTCCTGACTCTAGGGGGTGGTGCTCATCTCCGTTTCAAAGCCGAAGAGCCAGCGCTGTCCGAAGACGTCTCCGTGGTCATGTGGCCGGCATGACTCAACGCCAAAGGTGCACGGAACGCTGTTCCCTTCCCACCAAAGGGGGTGCCTATTTTTCTACTTGCATTTTTTAACGTGCTTTCGAACTGCTAGGTTGGCAGAAGCTGGGACAATTAAACAGGAGCTCACCCTGTTACGCAGCACTCAGGATTTGAACCGCTGAACTGCCGACCTTTCGATCGACAAACTCAGTGTCTTAGCCACTGAGCCACTGCATCCCTAAATTTAAGGTGTATGGACTTCAATTCCCAGAATTTCACAGCAAGCATATATTTGATTTATTTGCATCCTGCCTTAAATATTATGTTTATAAATAACTTGAGGCCATGAACATATCCAACAGGTCTTCCTCCTCCTATTTCCCCCCACAACAACAACCTTGTGAGGTGGGCTGGGCTGGGGGAGATGGACTGGTGCAAAATAACCCCACCGGTTTTCATGCCTAAAGTGGGACTAGAACTTACTATCTCCTGGTGATTGAGCCAAAGTCACCCAGTTGGCTTTCATGCCTAAAATGGGACTAGAACTGTCTCTGTTCTGCTTTCAAGCCTGATGCCTTAACCAATACACCAAACTCTCTCGCTGATGGACTTCAATTCCCAGAATTCCCCAGCCAGTATTTAAATGGATCTCAAATCCTACAATTCCCCAGCAAACATAGATGGACTTCAACTCCCAGAATACCCCATCCAGCCTTGCAGCCAGTTAAAAATATGAGTTGCCCATTTATTACAGCAACTAATGGGGTATAAAGCATCTTATACCAAAAGCAAGATTAGATTATGGGTCTATTTGGGATCAAAAGGGAAAACATAGCTTTCTGGGCACCGGCTTTGACATTTGAATTTTTCTTTTTCGATTCTAAATAGCTCTGAAAAAACTCCACTTCTGGATGTGCAGCTCATAGACTCCTGAACTATTTAGCATAAGAAGAGGAGAGTTACCGTATTTTCCGGGGTATAAGACGACTTTCTAACACGCAAAAATCTTCTCAAAAGTCGGGGGTCGTCTTATACGCCGGGTGTCGGTCTCCTGTAACCAGGCAGACCATCCCGAAAGGCTTTGATGAGCCTTAAATGGCTCTAAGGAGCCAAGCTGAATTGCCTGCTGAGTTGCCGCTAATCAGCTGAGTTACACGCAAACCCCTGTAAAAGGGAAAAACTTCCCTTTTACACCACGCTGGCCATCCCAGCTGCTAATTTTTGCCTGCTAATTGGTACGTAGCAAAAATCCCCGCCCCCCCCCCCTCCAGCTTGCTTACCTTAGCTGCTAGCAGCAACGCTTGCCTTGCCTTGCCTGCAATCCATTGCATCAGCAAGCAACTGAATCTCCCTGCCTGCAATCAAGCAGGCAGGGAGTTGTGGACTTCAACTCCCAGAATTCCTCAGCCAGCAAAGCAAAGCTGGCTGAGGAATTCTGGGAGTTGAAGTCTACAAGTCTTAAAGTTGCCAAGGTTGGAGACCCCTGTTCTATTGGGTAAGGTTTTTTCCCCTTTGGGAGCTTTAAAAAAATAGTTAATTGGGGTTTTTTTTAGTTGTTCTTTTTTAGACCTAGCCATTTAAAGGCTAGGTCTAAGTTTTAGGCTAGGAAGTTTTAAATTTAACTTTCATAAAAATAAAAATAAAAATAAAATAATATTTGTGCAGCTTTCTGAGATTTAGTGTGTTTCTGTAGTATTTCACTCTAACTACACAAACGCACAAAATCTCACAAAGCTATATGTGGAATTTTGTGTGTGTAAAATGTGAAAGTTGTTTTTTTGGGCTTTTTGTGGCTGTGTGAGGTTCCTGCTTGTTGCAGGGGCCATTTTGGGTCTAGCACAGCTGCTTTTACATTGTGGGTGAGCCAGCTGATGTTTTTTAATTTTTATTTGGTGTGCGTTGGAAGAGAAGGTCGTCTTATACAGCAAGTATAGCCCAAACCCTATATTTTTACAGGAAAAGTCAGGGGTCGTCTTATACGCCCAGTCGTCTTATACACCGGAAAATACGGTATGTTAAGTCTACTAAAATTAGGAATCTGTGAGTGCCTTTTCCAACTAACACAATTTATTCAAAAGCCTCAGCTTTTGTAAGCTGCAATTTCCTCTGATTTTCAGGGTAGCAAAGATCTTCTCTACTGCGAAAAATTACTGGCTATCTAGTGTGTCCTCTTATTACGGCTATAAATTGAGATGCAGAAGAGGAGACAGCTGCGCTATCTCCTTGCCGATCTCTTGAAATATTAATTAAATCCAGCATGTATAAAGAGGCATCGAGAGAAAAAAAAAGAACACTTGAACTGTTTATTTAAAAATAAAACAGACAAACGTTTTCCAACGCTTCTTTCTATTAAAATGAATCTTTCTTAGAGGAAATGTTGCTCTCGCCAGCTTTTAGCCTCCTGCAAATAAAATTTCTGATCATTTCGCCATTTTAAAACCCATTTTAAAACCTTCCCCCTCCAGGAAGGTTCTCCTAATTTTGACAAGTTTTTGCATCAAATATAAGGCAGTTAAAAGCAAGAAGAATACGGGGGTGGGGAGTCTGCTTCATCCTTAGAAGGCAGAAATTAAGAAATTATGGCAAACAAAACAGAATCCGTGATTCAAGATTATGGTGCAGGCAATGTTATAGCTTTGGGCACGAAAACACCCTTAAATCTTTCTTTTAATAACTATCATTACCAGGAGTAAACTTTTGATCATCCTGGGCAGGGTTTTTCTCAGATTTGACAACTTTTAAGATAGGTGGACTTCAACGCCCAGAATTCCCCAGCCAGTATAGGGAATTCTGGGAGTTGAAGTCTACCCATCTTAACGTTAGAATAGAATAAGGTACCTTGGAGGTCTTCTAGTCCAACCCCCTGCTTAGGCAGGAAACCCTACACCACGTCAGACAAATGGTTATCTAATCTCTACTTAAAAACCTCCAGTGATGAAGCTCCCACAACTTCTCGTGGCAAGCTGTTCCACTGATTAATTCTTCTCACTTGTCAGGAAATTTCTCCTTAGTTCTAAGTTGCTTCTCTCCTTGATAAATTTCCATCCATTGGTTCTTTTCTGGCCTTCAGGTGCTCTGGAGAATAGCTTGACCCCTTCCTCTCTGGGACAGACCCTCAAATATTGGAAGACTGCTATCCTGTCTCCCCTGGTCCTTCTCTTCACTAGACTAGCCATGCCCAGTTCCTGCAACCGTTCATCGTATGTTTTCGCCTCCAGGCCCCTCGTCATCTTGGTTGCTCTTCTCTGCACTCTTTCTAAGAGTCTCCACATCCTTTTTTACATCATGGCGACCAAAACTGGATGCCGTATTCCAAGTGTGGCCTTACCAAGGCCTTATAAAGTGGTATTAACGTAGATGTTAATAGGCAAAAAGAATCCAATTCTAGCCTGAACCAAAATCTGCTTCTCCAACATCCACAAACAGTCAAATGCCTAGGAAATGAACATTGACCAAGTTTTATCCTTGTTGTCCTTCTAACAAAAAAAATCTCCAAACTTGGAGATTTCACATGGTTGCCTTCACCAATGCAGCTCATGCCCAATTCTATCTTAAATACGCAACAGTCACACACTACAATTTCCTTTCAGATTTCTACAGCAGTGCTTCCCTTTTTAATTTTCCTCAGGCCAAATAGTTTAATTATTTTATTAGTTTTAATTTTTATATGTGATTGTTTTAATATGGCTGTAAACCGCCCTGAGTCCCATTCGGGAGAAGGGCGGTATGTAAATGCAATAAAACTGAAACTGAAAGTGAAACTAATAGTCTTAAAAGGGGTGGATGTCAGTGGTGAGTTTATTTATTTTATTTATTTACTTGTTTCAATTTTTATACCGCCCTTCTCCCAGAGGACTCAGGGCGGTGTACAGCCAACAATAAAACGTACCCATATACAAAATTTAAAAACAGTTTAAAAATGTATTCAATAATTTGGCCCAGTGTATTAAAATAAACCGGTTCGGCCCGGTTCGGCCAAGCCGGTAGCAATGATATGACGATATAAATGAGCAGACCGGTTCAGCTCTGCAAGCCGTTAAACGCCTGGTAGACCAGTATCTCTGATAAATCCTAAATAACTGTCACATGACCATCAAGCCATGCCCACAAAATAAGCCACGCCCACAGAACTGGTGGTAGAAAAAATTTAGAACCCACCCCTGGTTGATGTCCCAAAGGTGTTTTTTTCCAAAAGCCAACTGGATTTTCTTTTTTTTCCCTTTTGAAGACATTTCGCTTCTCATCCCAGAAGCTTCTTTAGTTCTGAGAAGCGTTTCCGAGAACTGAAGAAGCTTCCTAAATGAGAAGCGAAACAATTTCAAAGGAAAAAAAAAAGCAAGGAAGTCCAGTTGCCTTCTGGAAAAAGCATCTTTGATTGACAATCTTCACAGACTCAATTTATCCGGGACCCACTGATGTACAGGGAGTCCTCGACTTACAGCAGTTCGTTTAGCGACCATTCAAAGTTTACAACGGCACTGGAAAAAAGTGACTTACGACCGTTGTTCACACTTACGACTTTTGCAGCATCCCCATGGTCACGTGATCAAAATTGGCAACTGACTCGTATTTATGACGGTTGCAGCGTCCCGGGGTCAGGTGATCCCCTTTTTGCGACATTCTGACCGTCAATGGGGAAGCCAAGTTCACTTAACAACCGTGTTATTATCTGAACAATTGTGGTGTTTCACTTTGCAACTCAGGCCGTAAAACGGGACAAAAATACATTTCGCAAATGTTTCGCTTGGCACCAGAAATATTGATTTCAATTGTGGTCGTAAGCCAAGGACTCCCTGCATTTCTGTATAATATCCAACTAGAAGAGACAGCCATATTGCCAAGACAATTGATTGCAATCCAGCTTCTAGTCTTAGGTCGTAAGAATCTGCAATCCAGTTCCTGAGGCTTTATTATCAAATCTCGGATCCCGCCGTCGGGATTCACACATTCAAAATGGCCGTCCTGGCCCGCCAGTGACTCACCTTGGTGGTGTCATCATGTGACCGCTGGTATCGCTTCCACCGGCATCCATAAATTCCCGTCAGGCATGACAAACACAACTGGGGCTCGTAATATTGCAGTGGCTGGTGTTTAACCATGCTCTCCCAGCTGGCGGGTTGCCAGGGATCAGATGTCCATCAGGGCTTGCGAGACCCCTGCAAAAAGGAAGAAGAAACTGGGTTATATCCTGGAGGATCTTGGTTAGGAGAAACATCTCATGAAGATTCCACCATTTTTCATCGGTCAAAGGTCTCCACCCTTGAAGACAGGAGGACTTCAAATCCCAGAATTCCCCAGCCTGCCAAGATGGACTTCAATTCCCAGAATTCCCCAGCCAAGATGGCTGGCTGAGGAATTCTGGGAATTGAAGTCCACATGTCTTAAAGTTGCCACGGTTGGAGAGCCCACATCTAAGTCCTGCCATTAAGAAGGAGGGCAAGGAAAATCCATGACTGAAATTTGCTGGGAGGAAGGGAGATCTAAATTTTCCTGCTTGGGGCCACGGATTTATAGAGATCTATAAACCTCCATATAAACCCACAATAAATCTAAATTATGTATTGAAATTACAAGAGTTGTCCTTGCAGAACTCCCCAAATAGCCCCCAATTGTTAAGAGGTTGGATCACACCTGGGATCAATGGTGACAACTCCAGGCCTGTTGGCACCATCCATGATAAGGGAAGCTTCACCGGTCATAAGGTAAAGGTTTCTTCTGTCCAGTTGTGTTTGGCTCTAGGCATCAGTGCTCATCACCATTTCCTAGCCAAAAGAGCCAACATTGTCCAAAGATACTTCCGTGGTCACGTGGCTGGCATGACTCTACACGGAGCCACATAGAACGCTGTGACCTTCCCACCGAAGTGGTACCTATTTATCTACTCACATTTGCATGCTTTCGAACTGTCAGTTGGGCAGGAGCTCGAGCAAGGAACGGGAACTCACCCGTTGCGTTGTGCTCGGGTCTCGAACCTCGACTGTCGGCTTTACAGTTGGCAAAATAAGAGTCTTTAACCACTTAGCCATCTCACCTCCTTGACTTTCGAACTGCTAGGTGGGCAGGAGCTGGAGCAAGTGACAGGAGCTCACCCCGTCTTGCAGCGCTCGGGACTTGAACCTCGACTGTCAGATTTCTAGCTGACAAGCTCAACCTCTTTAACCGCTGAGCCATCACACTCTCCTGACAACTGTTGTATGGCCACAAAAATGTTATGAAACATGAGTCCGTTCTTAATTCACTACTCTCATGTGAAAAATTGTCAGCAACTCACAACTGCCGGTACACTCTGATATGCATCAGTTGGAACGCTTAAATCCAGGAATATCTCAAAAGGTTAAATCACGGTAACAGGACCGACATTTCAGACAATGGCCGACGAAACTGAGACGTTTCGTTACTCATCCAAGTTAACTTCTTCAGTCAAAATCAAAATTTTGGGTAGGCAGAGTGTTAGAATAGATCAACTCCTGCTGTATAAACCAGGGGTCTCCAACCTTGGCAACTTTACGACTTGTGGACTTCAACTCCCAGAATTCCTCAGACAGAATTCTGGGAGTTGAAGTCCGCAAGTCGTAAAGTTGCTAGCTGAGGAATTCTGGGAGTTGAAGTCCACAAGTCTTAAAACGTTGCCAAGGTTGGAGACCCCTGATATAGACTTGCAGGGGGTTTCTCCCCAAAATTGCAGTCGGATGACTTAGGACACTGCAAATGGTCATCAAGGCAGGTTCTTAGAAATGGGATCATGTGACCACAGGGGCAGAAAGTGGCCGTCGGAACGAGACCACGTCCTTTTGCTCGGGGTCCATCGTATCTTCAAATGGTCATTAAGCGAGCAGTCGTAAGGCGAGGACTCCCGGTAGTGGCTTAAACTCCTCTCCTAATAGTTTATATGGTCTCCGAGGAAATGGGAAAGCCAGAGCTGTAATTACAGAAACAAGGACGGATCAAATGTTTTTCCTTCCACGTTCGTGGACGTGTTCGGCTGTGTTCCCACGTATCGCAAGCGTCTCCTCTTTGGGGAAAAGAGCTCTAAGTCCAGCTCCCTGCAGCTCTGGAAGGAAAGCTTATGAATGATTCAGGCCTCGGGTGGTGAGCATTACAGGAGCAGAAATAAAACAGGAAGCAGGATGGAGAGATATGAATTATTCACCTTTTGCAATGGGCACCAAGGGAGGAGGAGGAGAAAGACGAAGGGGGGGAGGATAGAGAGAGAATGAGAGAAACAGAGGAAAGTGAGAGAAACAGAGAGAGAAAAACAGAGAGGGAGAGAGAGAAAGAGACAGTGAGAGAAAGAGTGTGTGAGAGAGACTGAGGAAGAGAGAGGGAGGGAGGGAGAGAAACAGAAAGAAAGAAAAACAGAGACAGAGAGACAGAGAGAAAGTGTGTGTGAGAGAGACAATGAGAAAGAGGGAGGGGGAGAGAGAGACAGAATGAGAGAAACAGAGAGAGAAAGTGAGAGAAATAGAAAGAAAACAGAGAGGGAGAGAGAGAGGGAAAGAGGGAAAGAGAGAGACAGTGAAAGAAAGAGAAAGTGTGTGTGAGAGAGACAATGAGAAAGAGAGATGGAGGGAGGAAGAGAATGAGAGAAACAGAGAAAGTGAGAGAAACAGAGAGAAAGTGAGAGAAACAGAGAAACAAAAAGAGAAATACAGAGAGAGGGAGAGAGAGAGGGAAAGAGAGAGAGAGACAGTGAGAGAAAGTGTGTGTGAAAGAGACAATGAGAAAGAGAGAGGGAGGGAGAGAGAATGAGAGAAACAGAGAAACAGAGAAAAAGAAAGGGGGAAGAGGGAAAGAGAGAGGGAGAAAGAGAGAGACAAAGACAGAGAGAAAGTGAGAGACAGAGAGAGCTAGAAAGAGCAAAAGAGAGAGACAGTGAAAGAGACAAAAAAGAGAGACAATGAGAGAGAGAGATCCAGAGCAATCCATCTTCTCTTCCAAGAGA
Organism: Masticophis lateralis; assembly: GCA_030761175.1. Classification (NCBI taxonomy): domain Eukaryota; kingdom Metazoa; phylum Chordata; class Lepidosauria; order Squamata; family Colubridae; genus Masticophis; species Masticophis lateralis. Next base: position 3,246,058 of record JAUDYJ010000004.1, on the reverse strand, counting down.
CCCCCAGATTATTTTACTATGTGGACATTTAAATACTTGAGGATTTGTCCGAGTTGCAAGTTTTTCCCAACTGGGGAAGGCAGTACAGGTATAGTCCCTGATTTATGGCCACAATTCAGCCAAAAATGTCCACTGCTCAGCGAGACAGTTGTTCAGCGAGTTCCGCCCCATTTTACGACTTCTCTTGCCTCATTTGCTAAGTGAATCACTGCACTGGTTAAATTAGTATTAAACCCTGGCGGCACAGTGGTTAGAATGCAGTATTGTAGGCGAATTCTGCCCAGAAGAATTGTGGTCAGAAGGTCACAAAAAGGGATCACGTGACCCAAGGACATTGCGACCGTCATAAATAAGAGTCAGTTGTCAAGCATCCGAATGTGACTCGCGTGACCCCGGGGATGCTGTGTGACTAACGGTCATTAAGTCACATTTTTACAGTGCCGTTGTTACTTCGAACCATCACTAATTGGATTGTCGTAAATCGAGGACTGCCTGGGCATGTTTTTACGGCTGCTGGACCAGAAGGAAAGGTTTTTTTTTCTCTTGCCAAGTTTTGTCTGTCTGGATCTTTTCCCGATTAATGCCGCCTCTGGTTGGAAGCCAAGACACTTCAGTTTTGACAAGGCCGGGGGGACAAATACTTGGAAAGCCAAAATAATCTCCGTGGTATAAATAGAATTCCCTGGAAAGGAATTCCAAGGAAAATTGTCTGGATTCAACAAAGCTCAGTCATCGTGGAAGGAAGGAAAGTTTTGAGGAACCTAGGAGATGATTTAATCCGACCCCCTTCTCCAGGGATGGAATCCATTCTATTTTTTATCTATTTATTTATTTGAACCTCATTTATTATTTTTTACAAATAACTCAAGGCAGTGAACACAACCTAGACATTCTCCTTGTCCTATTTTCCCCACAACAAGGTGAGGTGGGTTGGGCTGAGAGAGAGGGACTGGCGCAAAGTCACCCAGCCGGTTTTCATAGCTAAGGCGGAATTAGAACTCGAGGTCTCCAGGTGATTGGCTCAAAGCCACTTGCTGCCTTTCATGCCTAAGGCAGAACTAGAATTCATAATCGCCTGGAGATTGGCCGAAAGTCACCGAGCCACCTTTCCTGCCTAAGGTGCAACTAGAACTCACCGTCTCCTGGTGATTGGCTCAAAGCTACCTGCTGCTTTTCCTGCGTAAGGTGGAACTAGAATTCACAATCGCCTGGTGATTGGCCCAAAGTCACCCAGCCACCTTTCCTGCCTAAGGCGCAACTAGAACTCACCATCTCCTGGTGATTGGCTCAAAGCTACCTGCTGCTTTTCCTGCGTTAAGGTGGAACTAGAATTCACAATCGCCTGGTGATTGGCCCAAAGTCACCCAGCCACCTTTCCTGCCTAAGGCGCAACTAGAACTCACCGTCTCCTGGTGATTGGCTCAAAGCCACCCGCTGCCTTTCTTGCCTAAGGCGGAACTAGAATGCACAAGCGCCTGGAGATTGGCCCAAAGTCACTCAGCCACCTTTCCTGCCTAAGGCGCAACTAGAACTCACCATCTCCTGGTGATTGGCTCAAAGCCACCCAGCCGGCTTTCATGCCTAAGGCGGGACTAGAACTCACCATCTCCTGGTGATTGGCCCAAAGTCACCCAGCCGGCTTTCATGCCTAAGGCGGGACTAGAACTCACCATCGCCTGGTGATTGGCCCAAAGTTCCCCAGCAGGCTTTTGTGCCTAACATAGGACTAGAGGTAGTCCTCAACCATTCCTTTAGTGACTATTTGAAAGTTACAATGACACTGGAAGAGGTGACCTATGACCATTCCTCACACTTACGACTGTGTGTCACAGGGTCAAAATTCCGGCACCGAACAACAATTTTTATCATGGTTGCAGTGAGAGCACAATTCACATTAACAACTACAGCCGTTCGCTTATCAGCCGGGATGAAAAAGTTCGTAAAATTGGAGGCCGCTCGCTTTTTTAACCGCTTTGTTCAGCAGTGGAAATCGTCACGGAAGTCAGCCGGCCTCGATGCGGTTGGTGGTGGGAATTTGCACGAGGCAAATTCCCAGCTTCCCTTCCCAATTAGCAAAGGGAGGCTGCCGATCCCGTCATTCTGATTCAAAGCTTCGAGGTCAGTTTGACATTCTGCAGACAAGCTAAGCAAACGAACAGGCAGGAGGATTCTGAAATCTATTCCCCCCACTGGGTCATTTCTCTTGTTTCGTTGAGAAATGCCCTTGAAATGTTATGCTTTTCTCCGTCTAACGTTTCGGATCTCGTTACTGGAGGCTTTGGGAAAAGAATCGGGAAAGAATCATCATTTAGCAATAGGAAAAACTCCTTGGCACGGTCCAAAATTCAACCTGAAGCCTATTCCACTAGAACTCACCGTCTCCTGGTGATTGGCCCAAAGTCACCCGGACTGCTTTCATGGCTAAGACGGAACTAGAACTCACCGTCTCCTGGTGATTGGCCCAAAGTCACCCAGCCTGCATTCATGGCTAAGACGGAACTAGAACTCACTGACTCCTAGTGATTGACCCAAAGTCACCCAGCCTACATTCATGGCTAAGACGGAACTAGAACTCACTGACTCCTGGTGATTGACCCAAAGTCACCCAGCCTGCATTCATGGCTAAGACGGAACAAGAACTCATAGTCTCCTGATGATTGGCTCAAAGCCACCCAACCAGCTTTCATGGCTAAAACGGAACTAGAACTCACTGTCTCCTGGTGATTGGCCCAAAGCCACCCAACCAGCTTTCATGGTTAAGACAGAACTAGAACTCACGGTGATTGGCCCAAAGTCACTCAGCCAGCTTTCATACCTAAGGCAGGACTAGAACTCATGGTCTCCTGATGATTGGCACAAAGTCACCCAGCCTGCTTTCATGGCTAAGACGGAACTAGAACTCACCGTCTCCTGGTGATTGGCCCAAAGTCACTCAGCCAGCTTTCATACCTAAGGCAGGACTAGAACTCACGGTCTCCTGATGATTGGCACAAAGTCACCCAGCCAACATTCGTGCCTAAGGCAGGACTAGAACTCACGGTCTCCTGGTGATTGGCTTAAAGCCTGCTGTCTTTCATGCCTAAGGCGGGACTAGAACTCAACATCTCCTGGTGATTGGCCCGAAGTCACCAAGCCAGCTTTCACGCCTAAGGTGGGACTAGAATTCACCGTCTCCTGGTTTCTAACTCATCACCTTCGCCACTAGACCGCTGACACTGCACTGCACCTGACACTGTACTGCAGAATGACAGGTAGTTCTCAGCTTACCACAGCTGATCCCTAGATTTCTGCTGTTAAGCGAGGCAGTGGTTAAATGAATTTTGCTCCATTTTATCATCTTTTAACAGGGTTTTCTCAACAGTTTGATGGCTTTTTTGAACACAGTCGGGGAGTAAATCCCTGTGCATCGTGTGGCCACTCAGCACCACCGCAATCCGTCATCAATACAAGCCCAAATTCTGATCACGTGACCCTGAGGATGCTACAACAGGTTGCAAATGCGAGGACCAGGTCACTTTTATGTTGTTTAACTTTAAGCGGTGATTCAACGAACAAGTGGCAGACTGACAGTTACCTTGACTGTTTTCAAAATGTGTTTATGCGCGCAGAAACAAATGGCATTACTGTGCATTACACCATCTCTCTCTCTCCAATAAATGGAGCAACGTAGGAAGTTTGCCCCAGGCAAGCAAGAGAAAGTTTGCACCTATTAAAAAAAAATGAAAAGCAAGCTAAATGCAGAAAAATCCAAAATTTCCTTTAAGGAAAACAATCCCAGCAAATTAATCTTTGAGACAAGAGGCTGTGCAATTGGCCTCCAATTAGCCAGATGTGTTTTGCATGAGTAACCATGACATTTTTTTAAAAAAAACCACACACGCAGTCACTTGCCCCAAATCCTATCTGAAGAGGCCTATTAAAGGCAGAGATAATTGCAGCAAGAAACACATTTGTGGTTGTTATGAACTCATTAGGGAAAAGAAGAAGAAAAACCCGCTTCCTGTCTGACACGCTAGAGAATAAAATCAGGATTCCCAAAAGTAAATCTCGTTTGCAACCATACAGTCACAGCTACCAGCTACCGCACTAACAATAAAACCCAATTTAATGCCTACAAAGTTGAAAACCGGTAAGACATAAAGAGAGCCAGCGATTAAAGCAATAATAATAATTAAAAGGTATGAAATGAGAATAAACATTTGCACTGAAATGTCAGCTATTCCAGCATGAATACCTAAAGCAGAGGTCTTCAAACTTGACAGTTTTAAGACTTGTGGACTTCAACTCCCAGAATTCTCTAGCCAGGATAGCATAACTGGCTGGAGAATTCTGGGAGTTGAAGTCCACAAGCCTTAAAGCTATGCTGGCTGGAGAATTCTGGGAGTTGAAGTCCACAAGTCTTCAAGCTATGCTGGATGGAGAATTCTGGGAGTTGAAGTCCACAAGTCTTAAAGCTACGTTGGCTGGAGAATTCTGGGAGTCGAAGTCCACAAGTCTTAAAGCTACGTTGGCTGGAGAATTCTGGGAGTCGAAGTCCACAAGTCTTAAAGCTACTCTGGCTGGAGAATTCTGGGAGTTGAAGTCCACAAAGCTGCCAAGTGTAAGGACTTCTGGCCTAAAAAGAGAACTACATTTCCCACAATGCCTGAGAGCACCAGAGGGCATTATGGGAAAATTAACACCCAGGCATTTCTAGATTTACAGGTAGTCCTTGACTTACAACAATTTGTTTAGCGACCCTTCAAAGTTACATCACTGAAAAAAAGTGACGTATGACCGTTTTTCACACTTACGACCTTTGTTAGCATCCCCATGATCAGGTGATCAAAATTCAGGCGCTTGGCAACCGGTTCAGACTTATGACCGTTGCTGTGTCCCAAGGCCACATGATCCACTTTGGTCAAGGGGGAAGCCGGATTCAGTTAACAACCTGGTTACTAACTTATCAACGGCAGTGATTAACTGGGCAAGACTAACTGTTAACAAATGTCGCCCTTAACCACAGAAACGTTTGGGCTCAATTGTGGTCATATGTCGAGGACTACCTGTGTTAACTTCTTACACTGCTTCCGTCAGCATAGAAAAACATGCAGCATTTTGGAATTTCAAGAGAATCCTATTCCACTGCTGGAATGGCTTGGGAATAGCCTAGACCTTCACCCAATGGAAAATCTAGGGAGCCGATTAAAAAACTGTTTAATCAGAAGCGACCCAGCAATCAAACCCAGTTAATCGAAGCCATCATTCCATCTTGGTTTCCCATGAGAACAGCTGCAGAACTCAAAGACTCGGTTCCCTCCATGGGAAGACGTTGTAAGGCCATCATTCATGCTAAAGGTGACCCAACTAAGAATTCACTGACATGGTGATCATTTTTGCATATCTCATTTTATCTATGGTGATCATTTTTGTATATCTTGTTTTTTCTACGTGTTTCCCTTTTCTTCTTTATATGGTAACTGCTACTCTAATAGCAAATCCTTCATCCAAGTTATTGCATTACATTCTTGATTAAATTATCTTTCCATTGATATATAATTATATGGTACTGCAAAAAAAAAAATAGTGTTACCAGCTAGCTTTAGAAAATACATTTTTCCCAAAAGGTTTCCACAATTTTGGCCACTACTGTACGCACAAAAATCCTAGTCTGGCCTCCCCATGTGTAGGAAACAGGCCCACGTTTTCCTTCTAAAGTGAGGAGACCGCCACTGTTTTTCCAAAACCAGAAATGAAGAAAATATCCTGAACAAAGCAAAGGCAGAAAATGGAAAACTCATTGATCCGTGGCAGCAGATCAGAGAGAGAGCAACTGCAAAGATGACACTAGGATAATAACTGAGCAATTGTAGGATCTCAATTTCAGATGTTGGGAACCAAACAGTTTTGTGTGTTTGTGTGACACACAAAACTGAAGTCAATTGGATGCGGTGCGTAGCCCTCTTCTGGACAGGTAGATCTCAAAGTACGGTCACAATTGAGGCCAAAATGTCTGTTACTAAGCAAGACAGCTTTTTAAGTGACTTTTTCCCCGTTTTACAACCTTTTGTAAAGGATGAAGAAGCAGAGAGGAAGAGGAGAAGGGGAACAGAGGGAAGGGGAGGAGGAAAAAGAGGACAAGGAAGAGGAGGAAAGGAGAAGAGGAGGAGGAGGAAGGGAAGAAGGAAGATGGTGAGGGAGAAGAAAGGGAGAAAGAGAGAGGAAAAGAGGAAAAAAGGACAACAAGAAGGAGGAGGAAGAAGGAGAGAGGAAGGGGAGAAAGAAGGGAAGAGGAAAAGGAAAAAGGGAGGAGGAGGAAGGGAAGAAGGAGAGGAAGAAAGAAAGAAGGGAGGATGAAAACAGGAAAAGAAGGAAAAAGAGGACGAGGAGGAGGAAGGGGAGAAAGAAGGGAAGAGGAAAAAGAAAAAGGGAGGAGGAAGAAGGGAAGAAGGAGGGGATGAGAAGAAAGAAGGGAGGATGAAAACAGGAAAAGAAGGAAAAAGAGGACGAGGAGGAGGAAGGGAAAAAGGAAAGATGAAAAGGAAAATGGGAGGAGGAGGAAGGGGAGAAAGAAGGGAAAAGGAAAAAGGGAGGAGGAGGAAGGGAAGGAGGAGAGGATGAGAAGAAAGAAGGGAGGATGAAAAGAGGAAAAGAAAAAAGAGGACAAGAAGGAGGAGGAGGAAGGGAAGAAGGAAAGAGGAAGAGAAGAGGAAAATGGGAGGAGGAGGGGAAGGTGAGAAGAAAAGGGGGACAAGAAGGAGAAGGAGAAGTGGAGGAGGAAGGGAAGAAGAGAAGAGGAAACAGGGAAGGAGGAGGAGAGAAGAAGAGAAGGGGAGAAAAAAAGAGACAGACAGAAGAAGAGGAAAAGGAGAACTATGGGGTCCTTGGTGGTCTCTGAGCTTGATTTTTTTCTTGCAGAAGTTTCATTACCCAACTAGAGAACATTATCAATGTTAAAGGGGAGCGGGATTTGTAGAGAGGAGGAAGAGACATCAATTACATTGCCCAAACTTCTGCTGCTAAATTTAAACAGTGGTGTGATTCTGGGGTGACAGGAGTAGCCAAACCTTCCTTTAGTCTAACTACAACACCCATAAATTTCTGCCTACCAGAAACTCCTCTGATCCCCGATCGTAAATGAAAAGAGAAGGGAGCAACATTTCTGCTTCTGTCTAAACCAGCAAAGTCCCTTTTTTTTTAATTATTTTTTTTGGGTTCCCCTTTTGCCGGCGGGCATAATGTGGAATTTTGCTGGGTGTGGTAGAAAAACAGGAACCAATTTGAAACCCAGATTCCAGCGTAGGCATGAGCCAACATTGACTGTGTTAAGTGGATGATTCAATCATCTCGGCCATGAAATGAAATGTGAGTCGGCCGGGCGTATTTGTTTCCTTCATTTGAGGGGTGAAAACGTTACTCACCCCTCTTTCCTCCGCAGAGGGAAAAACAAAACTTTTCTCCAGTTTCGTCCTTAGCAGCTAAATTCCTAAAAGATTTCTACAGGTAGTCCTCGACTTATGACCACAATTGAGCCCCCAAATGTCTGTCCCTTAAGCGAGACATTTGTGAAGCGAGTTTTGCCTCATTTTACATCCTTTCCTTGCCACGGTTGTTAAGCGAACCACGGCGGTTGTTAACTCGGTGAGACGGTTGTTAAGTGAATCAGGCTTCCCCGATGGTCAAACGGTCGCAAAAGTGGATCACAGCACCCCCGAGACACAGCGACCATCATAAATAAAGTTATAAATTATAGTTATAATTTATAAATAAATTTATAAATAAGTTATAAATAAATTTGTTTACTCAAGTCGTCCTTGAGTTACAAACAGAATTGAGCCCCGAACATACGTCGCTAAGTCAGATATTTGTGAAGGGAGCTTTGTCCTGTTTTACGACCTTTCTCGGCCGCAGTTCTTAAGCGACTCGCCGCAGGTGTTAAGCGAAACAACTCGGTTGTTAAGTGAATCTGGCTTCCTTGTTGACTCGGCTGGTCAGAAGGTCGCAAAAGAGGATCACGGGACACTGCAACCGTCGTAAATACGAGTCAGTTTGCTAAGTGTCTGAATTTAGAACATGTAAGCATGGGGAAGCAACGGTCGTAAGTCCCTTTTTTCTGTGCCGTTGTCATTTCGAACGATCACTAAATGAACTGTTGTAAATCGAGGACTAGTTGTCGAGGAAAACTTATGTTTTTAAACAATGTTTTTCAAGCTTGGTCACTTTAAGAGAGATGGACTTCAACTCCCAGAATTCCCCAGCAGTGGTCACTTTAAGAGAGATGGACTTCAACTCCCAGAATTCCTCAGGCAGCATTGCTGCCTGGGGAATTCTGGAAGTTGAAGTCCATTTCTCTTAAAGTGACCAAGCTTGAAAAACATGATTTAAAAAGAAATCTTCTAAAACTCTTGAGGGTTACGAGAACAAATTTACACGTTTTTCTTCCAAACGACCCAATTTTGGGGGAAGAGAAAACAACGCAGGGAGACCGAATAGCCATTTTGTGCATTTACCTCAACGCTGCGCAATGCACATCCATTCTTTATGAGGACCAGCCACACAAGGAAAACTTATTCGACAAGGCAACTTCTATTTAATCAAAATGCTTTTAAGAAATTGAGGGGAAGAGGGGGAGGGAGCCATTTCTGCATTATTCCACTTAAGCCGTCTCCTCTGCGGTGTTCCTCCTTTAATAATGTGATTTCTTCCCCCGACCGCTCGCTTCCTGTAAAGCAGCATTAAGCCCAGCTTCTCAACTTGCCAGATGATGGGAAGAAGGGAAAAGGAAGAAAAGGAGGGAGGGGGCAAAGAGGTATATAGCTGGATGGAAGGGACAGAGAAAGGGAGAAAGAGGAGAAAATCAAGGGAAAAGTGATGGATGATTGGATGGAGAGAGAGAGAGAGAGAGAGAGAGAGAGAGAGAGAGAGAGAGAGAGAGAGAAATGGAAGGGGGAAGGAGGGAAGGAAGGAAAAGAGGGAGAGAAAGGAAGAGAGAAGGAACAAGAGATGCTGAATTTGTCATTCAATAAGATCAGCTGTTCGGCGGTTCGAATCCCTAGTATAGGTCTCCTGTGTGAGCAGGGAGTCTGAATAGATGACCTCCACAGTAATTCTGTTACTGTTTTAAGTAGAGGAAGGGAAGAGAGGAAGGGAGAGCGGAAGGAAAAAAGGAGAGAGGGAAGGAAGGAAGAAAGAAAGAGGGAGGGACAAAGGAAGGCAGGAAGGAAGGAAGGAATAAAGAAAGGGAGGGAGGGAGGGAGGGAGGGAAGGAGGGAGAAAGGAAGTATAGCTGAACAGAAGGAGGGAAAGGTAGAAAGCAGGAGTGGGGAAAAGAAAGGAAGGAAGGAAGGAAAGAAAGAAAGAAGGAAAGAGAGAGAGAAAGGGGCGGAGGAAGGAAGGAAGGAAGGAGAGAGAGAGAAAAAGAAAGAAAGAAAGAAAGAAAGAAAGAAAGAAAGAAAGAAAGAAAGAAAGAGGGAGGGAGGGACTGTGGAAGGAAGGAAGGAAGGAAGGAAGGAGAGAAAGAAAGAAAGAAAGAAAGAAAGAGGGACTGAGGAAGGAAGGAAGGAAGGGAGGGAGGGACACTTATTTGACACCTTTGCAATGTGCCAGAGGCTTCTATATACATACACACAAAAGAAAGTAAGGCCCATCCAACCCACAATGGTGTTTTGTGTTTTTGCAGCCAGCCTGCAGGGTAAAGAGAAGGGAGGGCTGCTTTGAACCGTCCCCAGACAGAGGCCTCCACTGGGGCTTCCTGGAGGCAAGGAAGAGGCGAGCAGAACCAAGGGCCTCAGAGTCAGATCAAAGCCCTCGGGTGGCCTTTCACCAAACCTGAGATGATCCGGGACCAGCCGCCACCATTCACATCCAAGAGGTGCTGCTTTCTTCACCCAATGGATTGGGTATCTCCAGCTAATGGTCAGAGGACAATGAAGGGTTTGTCTTCCAAGAATAGCACAACTATGTCCCATGCATTAGGAGGGGACAGCTACATCACAAGCTTTGCAGGATCACAACCTTGGGTCAAGGAACACACAACTTTGGCCAAGGAACACACAGCATTGGTGAAGGAACTCACAGCATTGGCTAAGGAACACACAACATTGGCCAAGAAACACACAACGTTGGTCAAGGAACACACTACATTGGTCAAAGAACACACGTTGGTCAAGGAACACACAACCTTGGGTCAAGGAACACACAACCTTGGGTCAAGGAACACACAACCTTGGGTCAAGGAACACACAACCTTGGCCAAGGAACACACAACCTTGGCCAAGGAACATACAACGTTGGCCAAGGAACACACAACGTTCGTCAAAGAACACACATTGGTCAAGGAACACACAAGATTGGCCAAGGAACACACAACCTTGGCTAAGGAACACACATTGGTCAAGGAACACACAACCTTGGGTCAAGGAACAGCAGGACAGTGCCCACCAAGACCGACAGCTGAACCAATGTTCCCAAATGAGACCCCAAAATTAATTACAGATATTCCTCGACTTACGACCATGTGATCATGGGGATGCTGCAATGGTCGTAAGTGGGAAACCACATCATAAGTCACTTTTTTAGTGACTTCGAACTGTCACTAAACAAACGACTGCAAGTATGAAGGCTACACAATACCTTGGATTCACAAATCATGCCAACTGTAAAGTGTGGGAGGTTTGCTACGATGTGAGGAACAGCAGAACAAGCCAGATTGTGTGGGTTTAAATGCTAGCGCTGCTTTACGTTTAATAAGTGAATAAATTTATTCACTTATTTATTCACTTCCAGGAAGTCATGCCCTACAATTTTCCAATGGGGCCAAACTTGCAAGAATTAAAAAAAAACAAACAGCAAAGTATAAACAGCCCCCAATTAATCTAATTAATGCCCTGGTAAAAAATTAAACTTTAAAGTCAAGAAATTAGCAAGTTAAACATTTCAGAGTTAACAATTAACTTTAAAAGTTGTAGGTCAGGCCAGCCTGTGTCTTCCCTGGCCCTGTTTAACACATACACAAGCGGTCCTCAAACTTGGCAGCTTTAAGACTTGTGGACTTCAACTCCCAGAATTCTCCAGCCAGCTATGCTGGCTGGAGAATTCTGGGAGTTGAAGTCCACAAGTCCACAAGTCTTAAAGCTACACTGGCTGGAGAATTCTGGAGTTGAAGTCCACAAGTCTTAAAGCTATATTGGCTGGAGAATCATCCATAGGCACCAGTTCATTTGCTTCTTGTCATCGAAAATGACAAATAAGACGGGGTAAAACTGCCAAGATGGAGATGAGGATAATGCTAATTTCGTTAGAAAGGAAAGCAAAGGAGAAGGGGAAATAGAGATGGATGGATGGAATTAAGAAAAAAAAAATCACTTGGTGAGGGGGGAAAAAAATAGAGCTTGGTATAGCTCAGCAGACTAAAAGCATTGTAATTAACACAAGCTGTCTGGCAATTACTGTAAGTTCGAATCTCACCAGGCTCAAGGTTGACTCAGCCTTCCATCCTTTCTAAGGTAGGCAAATTGAGGACCCAGTTTGTGGGGGCAATAAGCTGACTTTGTATAAATATACAAAAGTATAAAGGCTATTGCTTAACGCATTGTAAGCCGCCCTGAGTCTCCGGAGAAGGGCGACATATAAATCAAATTTAAAAAAAAATGAGAAAGGAGACTTCAACAGCCATAAAAAGTTAAAAATTCACCAGGAATCAGATCCTTAAAAAAAAAAAAAAGCAAAATAATTTAAAAGTGTCCATCTTGTTCAGCAATAGTATTTACAGGTAGAATATAGGTAAGTCCTCAACTTATAACAGTTCATTTAGTGACCAAAATTACAACAGCACTGAAAAGAGAGACTGAGTACTGTTTTTCACACTTATGACCGTTGCAGCATCCCCAGGGTCGCATGATCAAAATTCGGACTCTTGGCCACTGACGCATATTTATGACGGCCGCAGTGTCCCGGAGAGGGGGTGTCACATGACCTCCACTTTTGCGACCTTCTGACAAGCAAAGTCAACTTGGGAGGCCAGACTTGCTTAACAACCGTGTCACTGACTTCACGGCTGCATTGATTCGCTTAACAACTGTGGCCGGAAAGGTCTTTAAAATGAGGCAAAATGTTCTTGCTTAGCGACGGGAAATTTTGGGACTCAATTGTGGTCGTTAAGACAAGGACTAGAGGTCATGCCTGGTTTTTTTTTGTTTTTTTTTAAAGGAGGAATTTCACCCCGTTGCAAGGACGTGGGTGGTAAAATCTCTCAGCCCAAAACAATATGTTTTGGAGAGATTAATAAAAAATAAAGAAAAAGACCTCATCAAGCCTTTTAATCAGACTTAAAATAGCTTGCTGGCCTTCTGCCAGAGTTCAGAAGCAGCTGTATTTATTCCCCTCTTCAGATATGGTGCATTTCTCTCCCACAGGCTTTTCATCCTCAGACAATTGAAAATTAAAAAAAAAGGCTCCTTTGCCTGATTTTGTCTTATTTCTCTATGAGAATCTTGCCTGGCATAGGAAAAAAAAAAAGATATTAACTGCATGGAGCCAGCTGGATATTTATTCCTCCATTTGTAGATAGCCGGGCATTCAGAAGAAAGGGAAGGATTATTAAGGGTTTTTCAAGGTTTACAACTTTCTGAGGGGTGGCCTTTAACTCCCCAGAAGGTCCCAGCCAGCATGGATGGACTACAACTCCCAGAATTCCCCCATCAGCCTGAGTGGACTACAATTTCCAGAACTCCTGCTAGCCTAATTCTCCAAAAGGTCCCAGCCAGCATCGGTGGACTACAACTCCCAGAATTCTCCCATCAGCCTGAGTGGACTACAACTCCCAGAATTCCTCACCAGCCTAAGTTAAGACTACAATTCCCAGAATTCTCCTATCAGCCTGAGTGGACTAAACTTCCAGAACTCCTGTTAGCCTAACTCCCTAGAAGGCCCCAGCCAGCATGGATGGATCACAATTCCCAGAATTCCCCCAATAAACCCAAGTGAACTACAACTCCCAGAATTCCCTCATCAGCCTGAGGGGATTACAACTTCAAGGATTCCTCAACAGCCTAAATTCAGATTACAATTCCCATAATTCCTGTCAGCCTGCGTAGACTACAACTCCCAGGATTCCCCCATTAGCCTCTGTGTGCACAACTTCCAGAATTCCCCTGACAGCCTGAGTGGACTTTGATTCCCAGAATTCCCTGGCCAGCACTGATGGACTTCAATTCCCAGAATCCCATTGGCCTGAGTGGACTACAACTCTCAGAATTCTCCCGTCAGGCTGTGTGGACTTCAACTCCCAGGATTCCCCAACCAGCATGTGTGGACTTCAGTTCCCAGAATTCCCTTGAGTTGATTTCAACTCTCAGAATGCCCTAGCCGGCATGGGTGGACTTCAATTCTCAGGATTCCCCAGCCGGCCTGACTGGACTTCGACTCCCAGAATTCCCCAGTCAGCATGGCTGGCTGTAGATTTCTGGGAGTTGAAGTCCACCCATCTTAAAACCGCCATCTTTGAAAAACACTGAATTACATCCATCTTAATTCCAACATGCAAATCTTCTTTCTCTTGTGCAATCTGAAATCCACTCCCAGAATTTTCAAAGCCATGCATATTATGAAATCAAATGCAGCACCGGTCAATGGCCCTTTTCAAATAAAAGCTTGTCTGAATTTGTGGGTGCAGCAAACAAATTTGGGGGGGGGGGTGTCACCAACATTTTCTTCCTTTCTGCCAACGCAGCTTTCTTGGCCCAGAAGCAGCGATGGTGAACTGACTTTGCCCCTTTCCCCCATCGGCACAGGAATGGCGGCATGGGAACATGGCCTACAAATGTTTACAATTTAAATACATTTGTTAACCTTTAAAAACCACCTTTCAAATCTCTAAACAGGGGCTGAAATGAGCAATTTAAGTATCCGGCATGCCCAGACAAAAATGTTTTAAGTTTTGAGCCCAAAGATGGTTTAGCATACCTGAGCTGCCGAAACAAAACGAAAGAACAGCTATCTCAGATTTCTGTATTCTTTGGATCCCCAAAGAATTTCTTGAACAGTGGTGTGGAAGTGACATGTGCCAAGTTTTCCCCACTTGATACCTTCTACATGTGTTTGGTTGTAATTCACGAGTCCTGGATTCAAGCCAGCATTTGTGCATCTGTTTGCAAATTGCAACTGATTCAGATGTTGGTCAGAAACCAAGATCAGGGCTCCGTTGTTTTTCTAAGCAATGTTACGTTTCCCTGAAACGTACGATCCACCACCTGGAATGCTTTGGCCTGTGCGTTAGCACCCACAAAGAAACAGCTCTTTTCCCACAATCACACCATTGTGTAGCTGTTATCAATCCCGGCTGTTACAAAGTGAAGAAGCTGCTTTTAAAAAGTGTGCACTCCCTAGGCCACAGAAATAAGAAAAAAAATCGGCAGCAACGGAGACCTTAAATCTGGGTCTGGTTTCTCACCCCCAACTATCTGAGCAACTGAATGGTGAGCCAGGGATGTAATGCAGTGGCACAATCCAGTGGTGGAATGGAGCTAAAAGGGACCTTGGAGATCTTCTAGACCATCCCTTGCTTAAGCTCAAACAGGGCCCTGGTCAAGCAGGGTGTCTCTCAAAAGGACAATGCTATTTTGAGGGCCACTGCAGGATAATAAAGCTGGGCTCTGAAGTAGCAGAACAGAGAAAGTCTGATGCTTTTGAAGTTTGAGAAGTCCCATGGGAGGGGAAGGAAGGAAGGAAGGAAGAAAGGGAGGGAGGGAGGGAGGGAAGGAGGGAGAGAAGGAAGGAAGGAAGGAAAGGAAAAAGAGAAAGGAGAGAGACAGAGAGGAAAAGGACAGAAAGAAATGAGAGAAAGAAAAAGAGAGGAAGGAAGAAGGAAGGAAAGAAGGAGAGAACAGAGAAAAAGAGAGAGACAGAAAGATAGAAAAAAGGCAAGGAAGGAAGGAAGGAAAAAGAGAAAGGAGAGAAAGGAATGAAAGAAAAAGAAAGGAGAAAGAGGAAGGAAGGAATGGGAGAGGACAGAGAAAGAACGAGAAAGGCAAGCAAGAGAAGGAAGGAGAGAAAGGACGAGAGAGAGAGAAAGGAAAAAGGACAGAGAAAGAAATGAGAGAAAGAGAAAGAGAGGAAGGAAGAAGGAAGGAAGGAAGAACAAAGAAAAAGAAAATGAGAGAGAGAGAAAGATGGAAAAAAGGCAAGGAAGAAAGGTAAAAGAGAAAGGAGAGAAAGGAATGAGAGAAAGAGAAAGAAAGGAGGAAGAGGAAGGAAGGAATGGGAGAGGACAGAGAGAATGAGAGAGAGAGAGAAAGGCAAGCAAGAGAAGGAAGGGAGGAAGGAAGGAAAGAAAGAAAAAGAGAAAGGGGAGGAAAAAGAAATGAGGGAAAGAGAAAGAAAGGAGAAAGAGGAAGGATGGAACAGGAGAGGCCGGAGAAAGAGAACGAGAGAGAGAGAGAGGAAGGAAGGAAGGAAGGAAGGAAGGAAGGAAGGGCAACAAAGTGGAATGGCTCAGTGACAGTGGCAAAGGGGGCATCCTGCTGGCTTCTCCAGCTGGGAGGCTTTGAGCCAGTCCCTCTCTGCCAGCCAACCCACCTCGCAGGGTTGTGGTGGTGAAACAGGAGGCTGGAATTCTTTTAGCCCCGTCCTTCTCTTCTCAATAAACCTTCTGGAAAAAAAAAACCAGGCAAATATTATTTGAGAACAGGAGGTTCCATACACCCCATCTTGTTTCCCTTCCACGCCATTGCTTGCTTCATTTTTTGGGGGGACACAATCCGTGCATCTAAGGAAAAATTATTTTTGCTTTTACTTGAAGGAACTCACGGACCCGGAGCTGTTTCCTTCCGATTTTCCAGCCGCGAAGAAACACCCATTTGCCAGCTGTCCCTGAATACAGAAGTCGCTTAAAAGATAATTTCTCCCCAAACAGTGCTTCAAATGTCTCCCAAGATATTTGAGAGATAAACAATTTAAGGAGAAACTTTCAGTGTTCTCGTTCATGGGTCGTTGATCCAAAAATCATCCCTTTCCGAGGAAAATAGGGAGAATACGTGACACGAGGCAAGCCAATTGTTCTGATCTAGGCTTCCTTCAAAAGTATACAGCACAATCTTAGTCCCGGCAAACCTCTTTAATTCATACGGCTGTGAATTATTGTCATTCCCAGTCTGAAAGGCTTCTCAAACAGTCTTTCAAGGGAGTGTTTACAAACACCCACCTTATCTCCCTTGGAATGCTGCCAGAGAACTAATTGCCACACGCAGGGCAAGGCCAAACTTAGCACAGAGTCAAACAGAACTTTTACCGGCCAGATAAACTAACTGCTTCCTGCAAAAGCTCAAGTTCCGTTCGCTCCTCTTTTATGTCTTACGGGAGGGGCCAATCATCTCCAAGCCTTACTCCCAAGTCGACCCTGTTTTCTTAATCGTTCCTGTCTTCTGGCAGCTCTGCGCATGCGCACATTGGGAACAGGCTCCCGTTCTTCTTCTGCCTCGCTGATGTCAGACTTCGGAGACTACGGAGGCAGCAACGAACTACCAGACGGCCCTGGTCCTCTCTCTGCCTCCGATGCAGAGCCCACATCAGAGCCTTCCCCAGACTCCAGGACAGGCCCATGTTCCTCCCCAACCTCCTCACTGTCCGAATCTGCTGTCAGCTCTGCTGGCCACTGGCGGTTCACAACACAAATTCCAGATGTTTTAATCACTCACGAACATGCGCAGGGGCTCCTTGACCTACAGCCACAATTGAGCCTAAAATTTCGGTTGCTAAGCGAGTCAGTGGCTAAGTTTTACAACGTTTCTTGCCACCGTTGTTAAGTGAATCACTGCAGATGTTAAGTTAGTAATGCGGTCGTTAAGCGAATCCGGCTTCCCCGCTGGACTTTGCTTGTCAGAAGGTCGCAAAGGGGGATGACGTGACCCCCGGGACTCTGCAACTGTCATAAGTACAAGCCAGTTGCCAAGCATCTGAATTTCGATCACGTGGCCATGGAGATGCTTGCAACGGCTGAGTGATCAATGGTCATCATTCACTTTTTTCGATGCTGCTGTTAAGTCTGAATGGTCACTAAATGAATGGTTGTAAATCGAGGACTATCTGTACCAGAGGTGGGATTCACTTACTTTCCCTACCCATTTGCAAATGTGAGCACACACACCACCTATGCGCATGGCCTTCCACGCATGCTTTGTAATGGCACATTGCGTCCGGGCAGGTGGGCGGAGCCTCCCGCAGTCACTTCTACAGGTTTGCCCAAACCCTACAGAACCAGCCTACGGAATCCCACCACTGATCTTATTGTGGCCCGTTCGCGGCCTGTGCAGCTAGTAGTTGATTCCAACAGCGAGGAGGCTGGTGTGATGCTGCGCCAGCAGCCTATGCAGCTGGCACTCAAGTCGGACAGTGAGGAGGCTGGAGAAGATGTGGTGCCAGAGGCGGGGATTCAGCCAGGGCCTTCAGAAGCTCCAGAAGCTTCCATGGGTGAAGAGGAAGAGGAGGAGGAGGAGGAACCTCTTCTCGGTGCATGGGCGCACAGAGCTGCCAAAACACAGGAGTGGCTCGTTAGGAGGAGGTCTCCTCGAGAGAAAGGCTTGGGACTAATTGGCCACTCCCTTGGCCTATTTAAGGAGGAACACCGACTGAAGTAATTTGCAGGGAACAACTTTGTTCACATACCTTTGTGTCTTGTCTTGCTTATCTTATCAGCTTCCTGCAAATTGCTTCTGGGCATTCTGCCAACCACAGAAAGCTTTCAGTATTATTCTTTGAATTCTTGGCGGCTGTTAATGCAATTAATTAACAGCCGTTGTTGTAAAAAACTGGTTTATTTAGTAAACTAAGGTTTGAACGGACTTTGTGTGTGCTGCGTTGTTTGGGGTCCGTAGCTGGTTCTGTACCTATTTAATTGGTTCCACGCTAGTCTCCCAATCCATTTTCTCTCCTTTAGCTGGATTCTGTATAAAAGCCATATGAATCCACATCTCTTTACAATTCATTATTCCAAAATTTGTCCAGATGCTTTAGACTTCAACTCCCATTAGCCACAGATAGCGGATAAGGATTCTGGGAACTGTAGTTTAAAGAACTTGAAGAAACTCCGTTTATTTCCATCAGGGCACAGCAGTTAAAAATGCTGAGCTTGCCAGTTGGAAAGCTGACAACTCGAGGTTTGAGACCCAAGCGCTCATTAAAAGGGTGAGTTCCCGTCACTTGCTCCAGTTCCTGCCCACTAGCAGTTCAAAAGTCAAGGTGGTGAGATGGCTCAGTGGTTAAAGACCTTGATTCTGCCAACTGTAAAGCTGACAGTCAAGGTTCGAGACCCGAGCACAATGCAATGGGTGAGTTCCTGTTTCTTGTTCCAGCTCCTGCCCACCTTGCAGTTCAAAAGCATGCAAATGCGAGTAGATAAATAGGTACCACTTTGGTGGGAAAGTAACACCGTTCTGGGCACCTTTGAGGTATAGCCATGTTGGCCACATAACTACGGAAAGTATCTTCGGACAACACTGGCTCCCTCGGCCAAGAAACGTAGAGTCGGACAAAATTTGACAGCAGAATTTTTACCTTTTTAATGAAAGGAAATCATTGTAGCAGAAATATGGGGAGTCTTACCATCCTTTCATAGAAGCCAATGGCCTCTTCTTAGCTTATTGGCGTCAAGTTTCTATTTTTGCAAAGCACACAGCTATGCACTAAGCAATTTTCCCATCCCGCCAACATGTCACCCTCAAGCACAGCACACAATGTGTCACTTTGCGGGAGGAGAATCGCCGGTTGCACGCAAGGGAGTCAATCCAGGTTAAGAAAATGCAGGGGTTACAAGGAGACACGTGAACATAGATCAACCACGTTATGGTTTAACGTGATGCCTGATGTGGACGCCGTTAGGTCTTTGGCAGCGTGTCAAGGGAGATAAAGGTGGGTGTTTATTAGCCTTATCCCGAAGGACTGTGGCAGACTTCTGTCGGACTCTTTACAAACTGTTTGTGACTCATCACGGGTGGTGAATGAACAGAATTCACAGCCGCTAAAATAAAGAGGGTTTTTGGGACTAAGTGTGTGATTGTTACTATCTCAGGAAGCCTTGGTCAAAACATCTCCTCTCCCTTCTCTATTTCCTTCCTCCCTTAGGGTCTGAATTCTAACCAGGCATTTCAGGCCTTAGCTTTATTATTAATTTTTTAAGCACTTCTCTTATACCTTAAACCAAAGATGGATTTGCTGGTCTCCAAGCCAAAATGAAAAGAGAAAGTAAGAATTTTACTGCTCCTCTAGGGCCCGTCCTGCAAAATATAAATATTCAGGGTTTTGCTTCACCTCACAACAGCCAGGCAGAAAAATAGACAATGTCGTTACTGTGAATGAGCAAATTCCTCAGTCCAAACCTTGGTTGGAAGGGACCTTGGAGGTCTTCTAGACTGACCCCCCCGAGACCCTATGCCAGTGATGGCTAACCTTTTTGCCATCGCGTGCCAAAAGTTGGGGGAGTGCAGAGTGGTTACAAGTGCGTGTGCCCACACCCATATGCGACCCCCCGTGCTCCCCCCACATTTGGCACACGATGGGCCCGGTAGGCCCATTTTTTTGCCCTCCCCAGGCTCCAGGGGCTTTCTAGGACCCGGGGGAGGGCGAAAACGGCCTTCCCCATCCCTCAGAGGCCCTCCGGAGGCTGGAAATGGCCCGTTTGCCAACTTCCGGTGGACCTGGAAGGCCCAAAAATCAGCTGGTGGAGCTGAACTCACGTGCCCACTGATACGGCTCCGTGTGCCACGGAATCACGTGTGTTCGCCATCATGGCCCTATGCCATTTCAAAAACACAGCTGCCGAATCTCATGAATCTTTACCCCGGTTTACACACACCCCTCATTCGCAGACTTGATGCCTTTCCCAAATAAATTCTAAAAAAGAGCAGTGATCGGTGCAGCCAAATTGGAAATAGCATTGCGAATAAAATGATTTTTCAGCACTTAGCCAAAACAGCACACCATTTCTCTCTCTCTCTCTCTCTCCTTCCCTCCCTCCCTCCCTCTCTCTCCTCCAGGAGACGTAAAGCACACACCTCCCCCCCTCAACCTTGCCAAATACCTGGCACCCTTCCAAATGCCCAAACTCAGAATAACCAAAATGCTTGAGTCACAACCAATCTCGAAAGCTTTCAGCAAAAATTCCACGGCGTAATAGGATTGTCTCAAAAACAAAATCCATTTTCCGATTCAGGGACCAGTTAAATGCCGTTTTCCTCTTAAAGTCTACCAAGAGTTAGAGGCGGAAGAAATAGTACACTTGTCTTTTTTTAGGGGGGAAATGCTGCCAAGAACTTTGCTCCATGTTTGACAACAACCGGACCTGAATGATATTGACTTTCTTGAAAAGACAGTGATTATGAAAGCCAAAACAATATTCATCATTACGACGAGCAAAAAGCAGGGCACGAAAGCCTCTTACCTGTGCTGGAATTTTGAATTATGCTTATAAAAATAATTCCGCGAAGCCGAATCCCCAAAACACTTTTAACGAATTCCTGGCACTCCGACAAATCAGCCATCAGCAGACACGAAGAGATGAACAACATGTACACGCCAGCCAAAAAGAGACGACTGAAGAGCTAAAAAAAGGAAACGGAAAGACCACAACACTCCTCACCAACAATCAACATCCACATAAACAGAGATTAACACCAGGAATAATATTGGACCAACAACCAAGCAGTAAAAAATACCCCAATCAAGGATCTAGCAATTCAGACAAACTATTAAACTTTGGTTGGGCTGTTTACTGCCAGCTTGATTGGCAGTTCCTTGTTTGGGATAGTGTTTACTTCTTGATTGTTGGTCTGATGTTAATCTTGGAGTTAAATCTATGCTCATCCAGGTGTTTGATTGCTGGTGGGAGGTGTTTGGGTCCTTCTGTTCCCTTTTTGGCTTGTGGATTGCCTCCTTTGAACGGTATGTACATATTATTTATGTCTATGTGCTTGTTGGTGACCCATCATTTCAACCTGAAGCTATAAATATTTTTCTCCATCAGTAACAAACTGAACAGTAAATAACAGGCTACACCACACTCCCACCAACACAGACAGAAGAAGTCACGTATATAAACAGCAGACACCTTTCCTTCTAGCACTGATGATGTTACCAAGTTGGGTCAGGAAACATCTGTAAAAAAAACCATCAAGCTCAGAGAGCACCATGGATCCCACAGGCCGCCTCCTCTCCCTTTCTCCTCTTCCTTCAGGCCTCCTCCTCTCCCTTTCTCCTTCTCCACCAACCCTACTCCCTTCTAGCACTGAGGATGTTATCTAGCAGGGTCCAGAAACATCTGCCAGAAAACCATCAAGCTCAGACAGCACCATGGTTCCCACAATCCTCCTCTTCCTCTTCCTTTCTCCCTGTTCTTCCTTTCCTCTTCTCCTGCCCCTTTTCTCCTCCTCCTCCTCTCCCTTTCTCTTCCTCATCCTCCTCCTTTTCTCCTCCCCTCTTTCTCTCTCCTCCTCCCTTTCTCCTCCTCGTCCTCCTTTTCTCCTCCCCTTTCTCCTCCTCGTCCTCCTTTTCTCCTCCCCTTTTTTCTCCTCGTCCTCCTTTTCTCCTCCCTTTTTCTCCTCGTCCTCCTTTTCTCCTCCCCTTTTTTCTCCTCGTCCTCCTTTTCTCCTCCCCTTTTTTCTCCTCGTCCTTCTCCCTTTCTCCTCCTCCGCTCCCCCTTTCTCCTCCTCCACCAACCCTTCTCCCTTCCTAACACTGATGACGTTACCTAGCAGGGTCTAGAAACACCTGCCAGAAAACAATCAAGCTCAGACAGGACCATGGTTCCCGCAATCCTCCTCTTCCTCTTCCTTTCTCCCTGTTCTTCCTTTCTTCTTCTTCTGCCCCTTTTCTCCTCCTCCTCTCCCTTTCTCCTCCTTTTCTCCTCCCTTTTTCTCTCTCCTCCTCCTCCCTTTCTTCTCCACGTCCTCCTCCTTTTCTCCTCCCCTCTTTCTCTCTCCTCCTCCTCCCTTTTTTCTCCTCGTCCTCCTCCCTTTCTCCTCCCCACTTTCTCTCTCTCCTCCTCCTCCCTTTTTTCTCCTCGTCCTCCTCCCTTCTCCTCCTCCGCTCCCCTTTTCTCCTCCTCCACCAACCCTTCTCCCTGATGACATTACCTAGCAGAGTCCAGAAATACCTGCCAGAAAAAATCAAGCTCAGACAGGACCATGGTTCCCGCAATCCTCCTCTTCCTCTTCCTCTTCCTTTCTCCCTGTTCTTCCTTTCTTCTTCTTCTGCCCCTTTTCTCCTCCTCCTCTCCCTTTCTCCTCCTTTTCTCCTCCCTTTTTCTCTCTCCTCCTCCTCCCTTTCTTCTCCCCTCTTTCTCTCTCCTCCTCCTCCTCCCTTTTTTCTCCTCTTCCTCCTCCTCATTCTCCCTTTCTCCACCTCCTCCCTTTCTCCTCCTCCTCTCCCCCTTTCTCCTCCTCCTCTCCCCCTTTCTCCTTCTCCACCAACCCTACTCCCTTCTAGCACTGATGATGTTACCTAGTTGGGTTAGGAAATGTCTGTAAGAAAACAATCAAGCTCAGAGAGCATCATGGATCCCACAGTCCTCCTCTCTCCTTTCTCCTCCTCCTTTTCTCCTCCCCTCTTTCTCCCTCTCCTCCTCCTCCTCCCTTTCTTCTCCTCCTCCTCCCTTTCCCTTTCTTCTCCTCCTCCTCCTCCCTTTCTCCTCTTCCACTCCCCCTTTCTCCTTCTCCACTCTCTACATGGGGCTCCCCTTGAGGAGCACCCGGAGGCTCCAACTGGTCCAGAATGCAGCCGCGCGAGTGGTTATGGGAGCGACTCGTCACTCCCGGGTAACTCCCCTCTTGCGCGAGCTGCACTGGCTCCCGGTGGTCTTCCGGGTACGTTTCAAGGTGCTAGTCATCATCTTCAAAGCGCTCCATGGCTTAAGACCAGGATATCTACAGGATCGCCTTCTACCACCGAATATCTCCCACCGTCCGATACGCTCTCACAGAGAGGGCCTCCTCAGGGCGCCGTCGGCCAGACAATGTTGGCTGGCGACCCCCAGGGGGAGAGCCTTCTCTGTGGGGGCTCCTGCCCTATGGAATGAACTGTGGGAAGCTCAGAGAGCTCAGAGAGTGGGGGGTACTAAGAAAAGTACCTCCCGTAATTAACAGCTCGAGACGACGTGCCAGTGGAGGATTTCAAACGGAAAGTAGACCTCCCTACCGTACAAAATGCACCCCTACTAGAATCGCGCAAGAGGTTAAGTAAAGGCCGTTTGTAGGTGCTTACACATCAAAAGATCAATTATAAACCTTTAGCAACCTTTGATCCGTCTTCCCTTTGCAAGACGGTGCAACCCCTTCCCACCCCTTCCCGCCAGTGCCCCTCCCCCTTCCACTCAAGGTCATTTATATTAATTATTTCTTGGAACACAGTTGCTCCCTTCCTCCACTTCTAATGAGGCTGGGTTTTGGTTCGTTTTTTCCCTTCCGGGAAGACACTTGGCAATAGTTCTCTCTTGGGTACTCCATGCCGTCTGGAACACGATGTTCTCTGCCGATTTTGAACCATTTGCTGCAGAAACTGCCTGCAAGCCCCCGGCCATCACATCCCAGATCAGAGAAGGAACTGAATCATTGAATCTTAGGGCTGGAAGAGACCCTGGAGGTCCTCTAGTCCAGCCTCCTGATCAGCAGGAGACCTTATACCATTTCAGACAAACGGCTTTTCCAGTCTCTTCTTAAAAGCCTCCACCGCTGGAATGCTCACAGCTTCTGCAGGTGTTCCGTCAAGTGATTTCAAGCAAAGATACCTGGTTTATCCCCACCTTGGCAACGTCAAACCAACATGGCGAAGAGGGGGCATGCTGGGAGTTGTAGCTCAGCATCTTACAGGCGGCCTAATCCGTTAAGGATATTGTTGGGTTAACCAACCAGCAGAGCGTAGAGCACAGAGAAACGATGCGGAGAGCCATGAATAAGGTAACAAACCACGAGGGTAGCAGATCCATCCACGATGAGAGCACCTCCACACACGATGGTAGCATAACATCAATGACTATATTTCAGCTCCCTTCTTAAATACAGTTACAACAGAGCTTATCCAATCAGGATATATAATGACTCAGCATCACAATGACTCAGCAGTACTACTTAAAGTCATATCATACATATTCATGTTAAAGTCATAGAACACATATATTGTCCATATATTGCCTGGACGACCTCTTAGTCTTACACCATATCCTAATATAATCCCTCCACTTTTTAAACTTGGAGTGATGGCTAGATCTAAATGAAGGAGAGAAGTAACCTAAAACTGATGAATTTCCTGACAGAACAATTAACCCGTGGAACAGCTTGCTACCAGAAGTTGTGGGTGCTCCATATTGGAGGTTTTTAAGAAGAGACTGGGAAGTCACTTGCCTGGAATGGTATAGTTTTTCCTGCCTGAGCAAGGGGTTAGACTAGAAGATCTCCATAGGACCCTTCCAAAATTCTTCTGTAAAGTGACCCAGTATCACAACTGATTTAACTAGGGAAGTAGATTTGTGGAGTAGGAAGGGGTTAGACTAGATGGCCTTCCATGCTCCCCTCCAATCCTTTTGTTCTATTGGACAGTGGCATTTCTCAACTCAGATTGACCAAACCGAGTGAAAAAGACAGAATAACAAAGTGGGAAGGGACCTTCGTTTAACGACCCTAGCAAGGAAAGTCGTAAAATCAGGAAAAATTCACTTAACAAACGTCTCGCTTAGCAACGTAAATTTTGGGCTCCATTGTGATCATAAATCGAGGGCTACCTCATCGTACTGTACCTCTTTACTGAATTATGGTGCAATATAGTGAAATGCGCGCAGAAGGAAACTGAATTGTAAAATTGACAGTTTGCAGAAAAGAGCAAAGCCGAGCGGTTTGATTTTAAAAAAGAAAAAAAACTTTTCTAAAAGATAGGAAGTTTTATGTGGAGTTTTTGTGGCCAGGAGAAAGGACTGAATTTATGGGTCCTGGGATTAGAAAGGATTAAAGTGGAAGAATAAGATGACCATGACTCAATAAAAGAGCAAAAGAACAGAGGAAGGAGAAAGGAAGGGGAAAGAGTGGTGTAGATCAAACTCCGAAAGAAATAAAAAAAGAGATTGACTTCCAATTTTTTTCTAAACAGCCTAAAGTTTGACTTCAGT
Source organism: Masticophis lateralis (assembly GCA_030761175.1). Classification (NCBI taxonomy): domain Eukaryota; kingdom Metazoa; phylum Chordata; class Lepidosauria; order Squamata; family Colubridae; genus Masticophis; species Masticophis lateralis. The sequence continues at coordinate 3,220,941 of JAUDYJ010000004.1, read as the reverse complement.
AACTTAATACTATTATTAATAATACTGATTGAGACTTAAGACCTAATTAATTACTAAGCACAAATATTAATACAGGTATGTCCTCAACGTACAATGTACAGGTATGTTCTCAACTGGTCTGGTCAGACTCTCCCCTTTTAAATTGGGTTTTAAAATGTTTTATATAAATTGGATTTTTTAAATTTCTTTTCTAAGCCCAAATTATTTAATCTATTTTAAATAACTTTTAACTTTTGTATGTTATTGTATTTTATCTTGGCTGTTCACCGCCCTGAGTCCCTTTTGGGAGTAGGGCGGTATATAAATTCGAATATAAATAAATAAATAAATATAAATAACCATAATCGAACCCAAATTTTTGATGCTAAGCAAAACACTTGTTAAATGAATTCTGCCCCATTTTACGAACCTTTCCTGCCACGGTTGTTAATTGAATCACTGTGTTGTTAAGTGAATAACACGGTTGTTAAGCCAATCCGACTCATCCCCCTGGCTTTTACAAGGTTGCAAAAAGGGATCACGTGACCCCAGCACACAGCGACCGTCATAAATATGGAACCAGTCGCCAAGCGTCTGAATTTTGATCCTGTGGGATTGCTGCAATTTTTTTAAGTGTGGAAAAACAGTTCTAAAGTCACTCTTTGGTGCCGTTGCAACTTTGAAGGGTCACTAAGCGAAGTGTGGTAAGTCGAGGACTACCTGTATTTAAAGTCACACAAAGCCATTTCTACAACAGTGACAAACAAGGAGACAAACTTAGTAAAGATTTTTTTTAAAAAAAATCTAAACTTGTTGTAGTGACTTTTTTTTTCGGAAGTCTCAGACTAGGAACAGTTAAAATATTCCCAGAATCTGGCCAGGATTGAACAGAGGGATCTAAAGCCAGCCTGACCTGTAATTATCTCCTTGCCCCTTTTCCAGCCACGGAAAGCAAGCATCCACCCCATAATTAAACCAGTATCTGGAGACCTACAGGCATTTTGCAGAGGTATTTTACACCTGGCATACGCCTACCTGGCAAGGGAGCTTGGCAGTCTTTGACAGGCCCTTGAGCTTATCCGGGCTTTTACAGAGAAGGGAGGCAAACCTCGGCTTCTGTGCTTAATTCTTATTTTTCCTGAGGTCTTAGTAAAGGAAAGTGCCTCTGAACTGCACTGAGGCAACAGGTAGATGATTTAGTGCAGGGATCTCCAATCTTGGCAACTTTTAAGACTTGGGGTCTTCAATTCCCAGAATTCCTTAAATCAGCATACATGGACTTCAACTCCCAGAATTCCCTAATCAGTGTTGGTGGCTTTCAACTCCCAGAATTCCCTAATCAGCATACATGGACTTCAACTCCCAGACTTCCCTAATCAGCATATGTGGCCTTCAACTCCCAGAATTCCCCAGTCAGTATCATGGACTTCAACTCCCAGAATTCCCCAGTCAGCATACATGGACTTCAACTCCCAGAATTCCCTAATCAGCATACGTGTCCTTCAACCCCCAGAATTCCCTAGTCAGTATCGGTGGCCTTCAACTCCCAGATTTCCCTAGTCAGTATCGGTGGCCTTCAACTCCCAGATTTCCCTAATCAGCATACGTGGCCTTCAACTCCCAGAATTCCCGTCAGCATACATGGACTTCAACTCCCAGAATTCCCTAATCAGCATAAGTGACCTTCAACTCCCAGAATTCCCCAGTCAGTGTGGGTGGCTTTCAACTCCCAGAATTCCCTAATCAGCATACATGGACTTCAACTCCCAGAATTCCCTAATCAGCATAAGTGACCTTCAACTCCCAGAATTCCCCAGTCAGTGTGGGTGGCTTTCAACTCCCAGAATTCCCTAATCAGCATACATGGACTTCAACTCCCAGAATTCCCATGCTGGCAAGGAGGAATTCTGGGAGTTGAAGTCCACAAGTCTTAAAGTTGCCAAGATTGGAGACTCCCTATTTAATGTAATTCCCAAATTCGGATGCATGGCCTCTTACAGTGTCGAAAACCCACTGAGAGACACAAATGCTATACAGGCAGTTCTCGACTTACAATCATTTGTTTAGTGACCATTTTTCACACTTACGACCATTGCCGCATTCCCTTGGTCACACAATCAAAATTTGGGTACCTGGCAACTGATTCATACTTACAGCGGTTGAGGCGTCTCCTTTGGCGACCTCCTCACAAGGAAAATCAACGGGGAGGCCTCATTCGCTTAACAACCGGGTTACTAACTTATCAATTGCAGGGATTCACTTAACAACTGTGGGAAGAAAAGTCGTAAAATGGGGCAAAACTCACTTAACAGCTGTCTCCCTTAGCAAGAGAAATTTTTGGGCTCGTAAGTTGTGGTCGTAAGTCGAGGACTACCTGTATTTCAAATAACAAACCCAGGGAGTCGGTCCAAGTCCTACTTAAATCTCTTAATTTTCCTTGCATTCATGCATACAATTTTAATAAAGATCCGGAAGCTTAAGCGCTCCACGACTGGGTCTTGCAAAATGTCTAAAAATCAATTCCATTAAATTCCGTTGGCCGGCTTTAAAAAGATAACATAATCCCTCACTATCGGCACAGCCAGAAAAACTTGATGTTTCTCCTTAAAAGGGCCTTCAGTGGCTATTTCATCATATTCATCTGAGCCAACAGCTATCATTTCCCAGCCTTTAATAAAGACTACTACGAGATGAAAGCTTCTTCCAAAAAATGAAATTATTGTACTCAACATTGATTTAATAAATATTGACTAAAAAAAAACCTTCAAGGAAACAATACATCTGCTCCTGTTCTAATAATGTAATCAGTTTTCTAAAATATTTTTTTTTTACTGTTAATACATTTCAGTAATCTAATTTTAAAATATTCTATTTCTTTCCTGCTGGGCTGCAGCAGAGGGAAGAGATAGATTTTTATTTTTAATTAAATAAGTGAAACCTGCTTCAAACGGAACTTGAACTCTATCGCTTGAATTTGGATTTCCCCCCCCCCCCCTTAAATCTATGAAGAAGGAAACAGAGATTGTGGATCTTGGTAGAAGAGAAATGCATTAAATCCCTTTTCAAGATTGCTAAAAAAAATGTAACTTTTTCCTTGTGGTTTGCCAATGCTCCCTGGTGTTACTACTACAATTATGTGGTTGATTTTAAGAGAGAAAAATAAAGATATCCCCAAGATGAGTTCAGCATGCTATGCCGCTTGTCCTGGCATCCAAAACTCTTCACGTTGCTACATTTATAAGGCTAGGATCACCTGGTGTCCCCCCATCCAGTGTTTCTCAACCTTGAGGACTTTCAGGGGCATTCTAAGCCATGATTTACTGACTAAGCCACCATTGGCTAGACCAATGTTTCTCAATCTTGCCTACTTGAAGGTATGGACTTCAACTCCCAGAATTCCTCAGCCAGTCTGAGTGGACTTCAATTCCCAGAATTCCTCAGCCAGCATGGATCGACTTCTTCAATTATCATGGCCGGCTGGCTGGGGAATTCTGGGAGTTGGAAGTCCAAACATCTAAAAGTCTTAAAAGTCTTAAAAGTTGCCAAGTTTGGAGAACTTTGTGCTAGATTATTAACTTTATAAGACTGGGCAACTTTTGCTAGGATCCCTCTTAAAGAGATATACCCTCAATTCCACTTTCTGTCATTCAACAGTTTCAGAAACAGCAATAGAATTTAAAGTCTGTAGATGGTCATCTGCATCCTTTCAGAGGGTCCTTGAGGCCACTTGGAGGCTCATCTGTGTCCTTATTGTAGTCAGGTGTAGAATTTTAAGATAAATCTCCAAGTGCTTCAAGGACCCTCTAAAAGGATGTAAATGACCAACTGTCTGCAAGGAGCATCAATCCTTCCATTCCCCACCATCCAGTCAGAACCGAAGAAGCTTCTCGGATAAGAAGCGAAACATCTTCGAAGAAAAAATAAGAAAGTCCAGTCACCTCTGAAAAAAAGCACCTCGGGACAGCAATATTATATATTTTATTTATTTATTTATTATTTTGTCAGTTCAATTTATATGCCGTCCTTCTCCGGAGACTCAGGGCGGTTTACAATGCGTTAAGCAATAGCCTTCATACTTTTGTATATACCTGCTTAGTAGGGCTTTCGCCCCCCCCCCCCCCAGCGGTGTTCTTTTTTATACAAAGTCAGCTTATTGCCCCCACAATCCGGGTCCTCATTTTACCTTCCTCGGAAGGATGGAAGGCTGAGTCAACCTTGAGCCTGGTGAGATTCGAACTCCCAGTAATTGCAGGCAGCTGGTGCTAATTAAGAGCACTTTAGTCTGCTGCGCCACCAAGGCTCTTACATTATCATTAATTATAATATTAATATATAACATTAATATATTAATATTAATATATTAATAGTCTTGGGATTTTAAAAATAGGGCCAACCATTGAATATGTTTTAAATTGTTTTCAATTTTTGTGTTATATGTTGTTTTATTAAGGTTGTACACCGGCCTGAGTCCTTCTGGAGAATATAAAAATTTAACAAATAAATAAGTAAGTAAGTAAGTAAGTAAGTAAGTTAGACTTATATACCATTCCATAGTGCAAAGAAGGGAGGTTATCCTATTCTCCAAACTATCTGAACGCAGGACAAGGAACAATGGATCATCTGGTGTCTCCCCATCCAAACTCATCCAGGAGAGAAGCAACCTGGAACTAAGGAGAAATTTCCTGACATTGAGAACAATTAACCAGTGGAACAGCTGGCCACCAGACATTGTGGGCGTTTCATCACTAGAGGTTCTTAAGGAGAGATTGGACAGCCATTTGTCTGAAATGATATAGGGCAGGGATGGCTAACCTTTTTGCCAGAAGCGTGGGGAGTGAGGGGAGATCACAGGCGCGTGTGCCCACATCCATAATTAAATGTGCCCCCCATGTATGCATGCGTGACCCACCCATGCCACACCCACTTTTGGCATGTGATGGCACATTGGGCTCGGTAGACCCACTTTTTGCCCTCCCCAGGCTCCAGAGGCTTTCTTGGAGCCTGGGGAGGGCGAAAAGTTGTGGATGCTCCATCATTGGAGATTTTTAAGAAGACAGCCATTTGTCTGGAATGGTATAAGTCTCTTGCTTCAGCAAGGGGTTGGACTAGAGGACCTCCAAGGTCCCTTCCAACTCTCGTTATTCTGTTCTGTTCTGATAAAAGCAGTTTACAATATCGGTGTATTTCAAGCCCCAACAATCGGGCTTCTCACGCTGGGAACGCGCCTTATATTTAAAGCTGCTGCCTCCAGATTGCAAGTTTTCCACTTGGGTAAAAGGTAGGGAAAGGAAAGGAAAAAGTGACTTTTATCCAGAAATAACACAACTTCCCAGCATCCACCCCATTGAAGAAAAAAAAAAATGTTTGCTTAGTTCTCTTTTCGGGAGAACTCAACATTTGGCAATGTCATTTTACTGCACGCTTCCAAACCAGAAATAAATGACACATTATTTCTTTGGAGCTCTTGTGGAAAGACCAGCTAAGCAAAAATCCTGCACAGGCTGAGAAAAACACAGGAGAAGGAGAAGGGGGGAAAAAAAGTCCCAGAGCAAAAGTTATACAGGTAGTCCTCGAATTACGACCATGAAATTTCTTGTTAAATGAGAGGTTTGTTAAGCCCGTTTTACCACCTTCCTTGCCACTGTTACTAAGTGAATCTCTGCAGAGGTTAAGTTGGTCGTAAAGAATCTGTTTTCCCTGTTGGGTTTGCTTGTCAGAAGGCCGCAAAAGGGGATCACGGCGACCGTCGTAAGTATGAGTCCAAGCTTGAGCGGATATCCCATAAGCATAAGGGCATGCTTCAGCTGATTTTATCAAGGGTATTTACAGACACATGCACCCAAATCCCTGCACAAAACAGAACAGAGAATAAAAGAATAACAAGAGGTGGAAGGGACCTTGGAGGTCTTCTAGTCCAACCCCGTTCAAATAGGAAACCCTATATCCATGATGGTGAATCTATGGTATGCGTGCCACAGGTGGCAACCGGAGCCATATCTGTGGGCACACGAGCGTTGGCCTAGCTCAGCTTGGCCTTCCGGGCCCATCGGAAATCAGGAAACAGGCCGTTTCCTGCCTCCGAAGGGCCTCCAGCGGGGAAGGTCGTTTTCACCCTCCCCAGGCTCCTAGAAAGCCTCTGGAGCCTGGGGAGGGTGGAAAACGGGCCTTCCGGTTCCACTGGAAGTTGGGAAATGGGCCATTTCTGGCCTCCGGAGGGCCTCCAGGGGGGTGGGGAAGGCCGTTTTCACCCTCCCCAGGCTCCTAGAAAGCCTCTGGAGCCTGGGGAGGGTGGAAATGGGCCATTTCCAGGCCTCCGGAGGGCCTCCAGGGGGTGGAGAAGGCCATTTTCACCCTCCCCAGGCTCCTAGAAAGCCTCTGGAGCCTGGGGAGGGTGGAAATGGGCCGTTTCCAGGCCTCCGGAGGGCCTCCAGGGGAGTGGGGAAGGCCGTTTTCACCCTCCCCAGGCTCCTAGAAAGCTTCTGGAGCCTGGGGAGGGTGGAAAACGGGCCTTCTGGTCCCACCGGAAGTTGGGAAATGAGCCATTTCTGGGCCTCCAGGGGAGTGGGGAAGGCCGTTTTCACCCTCCCCAGGCTCCTAGAAAGCCTCTGGAGCCTGGGGAGGGTGGAAATGGGCCGTTTCCAGGCCTCCGGAGGGCCTCCAGGGGAGTGGGGAAGGCCGTTTTCACCCTTCCCAGGCTCCTAGAAAGCTTCTGGAGCCTGGGGAGGGTGGAAAACGGGCCTTCTGGTCCCACCGGAAGTTGGGAAATGAGCCATTTCTGGGCCTCCAGGGGAGTGGGGAAGGCCGTTTTCACCCTCCCCAGGCTCCAAGAAAGCCTCTGGAGCCTGGGGAGGGCAAAAAATGGGTCTACTGAGCTCACCGTGCCATCAGATGCCAAAAGTGGGTGTCGCATGGGTGGGTCACACATGCATACATGGGGGGCACATTTAATTATGGATGTGGGCACACGCATGTGTGATCTCCCCACACTCCCCACGCTTTTGGCACGTGATGGCAAAAAGGTTAGCCATCCCTGCCCTATATCATTTCAGACAAATGGCTGTCCAATCTCTCCTTAAGAACCTCTAGTGATGAAACGCCCACAATGCCTGGTGGCCAGCTGTTCCACTGGTTAATTGTCCTCACTGTTAGGAAGTTTTTCCTTAATTCCAGGTTGCTTCTCTCCTTGATGAGTTTCCACCCGTTGTTTTTTTGTCCTGCCTTCAGATGTTTTGGGGAATAGGTTGACCCCCTCCTATTCCTTGGGGACAGCCCCTCAAATATTGGAAGACGGCTATCTCCCTTAGCCCTTCCCTAGACACACCCATGTTCCTTCAATCTTTCATCGTAATCGATGATTAAAATAGCAGGTAATGCATTGTAAAAATAAGCTCGGTAACCTTAAACAACCTTCTCCCTCTTAATCATGGGTTTTTTCCTTTTTCTTTTTTTTTTTTGTTATTTGCATCAGGGGAGAGAACCAAACCGAAATCAGACACCACAAATTGCAAGGGGATTTGTTAGCAAGACAAGGTCAAAGATCTCACAAGGCTACAGAGACGGGGTCACCGAGAGGAGATCCCGGCTTCCAGACACGTGGTCTAATCCGGATCTAATCCACATGGCAGTGCGCGGCCAGGAAAATCAGCCCCACACGTCCCCCTTTTCCGTGAAAAAAACCACATTTTTGGCTCAGAAATCCAGACCAGCTCAAAAACAATTTTCCGTCAGTCGGAGAGCAAGCTTTTCCATAACCAAGACATGTGCAGGAAATCCTCAACTTACGACCACAATGGAGCCCAATATTTTGGTTGCTGAATGAGACATCCCTTGAGGGAATTTTGTCCCATTTTACGACCTTTCTTGCCAGCAGTTGTTAAGCGAATCACTGCGGTTGTTAAATTAGTAACACGGTTGTTAAGGGAACCTGGCTTCCCCACTGCTTGTCAGAAGGTCGCAAAAGGGGGATGGTACTATCCCGGGACACTACGACCGTCATAAATATGAGTCAGTTGCCAAGCGTCAGAATTTTGTCCACAGGAGGATGTTGCAGTGGTTGCAAAGGAGGAGAACGAGGAAGGAAGAGAAGGGGAGGTGAAGTAAAGGTAAATGGTAAAAGAGCAGCTCCGAAAAAGTAAAAATGAAAAATGAAAGTTAAAAGATAAGATGAATGAAAAATGATGGAGAAAAATGATGGATAGCTCAGCAGACTAATGCATTGTGATTAACTCCAGCTGCCTGCAATTACTGTAAGTTCGAATCTCCCCAGGCTCAAGGTTGACTCAGCCTTCCATCCTTTCGAAGGTAGGTCAATTGAGGACCCAGTTTGTGGGGGCAATAAGCTGACTTTGTATAAAATATACAAAAGTATGAAGGCTATTGCTTAACGCATTGTAAGCCGCCCTGAGTCTCCGGAGAAGGGCAGCATATAAATCAAAAATTTAAAAATAATAATAATAACTGTACATGTAGATATGTTTATGAGAAATAAAAATAAAAACTTTTTGGGGGAGGGGAAAATAGTCACTTTTTTCAGTGCTGTCGTAACTTTGGTCTCTCAATTAAATGTTGTAAATTGAGAACTCCCTGTAATCAAACTGTGGTGAAATTTAAAAGCCAAAGGCCTTGGTGAACAGGTTTATTATTGAAATCTGCCAAGAAGAAAGAAAGAAAAAAGACAAAATTCCTGCCCGGGTTATTAAGCATGACCCCTACCTTACACAATAATAGATTATTTGAGTTTCTGTTTAGAAAATGAGTCACAGAGTTACTTGCGCTCAAGGTGTGTGGTTTTCAACAATTGTGCAATTAAAAACGGACACTGGACAAGACTGGGTGAATATAATGGGATTTGAGGTTTGTAATGTTTTGCTGCCTTTTGCCTGGTCCTAGTTATGTAATGTTCTACCAAATAATATTATTAATATTAAACAGAAGCTCAAATGGCTCTGGGACTTTAGAAATCAAACAGACAAGGTTATGCCAAAGAACCACTCCAGACTTAACAATTGTTAATTTTCCCATGGATGTGTCAACTCCCAGAATTCCCCAGCTAGCACGTGTGGACTTCAACTCCCAGAATTCCCCAGCCAGCAAGGTGGACTTCAACTCCCAGAATTCCCCAGCCAGCCATGGATGGACTTCAACTCTCAGAATCCCCCAGCCAGTCATGGATGGACTTCAACTCCCAGAATTCCCCAGCCAGTCATGGATGGACTTCAACTCCCAGAATTCCCCAGCCAGCAAGGGGGACTTCAACTCCCAGAATCCCCCGGCCAGCTATGGGTGAACTTCAACTCCCAGCATTCCCCAGCCAGCTATGGGTGGACTTCAACTCCCAGAATTCCCCAGCCAGCAAGGTGGACTTCAACTCCCAGAATTCCCCAGCCAGTCATGGATGGACTTCAACTCCCAGAATTCCCCAGCCAGCAAGGGAGACTTCAACTCCCAGAATCCCCCAGCCAGCTATGGGTGAACTTCAACTCCCAGCATTCCCCAGCCAGCATGGGTGGACTTCAACTCCCAGAATTCCCCAGCCAGCAAGGTGGACTTCAACTCCCAGAATCCCCCAGCCAGCCATGGATGGAACTAAAACCCACCCATCTTAAAAGTTGCCAAGATAGAGAAAGGTGCTTTAAGCATAAAAGACAAACTTCACTGTAATTCTGATTGAAAAACTGCCAGTAATATTTTTCACAGGACCCCTTTCTAGTGAGCTCAGCCCTAGTGATTTTAATTGTCCTTTTGGCTCCCCGGATATTTCTCTCCCCACCATAAAAACCCCACCCAGGAAGAGAGGATGTGAAGGAGCAGTCATATATCAAATAAAATACTGCCTTCCCCTGAAAATAGAAGCACTTCAAAACTGAAGGGCTAATTTTGCTTGTCCATATCGGGATGTAGGAAAGGAGGAGGAGAAGAGTAGATTTTCCGACAAAATTGGGGAGCATCGCACAGCGTGGGAATTTACGCCCAGAGAGATGCAGGCAACATAGACTGTGGATCTGGGAAATAAAATCCTCCTAAATTCAAGAAGTCTTCAACTTACAACCGTTCGCTTAGTGACTTTTTCAACGTTACGACACCGAAGAGAGAGACTTATGACCGTTTTTCACACTGACGATCCCGTCGTTACGCAATCAAAATTCAGAGGCTTGGGCAACTGGCATGTACTTATGACGGTTGCAGTGATCCCCCTTCTGACGAGCAAAGTCAATGGGGATTCGCTTAACGACCGTGTTCCTGCCTTAACAAGGCAGTGATTCGTTTAACAACTGCAGCCAGGAAGGTCATAAAATGGGGCAACATTTACTTAACCACTATCTTAGCAATGGATATTCTGGGCTCAATCGTGGCCATTATGTCGAGGATGCCTGCCGGTTGCCAAAAACCCACACCGTGATCATGGGGACACCGCGATGGTCGTAAGTGCGAGGATCCATCGTTAATCGCTTTCTTTCAGCGCCGCGGTAGCCTCAAGCGGTCTTTAAAAATGAATGGTCGTAAGTCAAGGACTCCCTGTATGCTACCGATGACCATAGAAGAGATTGCATAACCATTTGTCCGAAGTGGCGTAGGGTATCCTGCCTAAGCAGGGGGTTGGACTAGAAGACCTCTAGGGTCCCTTCCAACTCGGTTATTCTATTCTATTCTATTTAAGACTAGCTTGAAGATTCCCCCAACTGGTTTTTCAGCAGCCAGCTGTCATTGCACCCTGCAAGGAATGGATTAAGATATCGAAGAGGCTGTCAGTTGTAGTTTTCCGGTATATTCCTCTTAATTAACCTGATGAGGCTTCATTAATCTTGCTCAGGATTCCTGGAAGCAGCTAATTTAGGTTTTATTCTCCCCCCCTCCCCCATATTTTTTTTCTTAGGGACCAGTTTGTTTTTAAACTCTGGGGAGGGAGAATAGGAATAGGAATAGAATGAAGAAGGAATAGAATAGAATAGAATAGAATAGAATAGAATAGAATAGAATAGAATAGAATAGAATAGAATAGAATAGAATAGAATAGGAGAAAAAATGCAGAATAGAATAGAATAGGAGTAGAGTGGAGTAGAGTAGAATGAAAGAAATAATAGGAATAAAATAGAATAGAGTAGAGTAGAGTAGAGTAGAGTAGAGTTGAGTAGAATGAAAGAAATAATAAGAATAGAATAGAATAGAATAGAATAGAATAGAATAGAATAGAATAGAATAGAATAGAATAGAATAGAATAGAATAGAATAGAATAGAATAGAATGAGGACCCGGATTTTGGGGGCAATAAGTTGACTTTGTATAAAAAAGAACACCGCTTGGGGGCCCCCGAAAGCCCTACTAAGCAGGTATATACAAAAAGTATGAAGGCTATTGCTTAATGGATTGTAAGCCACCCTGAGTCTCCGGAGAAGGGCGGCATATAAATCGAATCAATCAATCAATCAATCAATCAACAAATAAATAAACAACTGTTCTGTTCTGTTCTGTTCTGTTCTGTTCTGTTCTGTTCTGTTCTGTTCTGTTCTGTTCTGTCCTGTCCTATCCTATCCTATCCTATCCTATCCTATCTACCTACCTACCTACCTACCTCGAAAGGATGGAAGGCTGAGTCAACCTTGAGCCTGATGAGATTCGAATTTGCAGTAATTGCAGGCAGCTGGTGTTACTTAACAGCACTTTAATCTGCTGCGCCACCAAGGCTCTTAGAATATGGCTTTATCAGTCTCAGCCAGACCAGCCTTGGATATCTCGGAAAACAGGAAGGGCTTTGAATGCTTCCATATGGGAGGAAATATGCTGGAAATGCAGAGAAGAAAAAAATGTTGCTTCAGAGATCCAGGTGCCTAGATAGTTGAATTAAGTAAGATTTCATTTGGAGAGGCAGTTTGGTCTAGTGGTTAAGGCGCCTGGTTAGAAATTAGGAGACGGTGAGTTCTAGTTCCGCCTTAGCCATGAAAGCCGGCTAGGTGACTGGGACTTCACCAAGAGACAGTGAGTTCTAGTCCTGGCTTAAGTATGAAATCAGCTGGGTGACTGGGCCAATCACCAGGAGACCCCGAGGTCTAATCTCGCTACAGGCACGAAATCTGGCTGAATGACTTTAGACCAATCACCAGGAGATGGTGAGTTCTAGTCCTGCCATAGGCATGAAAGTGGCTAGGTGACTTTGGGCCAATGACTAGGAGACGGTGAGTTCTAGTCCACCTCAGGTATGAAAGCCGGCGGGTAACTTTAAGCCAATCACCAGGAGATGGTGAGTTCTAGTTCTGCCATAGGCATGAAGATGGCTAGGTGACTTTGGGCCAATGACTAGGAGACGGTGAGTTCTAGTCCACCTCAGGTATGAAAGCCGGTGGGTAACTTTAAGCCAATCACCAGGAGATGGTGAGTTCTAGTCCTGCCGTAGGCATGAAAGCTGGCAAGGTTACTTTGGGCCAATGACTAGGAGACGGTGAGTTCTAGTCTCATAGAAGCGTAACCCTCCAAAGATTATTCCCCTCTATTCAGAACACCTGAGAATATTTAGCCAACGTGCCCTTTTTCTCACATAAAAGTCAGAATTGACAAACTTCACACCGAACGTCCATTTTACCCAGAGAATAATTTTGATTTATTCAACATTATTTGGGTTTGTTCCCCATCTCTTGGCTTTCCTTAAAGTGGCCAAGTTTGAAGCAACGCTGAATTCAACCCTCAAGGCCAAGGCGGCTAATTAAAAATAGAGTCATGATGCCTCACTATAAAATAAACCCTGTCATCAACAAAACAATGCCATTCCAAAGAGTCCCAAGCCAAAAAAATAAACGAGACTGATCCAAAAAGCCAATTTCCAAGAACAGGGAGGGGAAAAAAAATTATCCCTGGTTTTTTTTTGCCTCTGTTTTGCTGGGAGACTCGGGGAACTGCTGTTTACGGAGAACAGAGCAGCTGGGCGTGTTTTCACAACTCGCTAAACCATGGTTTGCACATTGCAGCGGGCTTGGCCACAAAGACCATGATTGGCATTCCCAGGTTAACGCTTTGCAAAATACAAGTTTGTGACTTCTATGCCACGGCCGCTACAGCAAACTATGGTTTTCCTCAACTTACAACCGTCCTAAATAGGAGCCAGGTGCCAAGTGAACAAATTTACATCACGTGACCATGGGGATGCTGCAACGGTGTGAAAAAAACGGTCGCAAGTCCCTTTTTTTCAATGCCGTCGTAATTTCGAACGGTCACTAAATGAACTGTCGTAAGTGGAGGACTGCCTGGATTGGTGCTCCAGGTGTTTTGGGATTGTGGCCAAGGCCGCTATCTCTATCGGCACTGTCTTTGCTTTCGTTTGCCTCGGTTGTTCGAAGTTTATTTGTAGGTCTTTGTATATTGTGATATATTATTATTATTATTTACTTTATTCATTAAACATGAAACTCAAGTCAACTGAACATTCAAAAATACATCACAAAATACCACTGACTGGTGTTAATGGTTGATACGGGTTGCTGCCAGCGTCCTAGGGATCAACCAAATACCTTCTTAAAATGTACGATGTTCCGAGTAGCGCAGTTTTTTGCAGTTCCGCTGGTGTTATTGCAGGATGCTGCAATTTGTTAATGTATCTTATAAAATTCTTGGACATGGTACCAAGTGCCCCGACTGGGTATCACTGTTGACATGTTTCATCCATAATTGCATAGTTTCGATAGCCAGGTCGTGATATTTCGCGATTTTTTCCAGTTCTTTCTCTTCGACACTGGCATCTCCTGGTACCGCAATGTCAATAAATTGTACGTTTCGTTTTTCGACAACTGTGATATCTGGCATGTTGTGTTCCAAGTGACGATCCGTCTGTATTCAAAAATCCCACAAGATCTTCATCTTCTCATTTTCTATAACTTTTTCCACTTTATGTTCCCATGACTTTTTGGATACAGGTAAGGCGTATTTTTTATATAATGACCAGTGGATTAATTTAGCAACTCGGTCGTGTCTAGCTTTGTAATCAGTTTGTGCGATTTTGCTGCATTCACATATTAAATGTGAAACCGTTTCGACTTTGTCGTTGCCAAGTCGGCAGTGTGGATTGTCGGTGGATTTTTGTATCTTTGCTTTCATGACATTAGTTTGTAGGGCTTGCTCTTGAGCAGCGAATATTAAATCTTCTGCTTCTTTCTTGATGGTTCCCATCTTAAGCCATGCCCCTGTCAAGTTGTCATCACATTTTCCATCAATGTTTTTCAAGTGCTGTCCATGCAAAGCTTTGGTTTTCCACCTATGTAATCTGTCATCCAGCTGTTTTTCCTTATATTTTGCCTTTATTTCTTCTTCTTCTTATTACTACTATGATTAATCAGACTTAGATAGCCGCCCATCTAACTGCAGGCAACTTCAGTGGTGCACAAGGTGAGAAAACCACAACATAAAAACTACAAGTATAAAATATGAAAAGCCATTATTAATATAAAGCCTAAAACCCAAAGATACAAGCCCTAAGTGGCAAGAGGCATAAAAACAACCAGCTCAACAACAGAACCATCTCCGGGTACCCTAGGTATTATAAATTATACAGAGATTTATAAGGAATAATAAAGGAAACATTGATTTTAGTTTAAACGAACATGTATCATGGCATCATAAAAGCAGAAACAGATCCATTTCTCAATTCTTAAACAGTGATCGATGATCTGTTGGGGGAAATGGAAGATGGAATATTAAAACCACAAATTCACATTTTGTCCGGCTTAGAAGCTCCACCTTCAATCAGTTGATAAGGGAGCTTTTATTTGCAAAGGTATTTATTTATTTATTTATTTGATGACATTTATATGCCGCCCTTCTCCCAAAGGACTCGGGGCGGCTCACAGCAATAAAACAAAATAATAAATAATACTAAAAATCCAATTAAAACCCCCAAATTAAAACTATAGCTCCCAAACAGATCAGAAGATTTGCTGGAAAAGCCATGTCTTCAAGTCACGGCGGAAAGAGCGGAGGTCAGGAGCCGTCCGGAGCCCAGTGGGTAACTCATTCCAGAGGGTCGGTGCGGCCACAGAGAACGCCCTCATCCTGGGCACCCGCAGCCGACATTGTCTGGCTGATGGCACCCGGAGGAGGGCAGTCCTATGTGAGCGCACTGGGCGGTGGGAGGCCGGTAGGAGGTGGTCCTGCAAGTACCCTGGGCCCATGCCATGAAGGGCTTTATAGGTGACCAACAGCACCTTGAAGCTTTTCAAACCCAGATAGGCCAACCATGGATAAATCCAAGAAAAGAAAAGTTTCAGAAGAAAACAGAACGTTTAATTCGACTACATATGCTACTTTTGGGGCTGTTCAAGAAATAGTCAGGCACGGGAAGGGTTTTGTGGCTCCCGGTGTTTTCTTTTCTGTGGGAAACGGATCCAAATGGCTCTTTTGAGTGTTTAAGGTTGCAGGCCCCTGTTTTAAGGCATAAGATTTTTGCACGGGTTTAACATCTTGATATCACATTTTCAGAGAGTCAAAAGACCTGAATATGGGAGATAATTTATCTCTCGTTTTTCCCCAACCTTTTTTCCCCTTCTCTAACAAGGATTTCCTTTAAAGCAATTTGCTAACTAGTTATCAGTTAGAAGGCATCAGGTAGTCCTCGACTTACGAACACAACCGGGACCAAAACATCCATCACTAAGCACCGCAGTCATTAAGTAAACCACCATATGACCACACCCGTTTAACAACCTTTTGCACTGCCGTCGTTAAACGAATCATACGGTTGTTAAATCCCATGAATTTCTCAGAAGTCAGATGGAAACTTCGGTGAGTAAGTCTGTTGCTTAGCATCCAGATTTTGATCACGTGGCCACAGGAATGCTGCAACGGTCGTTAAGTGTGAAAAACTTGAAAACATGAAAAAAGTGTCATAAATCCCATTTTGCAGTGCCGCTGTAAGTTCAAACGGTCGCTAAATGAACTGTTGTAAATTGAGGATAACCTGTATAGGTGCAGGGGGGTTTTTTTCTCATGGGGGTCAACCAGCCCCATGTTTTTCACACTTACGACCATTGCAGCATTCCGCTGATCAAAACCTGGATGCTAAGCAACGAACTCCTATTTATGATGGCCACAATGTCCCAGGTGTGTGTGTGTGTGTGTGTGTTACATAATCCCTTTTTGCGACCTTCTGACCAGCAAAGTCAATGAGGAAGCCAGATTCACTTAACAACTGTGTGACTCATTGAACAACTGCAGTGATTCATTTAACAACGGAGGCAAGGATACTCATTTGATCTGCAAATCCTGGGTCCTTAAGTGTTTAGTGACCTTTTTTGCAACGGGACGAAAGCTCTTAATATAATATTATCTCATTTAACGTGAAAACCCACGTCATTTCAACCCAGAACAATTCCTAGAAGTAGTTTCAAAATTCTCTCGCACAAAAGAAAATAATAATTTGGAGCCTAATAGATCCAAAATGAGTTTGCACATTATATAAAGCCATCATGAAACTATCTAATGTAGCGTGCGTGAACCAAGCCATTATTCTTCACTCCACAAACCACAATTTCAACAAACTCCTGATGACTTTCCCTTCTGGATTTGTTTAAACCTGAAGTGGGGGGGGGGGGGAATACAGATTTTTGCATTTTGGAGCAGCTGAAATTCAGAAGCAAATTGAATTAAGCCATCCAAGTTAGTCACTAACATTAGATGCAGCTGAGCAGAAGAAAACAGCCAAAGAGCTCAACTATCTAACCATGGTTTATTAATAAACCACACATCCAGGGCCCAAACACAGCCTTTACACACAACGTCAAGTATCCTAATCATCCTTTACCCATCAATTATACAACTCGGCAGTTTTCTTCGCAACACAGCACAAAGGCAACTTGCCCCAAAATACTTTTTTTTTTACATTTTTCTTTTTTTCCTTTTAGTTTTTACGGTGTCCTTTTTTTAAAAGTTTATTTTCTTTTTACTGCCCCGTCTTTCTCACCCAAGATCAACCTAAGTTTGAGTGTGCATAGGGGTTTATTTATTCTGTCTCTCCCAATATCAACTCGGCGCTGTCACTTAAAAGAGTTTTAATGTGGAATTATCTCTCAAGTGTTTCCCAACCTTGGCCGCTTGGAAGATGTATGGACTTCAACTCCCAGAATTCCCCAGCCAGCTGGCTGGGGAATTCTGGGAGTTGAAGTCCACACATCTTCCAAGCGGCCAAGGTTTTAAAAAAAAAATTGTTTAAGGTTTAAAAACAAACATTGAAATTGTGCAAAATCATTGCGGTCATCCTGACCTTAAAGAGATGATTTCCTGGGATTTTCCATAACCTTGGAACGAAAAGCCAGATTCGGAGCCCTACAACCAATTCCAAGAGTGCAAATTATTCCACCTTTTTAATTCTCCTCCAGACAAGGAGGAAGGGAAAAAAACAAACAAAAAATAAATAAAACTAAGGAGGCAGTTTTCCTGCCTTCTTGGAAAACTTTGTAGGAACAAGCTAGCAAAGCGGTATTTAATTTTGGTCCTCAAGGCTGTCATTAAAGGAGCCAGAAAGGAAGGGGGGGAAAGGGGGGGGGCTCATTGAAAGAGAAATTCACCTTTGCAGCTTTCTTAACTGTCTGCCTGGAACCAGGTATTATGTTAACTAACCAGGACTGGATGGTTTTCACACAAACAGGCTTAAAAGAAACCATGGTTTGTCAGATAGTCCAAGGCAGCTTGGAAGTTGGAACACTTTGTGCCAATAGCACAAACAAAACAAAACAAAACACACACACACAAATTCAACACAACCTCACTTTCTCTTTTCAGCCCCCTCCCCTTAAAAAAAAAAGAACCCAAGGAAGAGACCCCATCCTCCTCTCCCAATCTCCTTGCGAAGCAGACCTTTCCAAGAAGTAAGGACTACAACTCCCATCCGTCCCCAGGTGGGGAAGCATGGGTAGTCGAAGTCCCCTTTTGCAGCGGAGGGAGGGGAGGCCCTTTGGGCTGTCTGCCCCCCCTCCTCTCTCTCTTTGAACTCGGGTCCACCTTTAACAGACGTTTCCCGATACCTCCCCCCACCCCCAAAAAAACTCGCAATTCAGCCTTTGCTGAATTGGCGCGCCTTTTGCAAGCGGGCGCCCGCGAGCGCCAACTTCGGAGCTCCGCTAAAAGTCCGGGAAAAAGACCCCCAAAACCGGGGTGCAATTCTTTAAAAGGGGGTCCTGCAAGCCCCCCACCCGTATAAACCCCCCTCCTGGCTCCACCTCCGCTGCAAGGCACAGGAGCCCTCCCAGGCTGGTTGGAAGCGGTCAGTTGGCATCCCCCGAGGGGCGCTGGGGCTGGCCAAACCCCGGGCTTCCCCTTCCCCTTCCAGGCCTGGCCGCTTCTCCCTTCCTTCCCCGGCCCCGCGGGGCTGGAAACTCCCGTGACCTTCCCCGGGAGGGGCGGTGGGAGAGAGGCTTACCTGGTGCGCGGAGCCGCACTCCGGCCGCGCGTCCGTCCTCTCTCCGGCCGCTTGTGTAACCTCGGCGGGCCGGGCGGGCAAGGAAGCCGGGCGGGCAGCGGTGCAAAGAGCCCGGTGGGCGAAGGAGCCAAGCAAGAGCAGGGACCGGCAGCGGCGGCGGCTGCTCCTCTCTGCCCGGCGGGGCTCCCGGAGACGCAGCTGGCCGGCCGGTGGGCAGCGCGCCTGGCCGCTTCTGCTCCGCGCAGGGCGAAGGGAAGGGAAGGGAAGGGAAGGGAAGGGAAGGCGAGGCGGCGAGGCGGAGCTACCCGCAGGAGGGACCCGCCCAAGCGACGCAGCCGGCAGGTCGGGCGAGGCTCCGGCTCCGGCTCCGGCTCCCGGCTGTGACTCCGCATCCACAGCGGAGCGTCCACCGCTCGACGGGATCCTCCGCCTTCGCCTGCCCCGCGGAGGAGAAGCCAGGAGGGGAAGCTCTCCGGGAGGGTCCCGGCTCTTTTGCCCCCCGGCGCTAG
Source organism: Masticophis lateralis (assembly GCA_030761175.1). NCBI lineage: Eukaryota > Metazoa > Chordata > Lepidosauria > Squamata > Colubridae > Masticophis > Masticophis lateralis. Next base: position 3,202,062 of record JAUDYJ010000004.1, on the reverse strand, counting down.
GGACGGAGGGGGTCTTGGGGAGCCTTGCCCCCCGCGACCACCGGGCTAGCCCGCCCAGGGAGCTCTTGGAAGGCGGGATGGACCTGTAAGAAAGAGAGAAAGAGAAAGAGGAGAAATGGATGGATGGTAAAAAAAAAAAAAGATAGAGAGAGGGGGAATGGGATAGGGGGAATAGTTAAGGGAGAGAGAAAATAGAGAGAGAGAGAGAGAGAGAGAAAGGGATGATAAATTGATGGGTGATATAGAGGAGAGAGAGAGAGAGAAAGAGGGAGAGATAAAACGAGATGGGTGGGTGGATGGAAGGAGGGATGAAAGAGAGAAAGAGATGGATGGATGGAGAGAAGATGAGAGATTGGATGGATGGATGGATGGATGGGAGAGAGAGAGGGATAGATGGAGAGAGAAGACGAGAGATTGGATGGATGGAGAGATGAGAGAGGAAGAGAGAGAGACAGATAGAAGAGAGAGAGAGAGAAAGGTAGATAGAGAGATAGAGAGATGAAAGAAAGATAAGAGAGAGAGATCGATGGAAGGAGAGATGAGAGAGAGATGGATGGAGAGATAAGACAAGAAATTGAATGGATGGATGGAGAGATGAGAGATTGAGAGATAGAAGATCGATAGATGACAGATGGATGGATGAAAGGAAAGATAGGAGAGATAGATCGATGGAAAGAGAGATGAGAGAGAGAGAGAGAGAGAGGGATGGATGGATGGAGCGATGAGAGATTGAAAGATAGATAGAAGATAGATAGAAGCACAAAGCCAAAAACACCAGCCTGAAGATGACGAATGAGACTTTGTCAAAACGTCGCCAAGACACTTCCAATTTTACGCGGGAGAAAACCCAAATAACCGAAGACCTACATAGATAGATAGATAGATAGACAGATAGATAGATAGATAGATAGATAGATAGATAGATGAGATAGAGGGATGAAAAGAAAGATAGATGATAGATAGACAGATAAAATAGAAACAGATGTTTAATAAATTATAGATAAAAGAGCGACAGAAGACCGAAAGAAGATAGGAGAAATGACATAGACAGACAGACAGACAGACTATATATTTGTATGTGTTTTTGTTCACAACCACTCAACACACATCTACCCTATGTGTGTGGATAAGCTGCTGGGCCTCCTGTCTCCTGGGCCAGGGATTAGCGCAAGCCAGGGCTGCATTCAGTAATCTCCTTTACAAAATATAGTAAGTGCTCCCAACCCCCCACTCCTCCCCCCAGCCACCCATTTGATTTAAGGCTGTGTATGTGTGCTGAGCCAGGAAAAATGCGGAAGGGCTGAGATTTGCATAAGGAACCGTGGGAGAGAGACGTAATGATCATAAATAAAAGTGGATATAAATCACACGTTATGTGGAATAAGAAGGATTTGCACACACACACACACACACACACACTTTTGCCATACATATCACAATGCGGCTCTTCCATTTCATTTATTAAATTTATTAAATTTCAGCCTTTCCTCGCTGCTTTTAATTGTGTGAGTTTTCTAAAAAAATAAAAAAATTCTGCCTGGGAAATCCAGGTGTTTCCATCCAAGCTCGTGTGTCCTGCATGCAATAAACCAAGATAGAACCTGTTCCCTATTTATTCCAGCCACATTACTGATAGTCCTCATCTTATGACCACAACTGAGCCCCAGATTTCTTAGCGTTTACGCAAAGCCAGCCCTTCAGTGAGTTTTGCCCCATTTAATGATTTTTCTTGTCACAGTCATGAAGTGAATCAGTTGTTAAGTGAGTCGGGCTTCCCTGTTCACTTTGCTTGCCAGAAGGTCGCAAAAGCGGGACCGTCATAAATATGAGGCAGTTGCCAAGCGTCCAAATTTTGATAGGTGACCATGGGGAATGCTACAACAGTTGTAAGTGTGAAAAATGTTCGTAAGTCCCTTTTTTTCGGTTCTGTGGTAACTAAACGAATAGTTGTAAGTCAAGTATGAATTTAATAATAAATATTCTGACAGGAATAATAGACATCACATCCCTGGGGGTAACAGTGTGCGTGCCAGAGGAGAAGCAGAGACACCCCCGTTTCACGCTCATCCGTGGCTGTGAAAGCTCACACTTCCTTTGATTAAATCACACCCCTTCGGCCTACCCTATAGGGTTGTCGTTGTGGAAAAAGTGACAGGCATGGGATCCCTGAGGGCTGCACTTCTGAGGAAAAGCAAGCTCATCAATCAAACACACAAACAACAGCGCACATTTTCCCACGCTGGCCTGGGAGACCACAAAACGATGCCGACAAGTGCCGAAACCGAAAGCATCAGAAATTAACAATCACACCTTCAGTTCAGAGGAAGTCTGAGACCAAACCTCCAATTGATGTCACCAGCATTTCCAGGCAGCGTTATGATTCATGCGTGTTTGTTCCCTTTGCACAAAGATCTATCGCAACTCGGAAAGAAACCCAAACAAACCCTGAACTTTAAGGGCATTTTCTGATAAACCATTTCCTGCTCTCTCTTTTTTGTACTGATTATCCATTATCCATCGTCTTCTCTTTTTGGCTGCCAATATTCTGGTTGCCAATCGGATAGAAAGTCCATACAGAGAGTGGTAAGGACAACCGAGAAGATTATAGGAAGCTCACTTCCTGTCATTCAGGATACTGCTTATAAGTGCTATGTTGTTAGAGCTCAGAGCATTGTTAGAGATCCCGCACATTCACTTCACGGTCTGTTTCTGTTTTTCCCCCTCTGACAGGAGGTTTTGAAGAATTTCTAGCAGGGCTCCCCGATTCTGTAAGAGTTTTGTTCCCCTATGCCAGTAATGGCAAACCTTTTCGGCACCTAGTGCCCAAACCGGAATGCGTGTTCATATGCATGCAGTGGAGCGCCGGAAATCCAAAGACCAGCTGGCCGGCGTGACATGCCTGTTTTCCGGGCTGTTTTCAGATTGTTTTTTGGACCATTTTGGCTGTTTTCCAGCATTCCAGCACCCATCAAGACCAGCTGGCCAAAAATCAGAAGAGCTGCTGGCGACGGTGCGCGTGGCCCACAGAGAGGGCTCTGTGTGCCACCTCTGCTGCATACGTGCCATAGGTTCACCACCACAGCCCTATGCCATCCATCTGGTCAACTCGTAAGATTCGTTTTTCTCGCCGTGTACATATATACATTCGAACTAGACTGTGTTATTTCTCTGTGTCATATAATATACGTGGGTATGTCCATAATTTTGTATTTATTTATTTATTCCGTCATGTTTATGTAGGATATGTTGTAGGTGGAGACCCTCTGAGAACTGTACGCCACAAAATATAGGAGGGGGAAAAGGAGCATTAGCTGTACTTACCAACTTTTGTTATTTGTAAAAACAGTAAAGATGGATCAAATAAAGATTTTAAAAGATCTAATCGATCTAAGAACGCAAACCACAGCTGGGCACATCTAGTCCCCAGAAAGTGTGAGGAGCAATTCAGGAGGTGAATCTCTTGAATTTCCCCAAACTTTTGATTCTTACTATTTTGTCATTTTATTTATCTATTTATTCATTACATTGATATGCCTCCCACCCTCACTAGCAAGCAACCTTCTAGGGCCTCTGAAAAAATGGTCTTAAGTCCCTTTTTCCGGAGTTGTTTGAACAGTCACTAAATGGACCATTGTAAATCAAGGACGGCCTGTAACGGTTTTACTTGGAGCCATAAAAATCCTGTACTGCTTTACCAGTTTTGTTTTATGCCCAGACATATGGGTAGCTATTGAAATAAAATAATTAAACATAAGCAAAACTAAATTCAGGTTATGACCACAACTGAGCCCAACATTTTTGTAGCTAAGTGAAACAGTTGTTAAGTGAGTTTTTCCTCACTTTACAACCTTCCTTGCCACTGTTGTTAAGGGAATCACTGCAGTTGTTAACTTACATGGTTGTTAAGTGAATCGGGCTTCCCCCATCGACTTTGCTTGTCAGACGGTGGCAAAAGGGGGATCGTCATAAAGGTGAGTCAATTGCCAAGCGTCTGAATTCTGATCGCGTGATTGTGGGGGGATGCCGCAACGGTCATGAGGTGTGAAAAACGGTCGTAACCAGTCAGGTTTTTTTCAGTTCCGTTGTAACTTCGGACGGTCACTAAATGAACTGTGGTAAAGTCGAGGACTGCCATTAACATGGTGCCACATGGGATCTTGGACTGTTTTAACCGCTTGAATTGTTTTCTGCCCGGTCATTTGTTTGAAATGGGTGGCTATAAAACGCTGAGCTTGTCGATCGAAAGGTCTCGGCAGTTCGAGTCCCTACTGCCGCGTAAGGGGGTGAGCTCCCATTCCTTGTTCCAGCTTCTGCCAACCTAGCAGTTCGAAAGCAGGTAAAAAATGCAAGTAGAAAAATAGGGATCACCCTTGGTGGGAACAGCGTAACAGCGTTCCATGCGCCTTTGGCGTTGAGTCACGCCGGCCACAAGACCACGGAGACGTCTTCGGACAGCGCTGGCTCTTCGGCTTTGAAACGGAGATGAGCACCGCCCCCTAGACTCAGGAACGACTAACCCATATGTGCGAGGGGAGCCTTCACCTTTAAATAAATGAACAGAGAGAGCAGAATTCACGGTGGGTATATCTGTGTGTATCTCCTCCAGCAAGGAAGCCTGGCATTTGAAGTAAGGCCAAGGCGGGCACCCTGCAGGGCGATTCGGTGGCATGACTCTGCTTTTAAGCCTTGCCAGCCTGCTGGCACAGCGATGGCTCTAAACACGATGCAAAGACTTCCATCCCCTCCTGCAAACCGCAGCCGAGGGATAATAGGATCTGAGGATTTGCAGCTCAGGCTTTGAGGAAGTCAAGGTCATTTTGCAGCCGGACATAGTAAACAGTTTTTAAAAATATGGGATCCGATCAGGAAGCGGAGGGTATGTGCTTGGCTAAATGAGCTTTTTTTCCTTTACTTGTCTTTTTTGTAGAAACGCAGTTGGGGGGCCTAAGCCAGGCTTCTCCAAATGTGGCCCCTTTAAGACAGGTGGGCTTCAACACCAGGAAGCCCACGCTAAGCGACCGGTCATAAGTCGAGGACTATCGGTTCTCCAAATCCCCTGAAGGCAGGACAAGAAGCAACGGATGGAAACTCATCAAGGAGAGAAGCAACTTAGAACGAAGGAGGAATTTCCTGACAGTGAGAACAATTCATCCGTGGAACTACTTGCCACCAGAAGTTGTGAATGCTCCAACACTGGAAGTTTTTAAGAAGATGTTGGATAACCGTTCGTCTGGAGTAGTGTAGGGTTTCCTGCCTAAGCAGGGGGTTGGTCTAGAAGACCTCCGAGGCCCCTTCCCACTCTGTTATCCTCAGCCTACGGTTCCCGAAAACATTTAAATGATCGTGATTGGAAGCAAGGGGGCTAAATATTTACTCCTTTTTCACTTTGATTGGTTTTATAGCTGCCCCGTTTAACCAAAAAGACATATTCGTTCTACAACGCTTGGAAATAATTGCAAATGTGCCAGAGGAGGAATAAATAAAGCTTTTAAAAATAAAAAAAAGTAGGATCCTTCATAACTTGGGTTCCTTCCAAGAGATGTCTTGTTTCATTTGCATTTTGGCACCGAGGGATGCGTCCTGCTCCCGTTCTAACAAACTCAATCATCAATTTATTTTCTCTGCCATCGGATTTATGGTTTTGACAGCCTGCCTTGTTTTGTCAGTTGGCATATTTTATCGCTTTAATATCAGCGGCTACATTTTTAAGATAGTTAGCCGGAGGGATAACTAACAATAAATGGCTGAGACGCAAATCTGGAAAGAAACAAACCAATTTGCAAAGGTTGATGGTATCCTTGACTTGCAAACATTCACTTAGGGACCGTCGGGACTGAAAAAACGGGACTTATGACCGTTTTTCACACTTACGACCGTTGTAGCAGGGGAGTGGTGCGGTGATCTAGAGGTGGAGCTCTCAGCTCACCATCAGGAGTCTGTGAGTTTGATCCTTGATATTTTTATTTATTTTTTTATTTTTAATTTGCTTTATATGCTGCCCTTCTCCGGAGACTCAGGGCGGCTTACAATGCGTTAAGCAACAGCCTTCATCCTTTTGTATATTTATACAAAGTCAGCTTATTGCCCCCACAAACTGGGTCCTCATTTTACCCACTTTAGAAAGGATGGAAGGCTGAGTCGACCTTGAGCCTGGTGAGATTCGAACTTACTAATTGCAGACAGCTGAATGTTCTTTCTTTCTTTCTTTCTTTCTTTCTTTCTTTCTTTCTTTCTTTCCTTCCTTCCTTCCTTCCTTCCTTCCTTCCTTCCTATGCCGCCCTTCTCCGGAGACTCAGGTCGGCTTACAATGCGTTAAGCAACAGCCTTCATACTTTTGTATATTTATACAAAGTCAGCTTATTGCCCCCACAAACTGGGTCCTCAATTTACCCACCTTAGAAAGGATGGAAGGCTGAGTCGACCTTGAGCCTGGCTAGGACTGAACTCAGAGAAATTACAGGCAGCTGGTGTTAATTGCTGCCTTTAGTAGGAGGCATTAGCCCTCTACACTACACAGGCTCCTGAGGCAGATATTTCTCTCTCTGGGCACAATGAGAATATATCTGCTGCACAAAACTCTGAATTGGCAACAGGAAAGGCACCCGGCCAGAAAACACTCAGCTCCGTTCAGTTGTCCAGACTCCACCCCGCAAGGGATTACGGGGTCATTAAATGAAGATGATTATGACAACCGTGGTAGCATCTCCATGGTCACGCGATCAAAAATCAGACGCTTGCAAACTGATTCATATTTATGACGGTTGCAGTGTCCCCGGGTCGTGTGATCCCCTTCTGAAAAGCAAAGTCAATGGAGGGGTGGGGGGGGTGGGGGGAAGCCAGATTCATTTAAAGACCATTTTACTAACTTAACAGTTGCAGTGATTCGCTTAACACTTCCTGTGGCAAGAAAGGTCATAAAATGGGGCAAAATTCCTTTAACCAATGTTTCCCTTAGCAACCGAAATTCGGGGCTCAATTGTGGTCGTTAAGTCGAGGATTACCTGTATTAATATTGGCGCTTAGCCATTAATTAAGTCTAAAATCTCTGTTAGTAGTATTATTAACTACTAGTAGCTAATAATTGATTATTAACTTATTATTAGGGCGGTATATAAATTTGATAAATAAATAAATTTATTAGTTATTAATAAGTAATTAATAACTATTAGTAGCATTAAGTTCGTGAAGTCAAGGTTTTTTTTTTAATTTCTTTCCAGCTTTGATCTGCACCTCTCTTCCCCCTTACTTTCTCCTTCCTCTGTTTTTTGCTGTTCTGTGGCGTCATTATCATTTTATCTTTTTCACTTCCTCTTTAATCCTTTTTACTGCCAGGATCCATAAATTCAGCCCAATGTATTTATGACAATTTTACTGTCGTGTGATCAGCATTTCTGACCTTCCCAACTGGCTCCCGACATGCAAAATCAGTTGGGGTTTGGGGGAGCCAGATTTGCTTAATGGCCACATGAGTTGCTTAACGTCTGCAATGATTCGCTGAACAACGGTGGTGAAAAGGCTGTAAAATGAGACACCACTTACTTAACTGCCATGCTTAGCAACACAATTTTCGGGCTCAGTTTTGGTCATAAGGCAAGGCCTGTGTCTCAGAGTCACTTGATAAGTCAAATGATAGTCAAATTTATTAAAATAAACTTATTACATTTCATTAATAAATAAAAATAAAAAAGAGGGAGTCAAGCTATTCTCCAAAGCCCCTGAGGGCAGAAGAAGAAGCAATGGGTGGAAACTAACCAAGGAGAGAAGCAGCCTAGAACTAACGAGAAATTTCCTGACAGTGAGAACAATTAAACAGTGGAACTACTTGCCGCTAGAAGTTGTGGGTGCTTCATCACTGGAGATTTTTAAGAACAGCCTGGACAGCCATGTCTCCTGCTTGAGTAAGGGGTTGGACTAGATGACCTCCAAAGAATTAAATGGAATTAAAATTAGATATGCAAGTTGCGATTAAGTAACTGTGGGGTCCTGGAAACGGTAATGCAATTTGCCAAATATTGTCACACTGAACCCGTCGTTAAACAAGGAGTACCCATGTTCACTAAGGGTGGCGAAAAATCCACCAGCCCGGTAGCCACTTTCCCAACTAACCCATTTTATTTAAAACCCAAAATCTCCCATGAGCTGCAGATCCCATCATCAGGCACCCAGATGCCACGGTGTCTGCACCCAGCAAAGTTGCAACTACAACTCCCAGAATCCCCCAAAGTCTCTTATCTTTGCTGAGAATTCTGGGAGTTTTGTTCCCCAGGCAGAAAAAAAAAAATACTGTAGCGGCACCCAAAGCTGAGTAGAAATACGAGGACTTTCATCCTCGGAGTTAATTCGTTCAACGTGCCAGCGAACAAGATAAGAAGAGAAGGAATGTGACAGCAAACATGGTGGGTTTTAATTTTTTTTCCCAATCAAAGGGAGCCGTTCTCAGGAATTCAAAAACAGAGGCAAATTGTTTTAAGCTTCGCATTCCGGGTGTAATGATTAGCAAACTTTTATCTATTAATGCTTAGCAATGGGGGAGGATTCCCGGACTGTGGTATTTGGACAGATCTGGAATGCCAAGTTGCTAGTCCCTCTTGATTACAGAAAGGAGGGTGGAGAGCAGCAAGCCAAAAAAGAGAGAGAGAGAGAGAGAAGAGCCAAGAGACAGTCTTTAAAAAAGGACAACGAACACAATTATGGATACAGTACGTTCTGACTTACGACAACTGAACTCAAACCTTTCTGTGTGGCTCAGTGAGACCTTCGTTAAGTGAGTTTCGCCCCGTTTCACCACCAGCGTTGTTAAGTGAATCACCGCAGCTGATAAGTTAGCAACCCGGTTGTTAAATGAATCCGGCTTTCCCCCTTCACTTTGCTTATCCGAAGGTCGCAAAAGGGGATCGCGTGACTCCAGAAACCGTCATAAGTACATGCCAGTTTCCAAGCGCCCACGTTTTGATCACGTGACCATAGATCACAGATGTGAAAATAGTTGCATCGCTTTTTTTCCCCAGCGCCATTGTAACTGCGAGCGGTCACTAAATGAAGTGTCGTAAGTCGAGGAGCGGTCACTAAATGAAGTGTCGTAAGACCAGGAGTCCCTGCATTACAAATATCACCGCACCAGCGTGGTCCTATTCACACGCCTACATTTTGACGTCGTCGTCCTCTTTGATGCAGCCTAGAATTGTGTCGGCTTTTGGCGTGTGACCTGAAGCTTAGAGCAACCTTCCCAGGAGTAAGGACTTCGATTGACCATTTAAAAACTGGGTTTTTAAATCCCGGGGAACATTGTGGTTTGTGGCCGAATGTTCCTTCCTCCGAATGTATAATTTAACTCTGCAATTATAAAGAAGAATTCAAACGGTTTCCGGCCAATAAACATCCATTTTCCCCCAACCCCGGCTATTAAATTTGCCCGGGTCTTTTTTGCAATTGCAAGGAAACTCGGAGCAATTAAATCTAAAAAGCCCATTCCTGGCAGACGGAGCCACTCAAGGTCATGGCTGGTCTTGAACCTCTTTCTACGTCCTTCTGGGCCGTGCCCTTCCGGGCATGGAAGAGTTATTCCAGCATCTCTCCAGTCAATTTTTAATGACGGGCAGGTGAGTGGGTTAATTTTCATCCCGCTCCCCTTTGGATAAAAGGACAGCCTCTTTTCTCCGTGCAAAAGTGCAAAGCCCACCCAAGCATCACAAATCCATCAAGGACGAACTGAATCGAAAAAAAAAAAGAAAATGGGGAAAAAGTGAAGAGAGAAAGAAAAAGTAATAGAGGTAACCCACAACTTATAAATCTAATTAAATCTAATTTTTTTAAAAAAAAAAACCTTACAACACCTTGTTTAGGGAAATGCCAAGGGAAGGGGAAGAAAGTAAATGGAGAAAGGGAAGAGAGGAGGAGGAGGAGGAGGAGAAGAAGAAGAAGAAGAAGAAGAGTATTAACAGAGTTGGAAGGGACCTTGGAGGTCATCTAATCCAACCCCCTTCTCACGCAGGAGACCTATACTAGGGATTCGAACCGCCGAACTGCTGACATTCGTGATCGACAAGCTCCGCATCTTGGCCACTGAGCCACCTGGGGAAGGGAAGAATTAAAAAATGGAAGGGAGAGGGGAAGGGAGGGGAGAGGAAAGGAAAGGGGGGAGGGAGAAGGAAGGGAGGGAAGGAAGGAAGGAAAGAAGGGAAGGAAAGGTGGAAGGAAGGGGGGAAGGGGAAGAGAAAGGAAAGGAAAGGAAAGAAGGAGAGGAAAGGAGAGGAAAGGAAAGGAAGGGAAGGGTGGGAAGAAAGGAAGGAAGGAAAGGAATGGTGGAAGGAAGGAAAGGAAAGGAACATAGAATGGCTGAAGCGAAGGGAAGGGAAGGAAGGGAAGAGAAGGAAAGAAAAGGTGGAAAGAAGGAAAGGAAAGGAACGAAGAGGAGAGGAGAGGAAAGGAAAGGGAGGGAAGGGAGGGAAAGAAGGAAGGAAGGAAAGGAAAGGTGGAAGGAAGGAAAGGAAAAGAGAGGAGAGGACACGAGAGGGGAGAGGGAAGGAGAGGAAAGGGAGGGAGGGAGGAGTAAGGGAAGGAAGGAAGGAAGGAAAGGTGGAAGGAAGGGAAGGGAAGGGAAGGGAAGGGAAGGGAAGGGAAGGAAAGGAAAGGAAAGGAAAGGAAAGGAAAGGAAAGGAAAGGAAAGGAAAGGAAAAGGAGGGCAAGGAACAGATCCAGGACCAAAGGCTATTCATTCATGTGAAAAGAACATGGAGCTTTCGAGTCCTGTGGCTCTTTTGCGACTCTCAGGAGCCGAGCACACAACACACACTCAAGCAGGGCCTCTGCGACAACAAGGGCTTTGTCGCCCCCAAACAACATCTGAGCTCCGGGAGACAGGAAGGCCAGTCAAGCGGAAGGGCCAGGGAGGGTAGTCACGCCTAGGGGTGAGAGAAAGCCCCTCTCCTTAAGGAGCTGAACTCCCTCCTGGATGTTCCTAACCCCTCTGACTGATGATGTTCCCTAGTTTGATCATGAAACCTCTGCAGGAAAAGAACCACGCTCAGACCCCGCAGCCTTCCTCCTCCTCTTCCTCCCCCTCTTCCTCCACACACCCCACTCCCTTCTAGCCCTGATGATGTTCCCTAGTAGGGTCATGAAACGTCTTCAAGAAAGCCCTCTAGTTCAGAGAGGACCAAGGACCCCACAGCTCAACCCTGAGCTACAAATATTACCTCCCGTTGTTAGTTTGCGAGTCTGAAAAGGTGCCGCGAGATCCCTACTGATTTTACGCCTTTGGAAGAGATCCGGTCGCTTAAAATAGCCGCGCCTCTATCTATCATTTGTTCAGCTTGAGTGACGCTTCAGCCCACGGACAAGTAGCGACTACGGTAAATAATTTTAAAACCCACAAGAGACCAGAATTGATATACTAGCCACATTCAGCTTTTACATTTTCTGGACATCGCTCAAAATCAGATTTTGGACTCAGGGCGCCCAGGAAGCTCCTCTTGATGTACTTCTTCCTCTGAATGCAGATTGTAGGTTTATCTAAGGTAGCCAAGCAGGATGTGCCAATACAACTTCCCTCCCACCAAAAAATCTGCAAATCAATTTTCCGAGACGGTTTTTTAGGAATTTCCATCCAGTTGATTTGTTTTGTTTTGTTTTTCAGTCTGCCATCCCTTTTTACTTGCTCAAAAAGACATTAGAAACATAGGATCCTACCTAAATATGATTGCAACGGAGGCCGTCCTGGATTTGCGACCGTTCATTGAGCAACGGAAGGTAAAATCGCACAGAGAAAAGGGACTGACGACTGATCCTCGCGCTTACGACGGCTGCACAGTCCCCTCAGTCAAAATTCGGGTGATTGATAAGTGGCAGGTATTTACAACGCTTCCGGCTCCCCAGTAATCCCCTTCCTAACTGGCTTTTGACAAGCAGATCCAGATCCAGATTAACAGAGTTGGAAGGGACCCTGTAGGTCATCTAGTCCAACCCCAAACTCAACGGGAAACCAATTCACTTAAGAACCATGTGATTCACTTAACAATGACAGTGGCTCACTTAACGACCATGTGATTTGTTTAAGAACCATGTGATTCACTTCATAACCATGTGATTTGCTTAACAACCATGTACCACATGGTTGTTAAGCAAGGAATTTTCCCAACTATGCACGCCCCTTAAAGACCAGAAAGAGAGAGAGAGAGAGAGAAAAAGAAAGAAGGAAGGAAAGAAGGAAGGAAGGAAGGAAGGGAAGAAATTTTCCCATCTACCCCAGAAAGGAAAGAGAGAAAGAGAGAAAGAAAGAGAAAGAAAGAAGAAAGAAGAAAGAAGGAAAGAAATAAAGAGAGGGGGAGAAGGGAGGAATTCTCCCAACTACCTCAGAAAGAAAGAGAGAGAGAGAGAGAGAAAGAAAGAAAGGAAGAAAGAAAGAGAGAAAGAAAGAACAGAAAGAAAGAAAGAACAGAAAGAAATTTTCCCATCTACCCCAGAAAGAAGGAAAGAGAGAAAGAGAGAAAGAAAGAGAAAGAAGAAAGAAGGAAAGAAATAAAGAGGGGGGGGGAGAGGGAGGAATTCCCCCAACTACCTCAGAAGAGAGAGAGAGAGAGAGAGAGAGAGAGAGAGAGAGAGAGAGAGAGAGAGAGAGAAAGAAAGAAAGAAAGAAAGAAAGAAAGAAAGAAAGAAAGAAAGAAAACAAGGGGGAAAAAGGTGATTTAAAGGGATTTAAAGGCAGCTTCACCTGAGATTAAATCAGGTGGCAAACAGGATGTGGGGAGAGAGAATGAACAGCCTTGAAAAAGCCTCTTTAATTCCTGCCAGGCGTGTCATTTCCTCCCTCTTTCCTCCCTCCCTCCCTCCCTCCCTCCGGCTCTTCCATCAAGGCAGGATTATAATTCATTTAATGAGCAGAAATATGTCTCCATGAATGGGTTGTGATGGCAAAGCTATACCGGGCACCGAGGAGGAAAACCTGCCAGGATGGATGTATTGTCTCCGGCAGGATGGGCAGCAGGTGCGAACGAGGGCAAGGGGCAGGACTTAACACAATACAGGCCGGTTCTCGACTTACAACCATTCATTTAGTGACCGTTCGAAGGCACACCACCACCGAAAAAAGGAAGTTTTTCACTCTTTGTAGCATCCTCAGGCTCCCGCGATCAGAATGCAGAGGCTGGGCAGCTGGTTCCTACTTACGACCGTTGCTGTGTCACGCGATTCCCTTTCGGCAAGCATAGTCAACGGGGAAGCCGGATTCGCTTAACGACCACTGTGACCGACTCATCCACTGCACCGATTCGCTTAACGACTGTGGCGAGGAAGATCGCGAAACGGGGCAAAACTCAAGTTAAGAAATGTCTCCCTTGACCACCAGAAATATTGGGGTCCATTGTGGTCGTAAATCGAGGACTACCTCTACTTAGAACAGAGGTCTTCAAACTTGGTAGCTTGAAGACTTGGTAGCTTGAAGACTTGTGGACTTCAACTCCCAGAATTCTGGGGTTTGAAGTCCACAAGTCTTCAAGCTACGCTGGCTGGAGAATTCTGGGAGTCGAAGTCCACAAGTCTTCAAGCTGCCAAGTTTGAAGACCTCTGACTTAGAACCATTTGTTTATAGTGACCACTCAAAGTTACAACAGCCCCGGGGGAAAAAAGTGACCGATGACCGATTTTCACACTTACAACCATTTGCAGTCCATAACTTAGTATCCCGGTCATTAAGTCATGAATCTGGCTTCCCCATTGTTTTTGCTTTTGCCACATTTGTTTTTGCAAAAGGGGATCACCTGACCCACCACATTGCGACCGTCATAAATGGGAGCCAATTGCCAAGCATCCAGACTTTGCTCACGTGACCACAGGAATCCCGCAACGGTCGTTAAGTGTGAAAACCGATCATAAATCACTTTTCTCGGTGCCCTTGTAATTTGAGACGGTCACTAAAGGAATGTTTGTAAATCGAGGACTAGCCATATGGAAAAACACCCTGCTATATTTTCCAAATTATTTGTTGAACTTGCTAGAAACATCCTCTTTAAACAGGTCTTTGATCGCCACCTGCTGGCAGTTGCAGGTATATGCTTTAAATCAGGATCTCAGCGCCTTTAAGCCAGGTGGACTTCAACTCCCAGAATTCCCCAGCCAGCGATGCTGGCTGGGGAATTCTGGGAGTTGGAGTCCACCCACGTTACCATTGCTAAACCATGGAGCAGCTTAAGAGAATAAACCCCATTGCCTTGTTCGCCACCATTTCTGGTTGAAAGCTTTATTTTGTGATTGACAGCCAGATGTTCCAACTGGATTTGGCATTTTGAAATCTGGCATTTCCCGGATCTTTGGGAAGGAATTGTCCAATTCCTTCCCAAAGATCGGGGATAGCCAGATGTGGATGTTTGGCCGTGTTCGAAGTATCATTAACAGGATGTAAACTGTTGCAAGCCAAGCTGCCTTTTGCAATTGACTCATGGGGATTTTTGTCAATGCCGATGGCGTTCAAGGGATGCTCCAGATATTTCCGGGTTGCACCCGAGGCGCCCATCCTTATTGATGCTACTTTCGCTTTCTTTTGCCACAGTTGTTCGATTTCCAGTTGCGAGTCTTCGTGCGTTGTGATTTTTGTCGAGTTCTTCCTCTTCTCTTCTGCCATCTCCAGGTCCTGCCGCGTCCACTAATCCAGTTTTTTGTGTATTTCTTATCGACCATTGTTACGTCTGGGGTGTTATGTGGCAGGTCCTTTTCTCTGTTCAATACAAGTGGTCCTCCACTTACAACAGTTCATTTAGTGACCATTCCAAGTTACAATGGCACTGAAAAAAGGGACTTAGGACTTAAGTTTTTCACTTACGACCGTTGCTGCGTGCCTGTGGTCACGTGATCAAAATCCAGACGCTTGGCAAGTGACTCGGATTTATGACGGTCGCAGTGTCCCAGGGGGATGTCACATGATCCCCTTTTGCGACCTTCAGACTAGCAAATTCAAAAGGGAAGGCTAGATTCACTTAACAACCATGTGACTCCCTTAACAACTGCGGGAAGAAAGGTCGTAAAATGGGGCTAACAAATGCCTCGCTTAGCAACAGAAATGTTGGGCTCCATTGCGGTCGTAAATCGAGGACTACTTGTAATTCTCCCTTGTTGCCTGTCCTCAAAATCTTGCTCTGCAGAGGTAGACTACTCCTGTAAGTGGCAGTTCAGCCTGGCCAGAAACACTTTTGCAGTTTTAAATGCTTCCTGGCTCCTGCACTGCAGGCATGTTAACATTGTTGGCTGGGAAAGGCTATTTTAAGATCTGCCAAAATATTGTTTAATCTGCATTTTCACTAAGGTTTCCCCCATGGTGATCGTGCCTCAACCGTCCACTAGGGGGAGCTATGCCTGCTACTTAAAAATAGAATTTTGGACACATAAAAAAGTTTATTCCAGCATATTGGAAAAGTCTTGTTTCTTGCAATTAGTGGCTTCTATACCTAGGCTTCTTATGCACCCAAACTTTTAACTTAAGACTTTCATATATTAGCTTTTTCTAGATTTGTTAAGTAAAAACAGAAGTTTTGGGCTAGTTGGGAAGTTTTGCTAATAATCAAGAGACTGGACAGCCATGTTCTCGTTTGTTCCTATCAAGTGGTTGGTTTGGTTGAATTCAGCAGGAGGGGTGTTATTGGGGTTTTTTTATTGAGATTTTATTTTTGTAAGCCACTTAAGAGTCACCAAGAGTGAACTGGACGGCCATATCAATGTTCTTAATAAATAAATTCAAATAAATGAATATTTTTCTCATTTATACTGTATTTCCTCCTCTTCTTCTTCTTCTTGTGCCATATCTGTCATCGGACATTGGCGATCATGTTGGCAATCCTATTTGGGCATTTGCTCTTGGGCATTTTTATTTTTCTGCAGCTACTAAAATAAATATTTTTTAAAAAAAAGAAAGCCAGGGCACAAGGGGGGGGGGGGGGGCGGAGAGAGAGAAATTATTTGGAATTTTCTAGTCTCTCTGTCCCTTCTGATGCTCAGTGCAAGTTTTAATCCTAACTTTGAAAGAGCTGAATCAAAGCCCAGACAGGCAACCTTCCCAGCTTTCAAACTGCAAACTAGAAAAGGGTAGAGGCAAATTTCAGGGAGGGATCCTTAACAGCTGGCTAGGATGGGGAACATCTGGGGTTTCTTCTAGCAAGGAATCATCCTGAAACTTTTTTGTAGAGTTGCATCATACCAATTTCTTGAATGTTCTGGAAATCTCTATGTCTTGTTTGGGAGATGCCGGGAAAGTAAATTACACACTTTCACATAAACACACACACAGAAAGAGAGAAGGAGAGAAAGGAAGGAAGAGGGAGGGAGAGAGAGGGGGGGAGATAGGATTGAGGGGGGAGAAGGAGAGAGAGAGGGAGGAGGAGAGGGAGAGAAGGAGAGAGAGAGAAAGAAGAGAGAGAGGGAGAGGAGAGAGAGAATGAAGAGAGTGGGGGGAAGAAGGAGAGAGAGAGGAAGAGGGATAGAGAGAGAGGAGATAGGATTGAGGGAGGGAGGAGGAGAGGGAGAGAAGGAGAGAGAGAGAAAGAAGAGAGAGGGGGGAGAAGGAGAGAGAAAGGAAGAAGGAGAGAGAAGAAGGAGAAAGAAGAGAGAGAGGGAGAAGGAGAGACAGAAAGGGAGGGAGGGAGGAAAGAGAGAGGGAGGGAAAAGGAGAAAGAGAAAGAGAAGGAGGGAGAAAGAAGAGGGGGGAGAAGAAGAGAGGGAGAAGGAGAGAGAGGAAGCGGGAGAAAGAAGAGAGAGAGGGAGAAGGAAAGAGAAAGAGGGAGGAAGAGAGAGAAAGAGAGGGAGGGAGAAGTAGAGAAAGAGGGAGGAGAGAGAAAGAGAGAGGAAGGGAGAAGGAGAAGAGAAAGAGAGAGGGAGAGAGAGGAAGAAGGAGAGAGAGAGAGAAAGAAGAGAGAGGGAGGAGGGAGAGAAAGAGGGAGGGAGAAGGAGAGAGAGAGAAAGAAGACAGAGAGAGGGAGAAGGAGGAGAGAGAGCCTTGGAATGCTTTGTAAATTTGTACACTAAGAAGAAACAAGCAACTTTTTCTGGATTTTTCTTTGAATCAGAAGCCCTTTCAATTAAATGTGTAATAAAATAAATATTTTATTAAATCTAATAAAATCTAATAAAATAAATTTTAAAAAAAGAAATAAGCTTTATGCTTTCACCACTCTCTCTCGAAAATAAATATGCTAGCATCTGTGCCGTTCCTGGGGCTGCCAATGAGAAGGTGTGCATATCAAATTGAGAAATTTCATTCTTAATGGGTTTTTGGGGAGATGGGCGTGGAAAAAGGCGCCCGGGAGAGCAGGAACATGTCAAGCTGAGGAATATGGTTTACGATATCATTTTCCAGGCCTTCCTGTTTTATTTCCCTCCCCTTTGCAAGTTAATATAGAAATGCTGAAGCTGTGAAGCCTTCCAGGAAGATGGCTGTATGCATTTCTCCCGTGTCATTTTGCAGAATTACAGAATTGGGGAGGAGTCATCAGAGGCCATCTAGCCTCACCCCCGCCCCCTTGCTTACTGCAGGATAGATACACTTGTTGGAAGAAATGTCCACCTGGGATCAGTTCCAAGTGGGGCGAAAGACCCTGGAAACTATGGAGGCTGCTTGGGAAGAGGGTTTAACGGCGGACAGGACCACGTGGGTTTGAGGTCCTGGTGCAGTTGACCACATGGAGTGGAGAATGAGGGTTCTTTATACCCTCTCTTGGGCTTTGAACTTGAGCTTCCTGTTCCTGTGACAAGGGCATGTATTAGCCAGGCTCCCATGTGGAGCCGTGTTTCTCTGAATTAAGGTTGGTTGAACCTCGGGCTGATGTAACGAAGCAGCTTGGTTGTGCCATGTGGTGAGCTCTGATGATAGTTAATCAGAGATGGACGTCACATAATGTAACTACCAGTTTGCCCAGATCCAAAAATGGGAGCGTGGAGCGCAGCAGCAAACACACGGCGATGATATAGGATGGGATAACGCCGGGTTAGGTGGGTGAGCTCAGCTGCTGGTCCGAACTACCAGTTCCTGCGAACCGGTCTGAACCAGTAACAGGCCACCTATGTAGATAATCCTATTATGTCCTGGAGGGTCACGTCTTAATCCCATCACCCTGGAGCTGGAGGTCTTTTGTCTTATCGATAAGTTGGCCCAGTCTTTCTTAAAGGGCACCAAAATATCTGCTGGGAGAAGGGAGCTGGGTTTCTCTCTCCGTTAGGATTTCTGTTTCCCTTTCAGGGGAAATATAATATCCTGCCTTTTTAACATTTCCTAAAATATTTCATTCTTCTAGGAGAGGGGTGGGTGCTAACTTTCTTCACGCTAAAGCGTATAGCCCTTGTGCTAAGCGCAGTAACAGAATAACAGAGCATCATAGGAAACCAATCACTTGTACAGTACAGGCAGTCCTCGACTTTCAACAGTTCACTTAGTGACCGTTTCAAGTTACGACGGCGCTGAAAAAAAACAACTTATGACACCGTTCCACCCTGGCGACCGTTGCAGCATCTCCACCGTCCTGCAATCAACATTCAGATGCTTGGCAACGGATTCATACTTATGACGGTCGCAGTGTCCTGGGTCACGTGACACTCCCCCCCCCCCCCTCCCTGGGTTGTCAACCACACAAAAGAGATTATCCTAATGGAGAGACAGTTGGCTGATTTTTCTCCTCCCACTGATGAAATCTTTTCTCTCTCTTTCTCTATAGATGCTAAAAAAAGACGAGAATTGTTTGGCAGCCCATCCCGGTCATTAAGAGGAGACGTTTCTTGTCCTGCCTTCCCACATTTCCTTCCAGGCCTCCTTGGCAGGATGCAGACTTTCCAGCGTGGCAAGGGGAAGGTGGGGAAACACGCCCCCGTGGCAAACCACGCCTGTCCTCGCTCGGATGTCAAGGAATTTGCAGAGAAAAAATGTGGCTGCAGGCATCTTAAAGACACAAGGCTGATAATCTCTTACAGGGACTTTTTTTTTAAAGGGAAAGGTTTAATTTATTTATTTAAGTACCTTATTTGTAGAATTTGCTCCCCCCCCCCCCCATCTCCCACGAAGCGACTCTGGGCAGCGTACAGCGCTTAAATGAAAAAATAAAACCACTGGAAGCTTTAAAGGATGGGATAGAACAGACCACCGAACGAATAGAAGAAGGAGAAAAGGAAGCGGAGATCATAAAGTTGGGTGAAACAAAAATTGGGAGGATATATATTAGCAGGTGGTAGAAAATTCAATAAATTGAAAAAATATTTTTTGGGGGAAAAAAAAGACCAGAGGATTTGGTAGACCCATGGGTGGATTGGCAACAAAAAGTAGTGGAGATGGAAGTAACAGTTGGGTTTAAAATGAAGGAGGTGCCGTGTTTCCCCGAAAATAAAACCCTGAAATAAGCATTTGGCCTTATTGCCATGCGCTCAAAAGTGAAAATGAGAAGAACTGAAATGTCCAAGCGGGTGAGAGATGATGGATAGAAAGGATCCTTAAAAAAAAAGATTGGCTGTACTGAGAATTACAATAGAGTAAGAAATTAGAAACGGGGGGGGGGGAATATTGTTATACATTTATTTATTTATTTATTGGTTCGATTTATATGCCGCCCTTCTCCAGAGACTCAGGGCGGCTTACAATATATTAAGCAATAGCCTTCATATTTTTGTATATACCTGCGTAGTACAGCTTTCGGGCCCCCTTAAGCGATGTTCTTTTTTATACAAAGTCAGCTTATTGCCCCCACGATCCAGGTCCTCATTTTACCTACCTCGAAAGGATGGAAGGTTGAGTCAACCTTGAGCCTGGTGAGATTCGAACTTGCAGTAAATTGCAGGCAGCTGGTGTCATTTAACACCACTTTAATCTGCTGCGCCACCAAGGCTCTTACACAACACGTTTAAAGTGAATGATAGGAGGTGAAGATTAGATTTTGAAAAAGGATGTGATCAGATATGCCCAAGAATAATGTTGTGACTATTAGAAGAATGTAGCAAATATTGAACAATTGAAAAATGATGGGAATATGTGCTGATATAAATATGTACAATAATATTAGACCGTGTAAATTGGACTAATGTAGTAACTTTTATTTGTATTAATATTGGTTTTGTATCAAAAGGAATGACACTCAAGATGCCACACTGATATTGAGGATATCGATGTGTTTAAAAATAATAAAAAATTACCTCCATAAAAATAAAATCACGTATTTGAATCCACAGGAGGAGAACTTCATAATTCTATGTCAAACCTGTGTATAAATTTCAATTGTTATTATTTTTAGTTGAACGACTTCTTCGTAAATCACAGCTATTTCTCCCATTGTTTCAAGGGTACAACGGCTATAAATAGAGGTAGTCCTCGAATTATGACCTCATCGGAGCCCCCACATTTCTGTTGCTAAGCGAGACATTTGTTAAGTGGGTTTTGCCCCATTTTACGACCTTTCTTTCCACAGTTATTAAGGGGGTCACATGATTCCCCCGGGATGCGGCAGCCGTCATAAGTATGGGTCAGTTGTCAAGCAATCTGAATTTTGATCATGTGAGCCTGGAGATGCTGTGACGGTTCTGTGAAAAACGGTCCTAAGTATTTTTCAGTGCCGTTGTAACTTTAACAGTCACTAAATGAACTGTTGTAAGTCGAGGACCTGTATTCCAGGTCTCACAGAATTCCAAGGCGTTTCCTTCCTGCAAAGTCTATTGACTCAAAAAAAACCCTTCTAAAAGAAAAAAGCAAAGAGAATCTCGGGGGTTTGGAAGAAAGATACTAAAAGCAAAATGCCAAGAGCAAATTTCATGCCAAAATTTAGGATATTGTGCAAATGTCTTTGCTAAGACTCTCAGTCTCCATTCACCTGGTTGATCCTGTTTGCATCTGCCAATCACGTTAGAGCAATTTTATGATAGGTGGACTTCAATGCCCAGAATTCCCCAGCCAGCTGGCTGGGGAATTCTGGGCATTGAAGTCCACCCAGTTTAAAGTACCCGAAGTTGAGAAACTTAAGATTTATCCTGTCTGGAGAATTCTGGGAATTCTGGGCATTGAAGTCCACCCAGTTTAAAGTACCCGAAGTTGAGAAATTTAGATTTATCCTGGCTGGAGAATTCTGGGAATTCTGGGCACTGAAGTCCACCCAGTTTAAAGTACCCGAAGTTGAGAAATTTAGATTTATCCTGACTGGGGAATTCTGGGAATTCTGGGCACTGAAGTCCACCCAGTTTAAAGTACCCGAAGTTGAGAAATTTAAGATTTATCCTGGCTGGAGAATTCTGGGAAGCCAGAGAAATTCCACAGAAGAGCTGCAAAGAACCCTACAAAAACCCAGCAAGCCTACCCAACACACTAGTCCTCAGTGAACCCAAAACCCGTCTCAGCAGTCCCCTGGTGCCTTCCTTCACTTTTCAGAGGTCGTTTTTGGTTCTGTAACCGACAAAAAGGGTTTTCGCTCTTATACTTTCCAGAAAATTCCTCATTTTCCGGTCTTCTAACTCCGGGATGCCGGTAGGTCAGGATTGGTTTGAGCCGTGGGGAGAAAAAAAAAAGGCAAACAACCAATGTGAGTTTTCCAGCTCAGATGGTGGCTGGGCTTCCCACTCACGAATTCTGGCTGTTCTCCGGAGATTGTATAATTCTATGGATCCCGTTTCCCTTAACTCCTGCCTTTCCAAAATTTCAGAAGTCTCGGAGGGATCTCTGAGGAGAGAAGAAATCCTGAAGTGGAGAGACGAAAATTCAGGGAAAAAATGTCAAAGGACCTTGCTCAGTTCCCTCAATGAAATGCAGCATTTGAACAAACCCTTCATCTGAGATGTTACAGTCACAAAGTTGGAAAGGGACCTTAAAGGGTCATCTAGTCCATCTCCCCGCCAGCTCACGCGGGAGACCTATGTTACATGATGGAGTGGAAGCGACGGTTAAGATAAGGAACGCCAGAGGAGAACCGAACCGACATTTTTTGGAACTGGCTCCCCTTCCTTTCAAACCCTACACCATCCTGGTTACTTTACGCATGGGATGAAATGAGATGCCCCACCGGAAAGGGGATGTCAGTTTGGTTGGGTGATTCAGGCACCAGGCTAGAAACAAGGAGGCTGGGAGTTCTAGTTCTCTTTAGGCATGAAAGCTGGCTGGGTGACTTTGGGCCTATCACCAGGAGATGGTGAGTTCCAGTCCCACCCCCTTAGGCATGTTTAGCAACCGTAGCAAAAACAGGTCATTAAATAAAGCACCACACTCTAAATAACCATCTTCCTTCCTTCCTCCCTCCCTCCCTTCTTTCTTTCCTTTCCCTTTCTCTTCTTCACATAACAATTGCAGCAATTTAACAACTGTGACAAAAACAGTTGCAAAACTGGGCACAATTCTCTTAATAAACTTTCTTTCTTTTTCTCTATTTCTCCCTCCCTCCCCTTTCTCTCATTCTTTCTTTTTCTTTCTCTCTCTCCTTCCCCTTTCTCTCTTGTTCCTTTCTTTCTTTTTCTTCCTTTTTCTCTCCCTCCCCCTTCTCTTGTTCCTCCCTCCCTTCCTTTCTCTTCTTTTTTCTTCTCTTTTTTCTTTCTCTCTCCATCCCCTCTCGTTCCTTCTTTCTTTTTCTTTCTTTCTCTCTCCCTTTCCCTTGTTCCTTCCTTCCTTCCTTTTCTTTTTCCTTCTATTTCTTTTTCTTTCTCTTCTTCCTTCCTTCCTCACTTAGTAACTGCAGCCATTCACTTAACAATTGTGGCAAAAAAAAGGTCGTAACTCATTTAACAACTGCCTTGCTTAGCAATGTATATACGGGGGTCTGATTGCAGTCATAAATCGAGGACTATGACTGTATGATGGGCCGGGAAGGACTGTTTTCTGCAGATGCCCCTTCCATCTCACAGCCTCTCCCCTCTGAAACTTTGATGGCCTGACATTTTTTTGAGTGTCACAAGATGCTGCTTAGGATTCAAAGATCTGCAACTTATGGAACTTATGGAATATTTGTGGGATGGTTTAATTTTGGGGTGAACCATCCAGAATTGGGGGAATCAAGCAGGATATCCGTTACATTAGAGGAAAGAAACATAGACTCAGAACTCTTAACGCGTACATGCTCTAAATTTTTTTCATTCCTTTTGCAAAAATTTTTTCCGTTCTTTTGGCAAAACCAGACGAAGCGGGAGACTTCATCCAATGGTTGCAACCCACGTTGCTCTAATTCATTTTTATTTTTATTTTTTTTTTTGCATTCGCATGTGAGTTTCTGCAGAGGGCAAACCTGGTCAATTCTGGACTTCTTATTGTTCATCGCACCGCACAATCAGCCAGATGTTCAGACTTGCATTTAGCATTTTTTAATCCACCCCTCGAGTCCTTCTCAAGGACGTGGGAGAGGCAGATGTGGGTGCTCGATGGGGTTTAAGCTCTCCATGAAGGTTGCCAATTATTCTGAGTCAAGCTGCCTTTTGCAATTGACCGATAAAGAATTGTGAGCCAGCTGTGTGTGGCGACGGCCCAAAAGGTGAATACGATCCTTGATTGTTTAAACAGAGGCCTAGAATCGAAATCGCGTGAAGTATTATTTATAAAGCCTTAGGAAGGCCGCACCTGGAATCCTGCATCCAGTTTTGGTACCCACATTACAAAAAAGATGTTGAGACTTTGGAAAAAGTGCAGAGAAGAGCAACTAAGAGGATTAACGGCCTGGAGACTAAAACACACGAAGAACGGGTTGCAGGATTTGGCTTTGGTTAGTCTGGAGAAAAGAAGGACTAGAGGGGATATGAGAACACTATTCCAAGATTTGAGGGGCTGCCCCAAAGAAGAGAGGGTCAAATTATTCTCCAAAGCACCTGAGGGCAGGACAAGAAACAAAGGATGGAAACTGATCAAGGAGAGAAGCAACCTGGAATTAAGGAGAAGCTCCCTAACAGAGAAGTAACAATTAACCAGTGGAACAACTTGCCACCAGAAATCGTGGGTGTTTCATCACTAGATGTTTTTAAGCAGAGACTGGACAGCCACTAATCTGAAATGGTAGAGGGTCTCATGCTTGAGGAGGAGGCTTGACTAGAAGACCTCCAAGGTCCCTTCGAGCTCTATCCTGATTCTGAGGGGGGGGGTTGTCAATGTGGATGATGTTTGAGGGATGCTCCAGTTAGATTAGAAAATAGAATAGAATAGAATAGAATAGAATAGAATAGAATAGAATAGAATAGAATAGAACAGAATAAATATTGGAGAATAGTATAGAATAGAACAGAATAAGAGTAGGAGTAGGAGTAGAGTAGGAGTAGGAGTAGGAGTAGGAGTAGGAGTAAGAATAGAATAGAATAGAATAGAATAGAATAGAATAGAATAGAGAATGGAATGGAATGGAATGGAATAAATATTGGAGAATAGAATAGAACAAAACAGAATAGATATTATAATGAAGAATAGTAATAGTAATAGTAATAGTAATAGTAATAGTAATAGAATAGAATAGAATAGAATAGAATAGAATAGAATAGAATAGAATAGAATAGAATAGAATAGAATAAATATTGGAGAATAGAAATAGAAATAGAAAAGAATAGAATAGAATAGAAAAGAAAAGAAAAGAATAGAACAATAACTTTATTGACACTTCGAATGTACACTAATTGGCATACATTAAAACGAAATTTTGTTGCATTCAGCTCTCAAAGGGTCTCCACCTTAATAAATGCTACATAAATATGACAAAATAAATGCATGAAGAAATGAATGAATGAATGAATGAATACAAAATTATGCATATACCCAGAGAAACAACACAGTCTAGCAACCCAGCCTATTAACTAGGGCAGTTCCATGGTGCTGCTCCTCGCAAAGCCCAACATCCCCGACGGGCTGTGCCTTCTCCATCCCACCCATACCCTCCTCAAACACCAACCCTGCAGGTTGGCCTGGGCCAAGAGCCGGGGGATGGAGAGCTTTACAAGGGAGTTGGGGGGCTTTTAACCCCTGCCCCTCCCTGCCTCTCCCCCCCCCCCAGCTTCTCAACCCTCCAGGGGGCGCTCTCCCACGAAAGCCTTACTTTGCGACGACTCCTCGTCCCGTTGAACGATTCGGGGGTGCCGTGGGAAAGACCCCCCTCCCTCCGATGGACCCCCCCCCCTTCCCCACGGAGGGGGATGCTGCTGCAGATGACCCCCTCCTCTCCATCGCCCCGGTCGTAACTCGTGGGAGCGTTGCAGTTACTCGCGCAGCGGCGTCCGCCAAGGGAAAGGTCGCAGAGCGGAGCACCGGGCAGCGGCTGCAACCCGAGCGACGTTAGGACCCCGCAGAGGCGGAGAGGGGAGGGGGAGGAGAGGAGAGGGGAGGGGAGGGGAGGGGCCGCCCTTGCAAGAGGCATTTGGGGAAGTCCTGCCCTTTCTTCCCTCCCCCCCTCAGCCGCCCCTTTCCAGAAGTTTCTCCGCCCCCCCCCCCCTTATATAGCCCCCGTGGCCCGGCGGCGGCTCGGCCGGAGGAAAGGAAGGCAGGGCGGAGAGGCTCCCTTGCAAGCACCCAGGTGAGGAGGGGGGGGGCGCTTTGCAAAGGTCCGGGGAGTGGGGGGTTTCTGGTTGCAAGTTGCAGGCTTGCAAAAGCGGCATTTTCTGATGGGCAAAGCCGAATTGCAACTCCCGGCGCCTTCCCTGAATTTGCAGCCCCCCCAGCCCAGCCCCGACTTAGCAGCCCATCCTGGGGGTCTCCGTCTCGCTTCTCTTGTCCCATCGTTCCCTCCCGATCTGGGCAGGGGAGGTCTCAGTGTTTCCCTCCCCCCCCCCCCGTTCCTTCCCTAATCCGTGCAAGGCAGGTTCCATCATCCACTCCCGACTTTTGAATAGCGTGGCCCATGATCCTGTTCCAGCCCATGCATGGTGTGTCCCATCATCCCCCCACCCACCCACTCACCCGCAATCGGTGCATGGCTTGTCCCATCATCCCCTCCCAACCCGTGTGTGGTATGGACCGTCATCCCCTCCCAGCCTCTGCATAGCCCATCATACCCTCCCAACTGGTGCTTGGTTTATCCCATCATCCCCTCCCAGTCCGTGCATATTATGGCCCATCATCCCCTCCTAATCCGTGCATGGCTTCTCCCATTATCCCCTCCCAGCCTCTGCATAGCCCATCATCCCCTCCCAATCGGTGGATGGCTTATGCCATCATCCCCTCCCAGCCTCTGCATAGCCCATCATCCCCTCCCAATCGGTGCATGGCTTCTCCCATTATCTTCTTCCAGCCCCTGCATAGTATATTCCATCATCCCCGTCCCCAGTCTGTGCATGGCTTATCCCATCATCCCCTCCCAACCCGTGTATGGTGTGTCCCATCATCCCCTCCCAGTCCGTGCAAGGTTTATCCCATCATCCCTTCCCAGCATAGTATGTCCCAACATCCTTCCCCCAATCCCTGCATGAATGCCCCATCATCCCCTCCCAACCCCTGCATGCATGCCCCATCATCCCCTCCCAGTCGGTGCACGATGCGTCCCATCGTCCCCTCCCAAACCGCGCACGCCATGGCCCATCATCCCGTTCTAACTCGCACAATGGGGAAACGGGACTCCTTCCCTCCTCCCTGCATGGGCCTCGGGGTGGGGGTGGGGGTGGGCTTCCTTTGCCAGGACCCCGGCCCGGAAAAACGCGGCTCTGGGTCGGTCCCTTTGTGCGAAAAGCCCCCGAGGGGCGCGAATGCGCTCTTGACCCGCTTGGTGGTGCGTTCACACGACACGTGGACACGTGGCTAGGATTTCACCGGGGGAGATGCGGGGGGGGGGTCTCCGGATCCCCAGATCAGCCCGGGAACGGGGCGCCTTGCACACACACACACACCCTCCAAAAGCGCCGGCTTTGCAAACTCGCGCAAACTTGGGAAAGCGCGCAGGAATTTGACTCGGAGGATTCCCGGGATCGGCTGGAGATCCGGCGGGTGGATTTGGCTGGGCGGGTCCTGCTTCTGGTGGGGGGGCGGCAAGCGATTGCCCGTGCGAAAATGGGACCCCCCCCCCGCACCCACCCACCTCTCCCTTGCGCGCAAGAGAAAGACGATCCAGACGGAGATGCATTCAACTCCCGGATTTGGGGAGGGGGGAGACTTTTGGCTCAAGCAAATGCTAGAGGTGGGGGGGGGGGGCATGTAGGGTTTCTTTTAGGAGAGAGTGCAGAAAAACATCGGATGGAAAGGGCCTGCATTCACACGACAGGAAAACTTTTTTCTGCTTCTTGCATCAACCCCCCCCCCCCCCCCAAAGTTGATTCCTGGGGTTTCCTTTACGCTTAAAAATCAAATGCACAAATGGCATTTATTAAGACTTTAATTCAGTTGGATAGGCAGGTGGAGGAGGGCTAGTCTCTTAATAAACCAGGATTGTTTTCCCTTTTAAGAAGTCGGCTTGTTCCTGGGTTTTCCTTTACGCTTAAAAATACAACTAACCAGGATTAACCCCTTGCACAAATGGCATTTATTAAGACTTTAATTCAGTTGGATAGGCAGGTGGAGGAGGGCTAGTCTCTTAATAAACCAGAATTGTCTTCCCTTTTAAGAAGTCGGCTTGTTCCTGGGTTTTCCTTTACGCTTAAAAATATAACCAGGATTAACCTTGCACAAATGGCATTTATTAAAACTAATTCAGTTGGATAGGCAGATGGAGGAGGGCTAGTCTCTAATAAACCAGGATTGTTTTCCCTTTTAAGGAAGTCTGCTTGTTCCATCGTGGCTAGGAACTGGGTTGAGAAACCCTGATCCTGAATTCAGGCTGGGACTATAGTTTATTCCAAAAGGAACATATTTTGGAGAAGCAGATGGGCAGTGCCAGCTGTAAATAAAGTGTATTTCTGACTATCTTAAATCAGGATTGGTTGTTTTGATTTAGAATCTTTTGCACCAAGCTGGCTAAACTTAATTTAGCCTCCTGGAGCTGGCCTGGAGTTTTATTTTTAATTTTGCCCTCTGCAAAAAGGGCGGAGAAGATTGGCCTGACATCCAAGCATCCAGAAAATGAGGCTTGACAGTTCCTGACCTAGATGGAAAATAAAAATAAAAGGAGGCCTTTTATGCAGAATCGGTAGAAGATGGAATTTTATTTGTGAATTAAAATTAGAAAAGAAACAGATAAATTTGTGGTTAGGGCCTGGAATTTATTCCTATTTTTGCTGATAGTTTTTCATTCACTGGGTGGGAAATAGAATAGTTTTAGCAGGGTGCCTTTAAAAATGGAAAGGGTGAGTTTAACCCTGTAGGCTGTATAAATAGCCAATTTAATTTCTTTCTTCTTCTTTTTTTTTTTGCCTTGAACAGAGGAAAAAAAAACTGTAGAAAGGAAGGTTAGAGGTCCTCTTAGGAGAAATAAGGAAAATTTAAAAGGGGTAACCCATTCAAAAAAATGCCACTCTTAACACTGGCTGTTTGCCATACCAGAATCCAATATATGGCTAACGATGGAGGTGGTTGATGTGTCTTTGGTTTTAATGTTTGATTTTAACTTTTAGGTTTTAACTTAGATGTAATGGTAAGATGGTCAGCCAATAAATTTTAGAAAGAAGGAAAGGAGGGAGGGAGAGAGAGAGAATGGGAAGGAAGGAAGGAAGGAAGATGATAGGAAGATGGAAAGGTAGACAAATTGAAGGAAGGGAGATGGATGGATAGATGGACAGAAATTTGAGAAGGAAGGAAGAATAGGAGAAAGAATGGGAAGGAAGGAAGGTGGAAAGAGGAAGGAAGAGAGAGAAAAAGAAAGAAAAATTCTGCAAATCAGAACCGTGTGGATATTTTGATTTTAAAGCAAGTTTCTAGGCTTCAGAGTTGAAGAAGGAACAGGGGACAGCCTTCCCACTCTGCAGAAATAGAAACAAAGATTATTTCTTGAAAGTTCTTTCGGGCTGGCTGCATTGTTGCTGAAATAAGCAGAACAGCCTGAAGACTTTTAATTTGCAGTTGCAGAAATAGAAAAAGGGGAATAAAATAATTTGGAGTTTTAAGCCGGTTGGCTTTGGCTTTGGCTTTGATTTCTGTTCAACATCCTCTTCCTTGCCAGACAGCTTGTAGGATAATCATGTGCTTTGTCTCAAAGCTTTCCCAGGCTGGGCCTTGCCTACGTGGCATGGCCGTGGGGAGAGGGGAGGGGAGGGGGAGGGGAGGGGGGGCCCACTGAGGCAGCTTGGAACATCTGCAGCCATGTTGCAGCCTAAATTGCCTGAAGTTTTTTTTCCTCTTCCCGTGTGCGTGTGTGTGTGTGTCTGACTGCCAAGCGATGCTTCAGCATGGATGGAGCATGTATAACTTCGAACGGTCACTAAATGAATGGTTGTAAATCAAGGACTAACTGTATTTTTTTTTAAAAAAAACACATAATTAAATCAACTTTGGCTTCCCCAAATACCAACCATTAAAGTTTTAATCCAGATTTTCTTCCCCATAAGTGACCCACAAAATAACAGAAGTCTTGAAAACTTTGCCATTGACAAAGGGACCCCGATGGTTTTGAATTTTAAGATGAAAGCGCTTGTTGGGGGAGAAAAAAATTGCAAAGCTTGAATTACAGGGTTGAAAGGGACCTTTGGAGGTCTTCTAGTCCAACCCCTGAACAGGAATTGACCTAGTCAGCTAAATCGGCCCATTGGACAAAGCAAACTCTGCAAAGAGAAACTTTTGCGCATGGATGCGTTTGTGCAAACACACGAGGCTGTGTGAGTTTCTAGCAGCCTTCAGGGCAGATTAACCCCCTTCAGCATCCCAATTGCTAATCCCACAGTTCCTTTATCCAAAAATCCCACGTCCCACCAAGATAGATATCCAAGGCTTGCATTTTTTCCAAAAAAAAGAGGAATTTCTCTTCATTTCAAAGTCCTTGGTACGTTTCTTTACGAGTGTGATTGAAGTTATAACTGTCTGAATGCAACTAATTGCAATTAATTGCAATGCAACTAAATTAATTGCAATGCAACTAAATTAATTGCAATGCAATTAAAAAGTGAATACCACAAAGAAGAGAGTAGGGGGAGATGGGTTTCCACTTATTTTCCAAAGCCCCTGAAGACAGGACAAGAAACAACGGATGGAAATTAATCAAGGAGAGAAGCAATGTGGAATTGAGGAAGAATTTCCTAACAGTGGCAACGATTAATCCGTGGAACAGCTTGCCACTAGAAGTTGTGGGTGTTTCACCACTGGAGGTTTTTAAGAATAAATTGGACACCCATTTTACTGGAATGGTATAGGGGGTTGGACTAGAAGACCTCCGAAGTCCCTTCCAATGCTGTTATTCTGTTAATTCCTGTAACGTTCTGTAGCTCAGCACCCATCACGCCCAGTGAAGGAATTTCAAAAGCTTTCCCTGGGCAGGTAACAGCATGTTACGAATGCTTTTCCTCCTGTTCATCTTACAGCCAACCCATTCTTTCAGTATAGACCATTTTTGCTGAAAACCAGAAGTAAATCATCATTTTTATTTTGGGGAAAAACACGTCATAAAACATGGTCTCGAGGGCACAGGATGCTGGAAAGAGTTATAAATGTTGGCAGCTTGTCAAGCGTGGCTGGCTGGGGAATTCTGGGAGTTGAAGTCTTAAAAGTGGCCAAGGTTGAGAAAAAAAACCCCTACTGTTTTATTAAACCAAAATATAGTTGTTTTTTTTATTCAACGCAGCCACTGCAAAATTTCAGATCCTATTATCATGCATGTATCCAAATTTGCAAGCTAAATGTTGGGAGATGTCATTGTGATGATGCAACTTATTATCATATATGGTGGACTTGTAAGAAAATCAAAGCATTTTGGATAAAAATTTGGTGGGTGATGCAGAATATCTTTAAAAAAAGGGTTGAAATTTACTCCACAATTGTTTTTACTGGGTATAACTACGGACTGTACATTAATAGAGACTAAACTGATTTTAAACCTAATATCAGCAGCTAGGCTGTTGGTTGCACAATTTTGGAAGAAGGACTCTTTGCCTACTATAGAAGAGTGGACACTGAAAGTAGCAAACTTAACAGAAATGGCAAAAATATCAGCGTATTTGAAGGACTATACACAAGAAAGATATATAATGGAATGGAGAAGGTGGATTGAATATATTCAAAATAAGTATCAGACAAGAAAATATCAATTAGCTTATGAATGAATGTTAAACTTCAGAAATATTATGTTATTTATAGTGGAGTTAAGGTATCGGGATGATTTGTTGACTAGGGATAGATAGGTTATTTTAGATTATGATTGTTAATTGTAATACCCTGTATTTTGCTCTGGGAAGTCTGGGGGGGGGGTGGAGGGAATGGGGGGGTAGGATTGTGGAGGGGGGGAGGGAGGGGGGAACACTGGGGAGGGAAAAATTTCTTTTGTAAAACTTTTCTATTAAAAAAAAATTCAGATCCCAGGTAAAATCACAAATGCTTTTAGCGGTGATGAGACAGGTGCGGAGTGAATTTGCAAGATGAGTTTGTTTGCTCTATACTTTTCAACAAAAGTATGTTTATACCAATAAAAATAATGTTACGTCACTTCTGCGTTGCCAATCCAGCTGTTTGAATTTAGGAACCAACTAATACAACCAGTTCTTGACTTAATAACTTAACGTTTGTTTAGTGACCGTTCAAAGATACGGCACTGAAAAACGCGACTTATGACCGTTTTTCACCCTTAGCGACCGTTGCATCATCCCCGTGGTCAGAATTCAGACACTTGGCAACTGACCCATAGTTACGACGGCTGCAGCGACCCAGTGGTCGTTCCCCGATCCTCTTTTTACGACCTTCTGGCCAGCAAAGTCGGTGGGGGATTCACTCAAATCGCCGTGTTGCTCACTTAACAGCCTCGGCGATTCATTGAACCGATGTGATAAAAAAGGAGGCCAAAATTCGCTGAACTGTCTTGCTTAGCAACGGGAATTCTGGGCTCAGTTGTGGTCGTAATCTGAGAACTACCTTTAACCAGTCTGCATGCCTTTTCTGACTGCTGCTAATTTGAACAGGGATGCTTTGTTCGAAGTGCTGACCGTTTATAGAAAGCCTTTTTATAAAGTCTTCTAATTTTTTTTTTTTTTAAATTTGCCCGACCAGCTTGAATGACCGGCGATGCATAAAATTGAGATTTCAGCTCTTTTGCTTGCAGCTGAATTGATTTATTGTGGGTCAGGGCTGTTTGGAGTCTGGGGAGGTGGGTGGAGAACACGATTCCACCTTTTCTCTGTTATTTTCTGACTCAGCAATGCCCCTTTTTATGCAAGGAATCCGACTTAATCTCCGCCCTTTGCACGGTGCCCTCCCCCCTGTGCCAGCTCTGAAGGCCCTTGGCTGCTGCTCAGATGGCATTGCAGGAAAATAAAGGGGGAAGGCATCATGTTTGCAGAGATAAGATAAAACTATACATGGCAATCCTCAACTTATGACCACAATTTATTTATTTATTTATTTATTTATTAAATTTGTATAACGCCCTTCTCCTTGCGGACTCAGGGCGGTGAACAGCCAGATAAAAACAGTACATAAAAGTTTAAAAAAAATTTAAAAAATCCATATAACTTTGGCTAAAATTAAAACCATTAAATATTAAAATACACAACCCTACGATACAAAATCATTAAAAATTCAAAATTCAACGGGGGTCAGGCTAGACCAGCGAGCTGAAAGAGATGAGTTTTTAGGGCCCGACGAAAAGTCCGGAGGTCAGCGATTCTCAATCAAGCCCAGAATTTCCATTGCTAAGCCAAGACGAGTTTTACCGTATTTTACAACTTTTCTCACCACTGTTGTTAAGTGGATTACTTCAGTTGTCAGGTTGTTAAGTGAATTTGGCTTTCCCCATTGAGTTTGCTCGTCAGAAGGACCCTGGGACGCTGCGGCCGTCATAAATACAGGTAATCCTCGACTTACGACCACAATGAGCCCAAAATTTATGTTTAAGTGGGTCTTGCCCCATTTTACAACATTTCTTGCCACGGGTGTTAAGTGAATCACGGCAGTTGATAAAGTCAGTAACCGGATTGTGAAGTGAATCTGTCTTTCCCCATTGATTTTTGCTCGTCAGAAGGTCGCAAAAGGGGGTCGCATGATCTTGGGGCGTGTCATGGTCATAAGTATAAATATGTCTGAATATCGATCACATGATCACGGGGATGCTGCAAAAATGGTCATTCGTCACTTTTTTTTACCAGTGACGTAACTTTGGTCACTAAGCAAGCTGTTGTAAGTCGAGGACTGTGTATGAGTTAGCTGTCGTGTGTCTGAATTTTGATCACGCAACCATGGGGATGTTGCGATGGTTGTTAGGTGTGAAAACCAGTTGTAAGTTACGTTTTTCAGTGCTGTTGTAACTTTGAAACAGTCATTAAATGAATGGTCGTAAGTAGAGGACTATCTAATTTCCATTGAAGATGTTTCCTTCTTTCTCTTCTCTTTTGCTTTTTTCCTTCCATCCCACAATTTAAATAAATGAATGAATGTATGTATATATATAGTACAGATCTATTTCAAGCTATTTAGCTCTCATCAGCTTGAATTTGAAGTTAATTTGGTTTTAATGGAAAGATGTAGAGATGAAACATTTCATTTTGCAAACCCGTTGGAAGGGAATTATTTCTCATCTAATTTTCCTGGTGGATTATTTATTATATATCAGCTCTTGAATGTCGAAGGGGGGGGGTGAAATGTGTGGCCCCTTTTCAAGTGGAAATACCAAGCATTGAAACTGGCATGTACTTGGCTGCTGGCGTGTGGCCTTCTCTGCCGTTGCGACATTTAACTTGCTGCTGTTTTCTGAGCTGTTGCTTCCTTGAGTCATTTGCTCCAAAATCACTACTACTTTACGCTCAGTTGTAAACCAAGTGGGTGTGTGGCAGGGAAGTGGAGAAAATATTGTGATTCTAGCTAAATCTTTAATTCTTAACCTTTTGCAAAATACCAAACTCTAGTAATGTAATCCTGGACGCCCCCTAGTGGAGTATAAGGGGAACAGACTCTCTAGACAAAGCTACTAGCATCTGTAATTATTGATTTTTTTACAGCCAGGCAGTTTGGGGACTACAGCATCCATCCTTCACAGCCACAAAATGCTGATTGGAATTTGAAGAAAAACTGTATTACATACTAATGGGAATTTTGGGGGGGAATATGGTCTTTGCAAAATGCAATTTATGAAGCATTAACTTAATTTGACGTCTAACTTCAAACTCCGCCTTATATTTGATTCTCCTCTTGGATTATAAATTGTTTGGATTTCAATTCCCTGCATGAAGAAAAGTAGCTCTTTGGGAGAAAGCTTTGACGGAGATGCCAAATAAATTTCGTAATAAATAAATGGCTCTGGATTTGAGCACAGTCGGTGTTGTACTATTTGGCATATAGGTAGTCCTCGATTTACAGTGGTGATTCGAGCCCAGAACTACGGTCGTAAGTCATGCTGGTTGTTAAGTGGGTCACCATGTGGCTGAATGTTTTTACAAAAGAAAATTGGGTTCATTAAGCAAAGATGTTGCCTGCAATGGCCATTTTTGTTGGAAAATAGAAATAAAAGTCTTCATAAAATAAAATAAAAATCATAAATTTTTGGTTGTGAGTTTGGAATGCTATAAAAAGTTGTAAGCCAAAATGCAATCACGTGACCATGGGGAAGGGGCAGCCGTTTGCGAGGGAGGTGGGGTCTGTCATAACTTTCAATAGTCACTCAGTGACGGATCTTAAATCGAGGATTCCCTCCATTTTATGTTTTCTAACACAACACAGTAGTCCTCATGACAACACTTGAGCCCAAGATTTCTGTTGTTGAGTGAATTTTGCTCCATTTTAAGCCTCTCTTGCCACAGTTGCTAAGTGAATCACTGCCAGTAACCTGGTTGTTAAGTGAATCCATGGACTTTGCTTGTCAAGACGGTTGCAAAAGGGGATGGCATGACCCCAGGACACTGCGACCGTCATAAGTACGAGTCAGTTGACAAGCGTCTGGATTTTGATCACGAGGCCTGCAGTGGTTGTAAGTGTGAAAAAGGGTTATAAACCCTTTTTCGGTGCCGTTGTAACTTTGAACGGTCACTAAATGAACGGTTGTTAAGTGGAGGGCTTGCCTACCAATTTAACAACTGCAGTGATTCGCTTAACGAAAGTGACAAGCAAAGTCGTAAAACGGGGCAAAACCCACGTCATAAATTTCTCAGCATAAATGTTGGGCTCAGAATTGTTGGATGTAAGCTGAGGATTTACCTGCATTGCAGACTAATTCTGCTGACTGCCAGGAGTTCGATCCTGACCGGTTCAAGGTCGACTCGGCCTTCCACCCATTTTGACTGGCTGGAATCTTGGTTCCTCATAGGTTGTGACTGCGCTCCGTTGTCATGGAATCCACCTGGTTGATCCATCTTCTCGCGCTCTGCGCTCTCGCGACGGCGGTCCCCTCCGAGGACAAGAAGAAAAGTGAGAAGAAGCCCGACTCGAAAGAGAAGAAGTTGAGTGAGAAGGCTACCACCTTGGCTGACCGCAGCGCCATCCTGGCCTTCAACCTCTACCAGGTGATGGCCAAGGACAAGACCCTGGAGAACATCTTGGTGTCACCCGTGGTGGTGGCATCTTCTCTGGGGTTGGTGTCCCTCGGAGGAAAGGACACCACAGCCTCCCAAGCCAAGGCTCTCCTTAGCGCCAGCAAGCTCAACGACGATTACATCCACAGTGGACTCTCCGAGTTCCTGACCGACGTCAGCAACACCACAGCCAGGAACGTCACCTGGAAACTCGGCAGCCGCCTCTACGGCCCCAGCTCCATCAGCTTCGCGGAGGACTTTGTGCAAAATAGCAAGAAGCACTACAACTACGAGCATTCGAAGATCAACTTCCGAGACAAGCGTAGCGCCCTCAAGTCCATCAACGAGTGGGCGGCCCAGACCACGGATGGCAAGCTGCCAGAGGTCACCAAAGATATGCAGAAGACGGACGGGGCCTTAATTGTCAACGCCATGTTCTTCAAACGTGAGTCCACGTTGGTGGAGGGCTTTGAAGCAGAGGGGAACGTGGTGGAGAGTTGGCGGTGGGGTATCGGTAGGTGAATCAGAAGGTCAAGATGGAGATGGAGGCTGCCATCTTCTCTTGTTTTGACCCCTTCTAGTTGAGCCTTAGGGACATGGTGGCTGAGTGGCTAAGACGCTGAGCTTGCCGATCGAAAGGTCGGCAGTTCAGCGGTTCGAATCCCTAGCGCCGCGTAACGAGGTGAGCTCCCGTGACTTGTCCCAACTTCTGCCAACCTAGCAGTTCGAAAGCAGGTAAAAAATGCAAGTAGAAAAAAATAGGGACCACCTTTGGTGGGAAGGGAACAGCATTCCGTGCGCCTTTGGTGTTGAGTCATGCCGGCCACATGACCGCGGAGACGTCTTCGGGCAGCGCTGGCTCTTCGGCTTTGAAACGGAGGTGAGCAGTGCCCCCTAGAGTCAGGAACGACTAGCACCTATGTGCGAGGGAGAACTTTTACCTTTTCGTTTAGTTGAGCCTGCTTGGTGGCCACTCAAAAAATTAATACGACAGTTCATTTGTTCCTTAGGAATGCATCTAGGATAAGGTTTTCCAACCTCGGCCCCTTTAAGATGGGGGGGCTTCAACTCCCAGAATTCTGGGAGTTGAATTCCCCCCCCCCCCCCCCCCCATCTTAAGGGGGCGAAGTTGGAAAACCCTGATCTAAATTAAACTCGTTTTGCAAACATTTTTCCCCATTTGGCAGACATATTTTTAAACAGCTAGCCTTCATCATCATTTAACGACCCCATAATCCCTTGCGGCGGAGTGGAGTCTGGGCAACTGAATGGAGCTAGCAGAGTGTTTTAATGGCCAGATGCCCTTCCTGTCGCCAGTGCGGAGTTTTCTTCGGCAGATATATTCTCAGTGTGGTCCAGAAAGAGAGAAATATTTGTCTCTACCTAGGCTCGAACTTATAGCCTCCTGATTGTGAGGCGAGAGCTCCACCCCTAGGCCGCCGCACCGCTCGTCGCATTTTTCATTCACGCCTGTTCGTTTTGTTTTAGCGCACTGGGATGAGAAGTTCCATCACAAGATGGTGGACAATCGTGGCTTTATGGTGACACGTTCCTACACCGTCGGCATTTCCATGATGCACCGTACAGGTAAGGAAACCTGGATTTTTTGGGGGGACGGGGGAAGAAATGCATGTTTCTTTCTGGTTTGCTTTGTTCCGAGGTCTCCACTCGGATTTTCCCACAAGTGTTTGAGGCAGTAAATGACAAAATCTTTGCATTTTCCCACAAAGTCACACAATTGACACTAGCTGTCAATTGTTACTCATAATTGGGCCAAAGGGAAGAACAGAACCTTCTGACTCTACAGGTCGTCCTCAATTTACGACAGTCCGTTTAGTGGCCATTTGAAGTTACAACGGCACTGAAAAAAAGTGATGAAAATACAGAGCTGGGGGGTTTTTTGGAGGAAAAAATTGACTTATTGCTCTGCAGAAAAGAAGAGAGGAAATCAGAAAAGTGTGTCCTGATCTCCAGCCATTCTATCTATGGAGAGCTTCTCAGGAGCTTCTCAGGCCCATTTTATCTGACCCGGTGGACTAGAAACATAGTTTTTAAAACTCTGCTCAAAAAAACCAAACCGTGACTTTCCAGTCCCTGTTGATATTTTCAGGTGTTTGGCTCGTTCCTGTATTTTGCATCCTCAAATGTTGAACGCAGAAATCTCCGGGGACAACCCAATAAATTTGCAACCTCTGCATAAGTAAGAGCAGCCAATCGGAGTGCGAGGTCTTTCAGTGCAGTGATGGCTAACCTTTTTGCCGTTGCATGCCAAAAGCGGGGGCAGTGCAGGGGGGGGGTCGCATGTGTGTGTATGCCCACACCCATAATTCAATGCCCCCCGCACCCTTCCCTTCCATGCATGTGTGCGCGCTCCCTTCGTTTTTGCCCCTTGACGGCAAAAAGGTTACCGGCGGGCCCTGTAGGCCCATTTTTCACCCTCCCTAAACTCCAGAGGCTTTCTAGGAGCCTGGGGAGGGCAAAAACAGCCTTCCCTACCCCGCTGGAGGCCGGAAACAGCCCGTTTCCCGACTTCCAGTGTGTAGAGCGACCACACACACACACGAAGGTTGAGGATGTATGTGGTGATTTTATTGTCTTACATAGTGACATGATATAGTTTGTTACTTACAAGTTACAACGTACTTGGCAGCATCTCATTGGCTCACAGAATCGAGAGTCTTTGGTTAAATTGGAACTGATTTTAAATTGGATTGTTTTAATTGTCGGCCGAAATTATTTAATATTTTTTTAAATTGTTTTAAATTTTATATATATCATGTTTTACTTTGGCTGTTCACTGC
Source organism: Masticophis lateralis (assembly GCA_030761175.1). Lineage (NCBI taxonomy): Eukaryota > Metazoa > Chordata > Lepidosauria > Squamata > Colubridae > Masticophis > Masticophis lateralis. The sequence goes on along the minus strand of JAUDYJ010000004.1, from coordinate 3,163,816 downwards.
CCTGAGTCCATGAGGAGAAGGGTGGTTTATAAATTGAATCAAGTAAATAAAATAAAAACCATTACTGCTTTGCTTAAGCACTTATAATGTTACACTTTAATTAAAGTCTAATACACATATATCCCATTTCCTCTCCTCCTGTTTACAGACTTAGGGACCTTATTTACTAATGCCAAATCGTGCCTACGTGCAAGGAATTTCCTTATCTGAGGTTTGCCATCCAAGATAGGAAACTTCCTGCACCAATGCAGTCTATAGACCCCTACGGCAGCGGGCCCAAAAGGCCCAAAAATCAGCTTGCCGGCGAGAGTATGTGTGCTGGAGCTGACCTAGGGCAAGGCCTGCTTGCCCACAGATATTGCTACAGATAGCATGTGTGGCATAGGTTCTGCTCAAGCAGGAAACCCAACAATATTTCAGACAAATAGCTCTCCAATCTCTTCTTAAAAACTTCTGGTGTTGGAGTACCCACAACTTCTGGAGGCAAGCAGTTCCACGGATTAATTGTCCTCACTGTTAGGAAATTCCTCCTTAGTTCTAAGTTGCTTCTCTCCTTGGTTAGTTTCCACCCATTGCTTCTTGTCCTGCCTTCAGGGGCTTTGGAGAAGAGCTTGACTCCCTCTTCTTTGGGGCAGCCCCTGAGATATTGGAACACCGCTATCATGTCTCCCCCAATCCTTCTTTTCATCAAAATAGACATAATCACTTCCTGCAACCGTTCTTCGTGTGTTTTAGCCTCCAGTCCCTTAATCCTCTTTGTGGCTCTTCTCTGCCCTGGTTCTGATCAGCCCACTGGTTCTAATTTTATGCAGGATTGTACAATTACTACGAGGACGAGGTGGAGAAGCTGCAGATCGTGGAGATGCCGTTGGCCCACAAGCTCTCCAGCCTGATCATCATCATGCCGAACCACGTTGAGCCCCTGGAGCGCCTGGAGAAGTTGCTCACCCGGGAACAGCTGCAGAGTTGGCTGGGCAAGTTGAAGCAGCGGTCGGTGGCCATCTCCTTGCCCAAGGTCAGCCTGGAGGTCAGCCACGACATTCAGGTGAGTGTCCTCTCTGCTGTCCGAGTGGGAATAACAAAGCGTTGGAAGGGACCCTGGAGGTCATCTAGTTGAACCCCCTGCTTGAGCGGGAGACCCTATATAGCAGTGTTTTCCAACCTTGGAAGCTTGAAGAGGGGTGGACTTCAACTTCCAGAATTCCCCCAGCCAGCAGTGCTGGCTGGGGGATTCTGGGAGTTGAAGTCCATCCCTCTTCAAGCTGCTGGCTGGGGGATTCTGGGAGTTGAAGTCCATCCCTCTTCAAGCTGCTGGTTGGGGGATTCTGGGATTTGAAGTCCATCCATCTTCAAGCTGCTGGCTGGGGGGATTCTGGGAGTTGAAGTCCACCCATCTTCAAGCTGCTGGCTGGGGGGATTCTGGGAGTTGAAGTCCACCCATCTTCAAGCTGCTGGCTGGGGGATTCTGGGAGTTGAAGTCCACCCATCTTCAAGCTACGAAGGTTGAGAAACACTGCTATATACCAATTCAGACAAATGGCTCTCCAATCTCTTCTTAAAAATCTCCAGTGATGCAGCACCCAACAACTTCTGGAGGCAACAATAGAGGTAGTCCTCCATTTACGACCGCAGTTGGAACTGGAATTTCAAGAGCTAAGCAAAGGGTTCATCAAATGGATCATCAGCGGACCTGATCTAATTTTATCAGGGCGGCATATAAATCTAATTTTTTTAAAAAAATTAAATTAAATTAAATTAAATTAAATTAAATTAAATTAAATTCTATTCTATTCTATTCTATTCTATTCTATTCTATTCTATTCTATTCTTGTAGAAATAATCTGAATTGTCTGTGACATCACAGAAGTTCAGCCAATCATTGAGATTGGAAAATAATTCTGACCCCTTTCTCTCCCTCTGTTCAGAAACACCTGGCCGATCTCGGTTTAACCGAAGCAGTGGATAAGAACAAAGCTGACTTGTCTAAGATCTCTGGCAAGAAGGACCTGTATCTGTCCAACGTCTTCCACGCAGCGGCCCTGGAACTGGACACGGAAGGGAACCCCTTCGACTCGGACCTCTACGGCCGCGAAGAAATCCGGAACCCCAAACTCTTCTATGTCGATCATCCTTTCCTTTTCCTGGTCAAAGACAATAAGACCAACTCCGTCCTGTTTATCGGCAGGCTGGTGAAGCCCAAAGGAGACAAAATGCGCGACGAATTGTAGTTTGCATGCCGGGTTTATGTTACATCTCTTCAATTTGGGTTTTTCTTTTTTTTTTTTTAATCTTGAGATAAAATAGGTGCTCGCTCCTCTAACCTTCGTTAAATTTGGGGCGGGGGGGTGCATCAAAAGATGGTGAGATATGAAGTGGGAACAAGAAGTGGCGAAGGATGAGGGCTTAATTCTCCAGCACCCCTTTTGAACTCCCATTTTGGTTTTTTTACAGGTAGTTCTCAACTTACGACCAAAATCGAGCCCAAAATTTATGTTGTTAAGTGAGACATCTGTTAAAATGATTTTTTTTGGCCCTGTTTTACGAGTTTTCTTGGCACCGTCGTTAGGTGAATCACTGCAGCTGTTAGTGACACAGTTGTTAAGTGAATCTGGCTTCTCTTCTCCCCCCCCCCCCGACTTTGCTTGTCAGGAGGTCACCCCGGGGTACTGCGACCGTCATATATATGAGTCAGGTGCCTGAATTTCGATCCTGTGGCCGTAGGGATGCTGCAGCAGTCGTAAGTGTGAAACACGGTCATAAGTCATTCCCCCCCAACTTCAAACGGTCACTAAATGAACTGTCATAAGTCGAGGACTACCTGTGGCCCTGGAAAGTTAAATGCAGTCAGAGATTTAGGAAGGTTTGTGTGTGCGTGTGCGTTTGTAATTCATATGCTCTTTTCCAGAAAAAGTGATCTGTTCAGGTTTTGGGGATCTCTTCCTAAAGATAACAGCACGTTTAAGATGGTTAAGTTTGCCAGTTGATCGAATTTGGGGTTGTGAGATTGTAAGCATGGGAGAGACAATGAAAAGGCATTTCTTACCCATTTTGCCAGGTTCTCACTGCTGCAAAACCCAGCATGCATTGTTTTGGAGCATGCGGTAGTCCTCCGCTTACGACCCCCCCCCGTGGACTAAGCGAGCCGGTTGTTAAGCGAATCTCTTCTGATTTTGTAACCTCTTTGGCCATGTGGTTGTTAAGCAAATCCAACTTCCTGCATTGATCTTTTTTTGGTCGGAAGGTTGCAAATGGGGAAACGCGGCTCTTCCCAGACACGACTCTGGAAAGCTGCAACCGTCATAAATACAAAGCCGGTCACTGAAGCCGTCATATTTTGTTCACGTGACTGTTGAGAAAGCTGTGATTGTTCATAATAAGTCAACTTTTTTTCCCCCGTGATGTCGTAACTTCGAAGCCGCTGTACGAGCGGTCGTACGTTGAGGACTGCCAGCACGGTTTACCTGCCAGTAATAACTCTGCAAAGAGAGAATGGATACCTTCCCCGAGTGTTTTTAAAACTTCGGGCCTTAAGAGGAATTGGGAATCTTGGCTTACCGCATATGTTCCATGTTCAGTACTGTGTTTCCCCGAAAATAAGACCCCGCCTTATTTTTTCCCCACCAAAAGGCACCAGGTCTTATTTTGGGGGGATGTTGTCTACTGACTCACTCACGCGCATCGCCCCTTGGCTTCTTTTTCGCTGTCGGAGGCCTTCAGGAACTACTTCTGCAGCCGGCAAGGCTTTCCTGAAGGCTGTTCTGTCCCCGTCACACACACACACACACTCTCAGACAGTCGGGGGTTAAATAAACTGGCAGGCAACCAATTAGTCCGATAAGACGCTTGGCAGCAATCCCAGCAGCTGCTTGCCAAGACCTTTATCAGCGTAGAAGAAAATACACACAACAATTGTCCAGGAATAAATCTGAAACCGAGATGCAAAGTGACTCCAAGGGATTAGTTAGTTTTGTCCGTCACAGAGTCTGAATGGCTAACTCACCCCCTTTTATAGCCTGTGGGGTGTGGTCCAGTGAGTCAGTAATCACGGGCATGCCTTTTCTTCTGTTGCACGCGCCTGTCTCTGCGACGCTGCCGAGGGTCCAGCCAAGACTCATTACCCTCATCACTGTCCACCTGTGGCTGCGGGGACTTGCTTGGCTCTGGGCCTATCTCTTGCCCTTCAGTGTCCTCCGGAGGCATTGCCAGAGGAGGGTCCTGGAGAAGGAGGCCTTGCCAACTCCTCTCCCTCACTCTGAGTCCTCTCCTGCTGATGACATAGGCTCAGGCAACGGAGCCACAACAAAGGCCTCTGCAGGTGATAACAAAGCTTAGGATCGATCCAGAGCTGTTATCGGCTGCAGAGACCTTCAGGAAAGCCTTGCCGGTTGCAGAAGAAATGGGCAAGCAAGGCAGGTGTCAAGGCGTGTGAGACACCTGGCCGCAAGTGTCCGAAGTAGTAGGATAACTCCACCCCCTGCATCCGCATCCTAGCTTAATTTTTACCTGTGCACCCTGGAGTGGGCGGAGTCTTAATTAGGGCTTATTTTGGAGTAGGTTGTATTTTGGGGGAAACACGGTATTTTAATTCATTTTAAAAACATTGACTTGGCTCCACTGCACGAGGCTATCCAGGCACATGTAGACATAATATTTAAAGTCCTTACTGAGTGAGAGTATTTGCATTTTCAGTTTTATGAAACGGAACAGCCAAGTCCTCCCTCGAGGGGAGCCAAGTCAAACCGGTGGTTGCGTATTTCGGAGAAGACAACGGCGATTTTAGACTAAATGGATGTTTTCCACTCCAGAGTAGGGGAAATTATGATTTGCTGGAATTTTGACGTAGCTTTGTGTTTTCTCAATACTTCGGACCATAATCCTCCAAGCCTTGCCTGGGGATAATGGTGTTGCGGATCCATCAAGAGTATGGGATTTAGGGAGAAAAGATGGGAGAAATTATACCACAGGTGTAATAAATTATGCAGGAGTTAGGAAATGAGGGCCTTGATTAAATCTGAAAGGTAAAAATTCAGACTCTTCTGAGTTAAAACTGAATATTCCCAGTTTGAATGCATTCTTTCTACCGATGGTGATGTACCCAGAATATGCCGTAACCAGGTTAGTGAGCAATTCAACAGGTATTTTTGCAGAGCAGGTTAAACCTCGGTTTCTTGGTGCAATATGCACGCGCCAGGCTATGTGCACTAAATTCACATTTTGCAGCAATCCTGCAGAGGAGTAAATTTTGAAGATTTTAAGTTTTGAAGATTATGCACGTCTAAATTTAAAGGGCCAGACTCAGGTAAAACACAAAAATAGACGCACAACGCAGCCTCTGTCTTTTCTAAGTCCATGCCTTTCCCATGTTACATGTGTGATCAGCCTCTCCACCAAGGGGGTAGCTTAGGATGGTCTTTGGGGAGATCCAACACACACGCAGAACTGCAGGGCACGGTGGGATGATGGTGCTATCACAGGTTAAGGGGTGGCTGGGTGAATTAAGCCACGTTTTTGTGATTCAGATGTCTGTTACTCACCACACACAACTTTTGTTGTACAATTTTTGCAATAAAAAGATTTTTCAGTGAATTGCTGTCTTGGTGGTACTTTTGGGGGAGGATGTAGCAGCAACTGGCAAATGGCAGCTTTGGAGGGTAATAGAAAATCCCCAGCCCCCACCACCTTTCCGGAGCACTGAAAAAGAATTAAATGAATATTGTTTCCAGATGCTAAGATTGGCATGTGCTGCGAATAAATCTGCAAATAAAGAGCCTTGGTGGCGCAGCAGATCAAAGTGCTGTTAAGTAGCACCAGCTGTCTGCAATTACTGCGAGTTCGAATCGCACCAGGCTCAAGGTTGACTCAGTCTTCCATCCTTCCGAGGTAAGTAAAATGAGGACTCAGATTGTGGGGGCAATAAGCTGACTTTGTATAAAAAAGAACACCGCTTAGGGGGGGCCTGAAAGCCCTACTAAGCAGGTATATACAAAAGTATGAAGGCTATTGCTTAATGCATTGTAAGCCACCATGAGTCTCTGGAGAAGGGTGGCGTATAAATTGAACCAATAAATAAATAAAATAAATTTGACTTTGGCTGAGCTGGGAAAGATAAATGCTCAAGACTAGGGTATCTTAACTTTGGCTGCTTTTGAGACAGATAGACTTCAACTCCCAGAATTCCCCAGCCAGCATTTGGACTTTTAACTCCCAGAATTCCTTAGTCAGCACGTGTGGACTTCAAATCCCAGAAATCCCCAGCCAGCATTCGGACTATCATTCTTAGAATTCTCCAGTCAGCATTTGGACCAACTCCCAGAATTCCCTAGCCAAACAAGCTGAAATCCACCAATGTTGCTGAGGTTGAGGAAACACCTCAAAACCCGAGTTCGAGTTCCACCAGCAGCTATGGAAATTGGGATTGGGGCTGATTCACCCTCTTGGCCCAGGCGTACCTTTGGAAGGTGGGCAGAAAATGATAGAAGGGGGGGTTCTATATGCAGGATCTGGACAAAGGGGATGTGAAATAAAGCACCCAGTTGCATCCGGTGGCGGCATGTAAATAAGTGGTGATGTTTGGGCAGTGATGTGGCTGTGGGCATTTGGTGCCACTGGTTGTGGGTCCTCGGACGGCCTCTAAAATTGCCCCCTTCAACAAGAGGAAGCTTGCTCTTAGCGTGTGCACATCCGCCTCCATCTGCTGGGCGTTTAACAGGAACAGCTGAAAAAGACCTTTCCCCCCCTCTCCACTGCCCCATGTTATTTCATTCCAGAATGCAAAGACAATTTACAGGTAGTCCTCGATTTATGACAATTACGACCAAACCATCCGTTGCTAAGCAAAATCGTTTTCCAAGTGAATTCCTTGCCAGTCGTTAAGTGAAACACGGCGGTGGTTAAGTTAGTAACACGGTTGTTAAATGAAACGGCTCCCCCACTCACGCGGCTTGTCAGAAGGTCGCAAAAGGGGATGACGTGATCTGGGAAAAGGGCAACCGTCGTAAATATGAATCGGTTGCCAAACGTCTGAATTTCGATCATGTGACCGTTGTGGGATGCTGCAACGGTCAGAATTGTAAAAAATATTCATAATCCCATTTTTTTCAGTGCCATTGTAACTTTCCATTAGTCACTAAATTTTTGATTGTAAGTTGAGGATTTCATCGGTGAAAAGCATTACTTAATTGGGCTAAGCCAGTGTTTCTCAACTTTGGGAGCTTGAAGATGGGTGGACTTCAACTCCCAGAATCCCCCAGCCAGCACTGCAATGCTGGCTGGGGGATTCTGGGAGTTGAAGTCCACCCATCTTCAAGCTCCCAAGGTTGAGAAACACTGAGCTAAGCTTACAGTTGTGGCCAAAATTGTGGAAACCTTTTGGGAAAAGTCTGTTTTCTAAAACAAGCTAATAACACCGCATTTGTTTCGAGTTGTGCCATAAAATTATATTATCAATGGAAAGATAATTTAATCAAGAATGTCATGCAATAACTTTCATGAAAGATTTGCTATTAGAATAGCAGTTACAGTATAAAGAAGAAAAGTGAAACACATAGAAAAAATGAGATCTACAAATATGATCCCCATGTCAGTTAATACTTCATTGGGTCATCTTTAGCATGAATGATGGCCTTACAACGTCTTCCCATGGAGTGAACCAAGTCTTTTAGTTCCGCAGCTGTTCTCATGTGAAACCAAGATGGAATGATGGCTTCTATTAACTGGGTTTTATTGCTGGGTCACTTCTGACTAACAAGTTTCTTTTAGTCGGCTCCCTAGATTTTCAGTTGGGTGAAGGTCTGGGCTATTCCCAGGCCATTCCAGCAGTGGAATATCATTATCTTGCAACTCCAAAAAAAAAAGTGGTGATGTTAGCCATCAAACCTCAAAAATACACTTTTCCCAAAAAGTTTCCACAATTTTGGCTACTACGGTATCATAACTGAGAGTACAATTTGGTTTGGGAAGAATTAAACTAGGTTTCTGACGGGCAAGCTCTCAGTCCTGAGAGCGGGTAAAAAAAAGACCCATTTCTTGTTGGCTTTTAAAAATTTTATTAAGAGATGTTTGGTTTTTCTATAGAACTTCAAGGTTTTAAATCAAAAACCTGTAAGGAAAAGGAAAAAAATATATATATATCAGGGAGTGGAAAGAACTTCTGGGGAGGCAAGGCCTCTTTTTATTCTTCCATAAATACAAATTTTGTCTTAATTCTTCCAGAATGACACGCAGCCAATACGTCCATGGAGCTTGCTTCCCTAAACTGCTGCCCTCAAGATGTCCTTGCATGGCTACTGATGGGGACCACACAGAAAAGACTATCAGGTTGGAGAATAATAATCAATTTACCACTTGCGAATAGCAAATCAATCCATTAAGATGGGCTCAGAAGCCAGTCAACGAATATCAATGCTAAAGCCACCAACTTTCAAGCCATGTTCTGGGGTAAGAAGACCAAGGACACAAATACCAAGGACCAAGAAGACCAAGGACACAGAGTCCTTAGACTAAGCTGTACTTTTTAAAAATGTTCTGGCGAACCTGTGGTACGGGTGCCACAGGTGGCACGTGGAGCCATAGTGGTGGTCACGTGGGCTCGGCTCTGGCATGCATGTGTGCGCCGGCCAGTTGATTTTCAGGCCTTCTGGGCCCACCAGAAGTGAGGAAACACGCCGTTGCCAGCCTCGGAGGACCTCTGGGGGGATGAGGAAGGCCGTTTTTGCCCTCCCCAGGCTCCTAGAAAGGCTCTGGAGCCTGGGGAAGAGTGAAAAATGGGCCTACCAGGCCGTGTGCCAAAAGCAGGGGGGATATGGGGGGGGGGGAACAGGACACATCACGTGCATGACCCCCCCCCCCACTCCCCATGCTTTTGGCACACTATGGCAAAAAGGTTAGTCATCACTGCCCTAGGGAGTTGGGCGACATAGAAATGCGACTAATAAATAATAAATACCCAGAACAATTTAAATCAGGTCTTTTATCTGCCACGGACACTTGGAAAGGAGGACTTGTGCCTATAGAAGAGAAACTCTATAGATCAGGGTTGAGTGGGGTCCTGGGTGCTCTCTGAACTGAGTTGTTTCCTTTGCAGACGTTTCACGACCCAACTAGGGAATGTCATCAGTGCTAGAAAGGGGGTGGAGTTGGAGGACGACTGTGGTTTCTTTGCAGATGTTTCATGATCCAACTAGGGAACCTCTTCACTTATAGAAGAGCATTGGGTTTGCTCTCTTTTTATATTCAAGTAGCTTGTTTGTAGAGAGCAGACCCCGTTCCGTTTTAGCACTGATGATGTTACCTAGCTGGGTCGTGAAATGTCTGCAAGAAAATAACCAAGTTTAAAAAGAGCAGCAAGGAGCAGTTCATCTCCATAAACCCTCCTAGCACTGATGATGTTGCCTAGTTGGGTCATGAAACGTCTATAAGAAAACCACCCAATTCAGAGAGACCAAGGACCCCCCCACCCCCCGTCCTCCTCCTCTGTTCTGCAAACCCCACTCCCTTGTTAGCACTGATGAGACTACCTAGTTGGGTCATGAAACATCTCAGAGAGCTCCAAGGACCGCACGAGGTTGACTTTTCAGTTCATTCTCCTCAGACCCTTACCTCTTACGCCGTGGGCACAGGCTGGGGCATGGGAGGCTGCTCCGGCTTGGTGCCCTTCTGCTCCGAGATGGGGGTGGTGGGCAGAATCTCTTCTTTGGGCTCCACGATGCTGACGTGGTCCGGCAGGGGCTTTTTGGGCCCAATCTTCCCACTGGGATCCCAGGGCAACATGATCTTCACCTTAATACCCAGCACACCTGCAAAAATAAAATAAAATAAAATAAAATGGTGAGGCATTGAGACAGGATCGTTTGGCCCTGCAAGCTCGGGATGACAGGGGCTGAAACTCAAAGGTAGTGAGAAGGGAAGAGACAAGCTGCAAGAGACAAGGTAGTTCCTCTCACTCTCCTTGTGCAGTGATGAAATTCTCTTTTTGTTTTTGTAAATACCGTTTCCCCGAAAATAGCACCCCACTGGAAAATAAGCCCTAGCGTGATTTTTCAGGATGCTCGTAATATAAGCCCTACCCCCCACCAAAATAAGACCAAGTTAAGATTGTCAGGCAGATGGATTTAGTACCATATTTTCCCCAAAATAAGACCTAACTAGAATGTAAGTCCTAGTGCGTCTTTTGGAGCAAAAATTAATATATGACCCGGTCTTATTTTCAGGGAAACATGGTAGTTTTATAAGAAAGAAAGAAAGAAAGAAAGAAAGAAAGAAAGAAAGAAAGAAAGAAAGAAAGAAAGAAAGAAAGAAAGAAAGAAAGGAAGGAAGGAAGGGAGGGAGGGAGGGAGGGAGGGAAGGAAGGAAAGGGAAGGAAGGAAAGGAAGGAAAGAAAGGAAGGAAAGGGAAGGAAAGAAAGAAGGAAAAACAAGCAAGAAAGAAAAGTAAGAACGAAAGAAAAGAGAGGGAGGGAAAAGAGAAGGAAAGAAAAGGGAAAAACATAGTGACTTGCGATTCCCTTCAGGGTGCAGTAGAGTAAGAAATAAACCTCAACTATTTACTTTTACATAAACGTATTAATTAGCCATTTCTATAATAACCTAATCGGTAAAACCCAAAATCAACAACCGAGGCAAGGAAAGTTGTAAGATGGGGCAAAATTCATTTAACTGTCCTGCTTAGTGACATACATTTTGGGCTCAAATGTGAGCTGTGGTAGTGGCAGTGGTGAGAATGCAGCATTGCAAGAAAACTCTGCCCACTGTGAAGAGTTCAATCCTGACCGGCTCAAGGTTGACTCAGCATTCCATCCTTCGGAGGTTGGTAAACTGAGGACCCAGATTGTCCGGGGGGGGGGGGGGGGGAATATGCTGACTCTTTAAACCGCTAAGGAAGGAAGGAAGGAAGGAAGGAAGGAAAGCAAAATGAGTGGTATTGCTAAATCTGGTTGTAAGTCGAAAACTACCTATATAGTAGCAATAATAAACCCTTCTATGATTTGAACTCAACAAATGCTCTGGGTTGTTTACACCTGAGAGTAGCTCTGCAGAGGCTCTTGAGGACAGGACTCACAAGGGAGAAGAAAGGGGCAGGGGCTTCCAAAATCTGAGAGCTGCTCGGGAGGTCTCTCTTGCCTTACCCTGCCTGAGGAGGACGTGGCGCACGGCAGTGTCCACGTAGTAGTTGACGGGGTCCCCGCTGTGGATCATCAACCCATCCACAAACTTCATGGACTTGGCGCGCTGGCCACGGAGTTTGCCCGACACAACCACTTCGCAACCCTTGGCTCCGCTTTCCATGATGAAACGGAGGACGCCGTAACACGCCCTGCGCGTAGACAGAACACACGAGTGAGAACTTGGGACTATTTAGATACGAGCACAAGAGTGGGGAACCCCCAAGTGTTAATTAATTAAGATTTTAAAATGATCAGATAGGGCACATTCACATCGTATTTCAGCAAAAAGGAACGCAGAGGTAAAATACCAAACACGGGAGTATAAAATCCAAAAGCTTAATAGAAAGATTATAAACGTATCTAAATTGCAAATATAAATTCTTAGTTCATTTATCGCAGCTATGCAATCAGCAAAATCTCCAGTGTTTTTGACACTGTCACAGTATGTTGGAGTTTGTTTTTCAGCCCCACAAGTCACAATTTGATGACGGTATTTTGCCCCACTGATAGAAGGCATCTGCGCATCTACCGTACCAGTGAGAATTCTATTTGCCTGGCTTAAGAGTAAATCTAAAATATAAAGGATATTTTGTCATGAAACCCAATTGGGAATAGAAGTAATTCAGATAAGGATGTTAAGAGTTAGAACTAGAATTTGTGCATGGAAGTTAATTAGGATAGAGATACCGATGTAGAAAAGCTGTTACTAATGTTTAAAGTTTTGATGTGTTTGTTTTTGTTGTGTGTTATGGTTTTCTATTTTTTGCTCTTTTCTATTTTTTGTACTGTGTATTTTAATGTTTGAAAATTTAATTATTATTTTAAAAAAAAGAAAATTCAATTTAGTGTTGTCTAAATTGCACGGGGCTGGTCAAACATTTTCCAAAAAATATTAATAAAAATTGATTAAAATTTCAATGTAAGCAAGAGGGTCTTTTCAAGATTCCCTTCTCAGACAAATGCCTCTTGTTCATCCAATGACTGGACCTCCTTCTTTTGCCAAAGCCACCAACACAGGGCCACAGAACGTGGCACGGTATCGCTGAGCCCGGGCAGGAGGAGGCCCTGTTTCTGACTCGTCATCGTATCATCACAGAAGGGATTTCTTGAGCTTCCAAAACAGGCAGCTGAGAAGAGCTCCGTCACGAGCGACAAGACCCCCAAAGAAGTGTGGCGGATTTCTTCCTTTAAGCACACAAAACAACTTTTAAAAGAAGTCAGCGATATGTCCACTAGACCAGTGGTCTTCAACCTTGGCAACTTTTAAGCCTGGAGGACTTCAACTCCCAGAATTCCACAGCCAGCCATGAATGATAGAGTTGGAAGAGACCAGAAGGGTCATCTAAGCCAAGGGTCTCCAACTTCGGCAACTTTAAGCCGGACGGACTTCAACTCCTGGAATTCCCCAGCCAGCAAAGCTGGCTGGGGAATTCTAGAAGTTGAAGTCCGCCCGGCTTAAAGTTGCCAAGGTTGGAGATCCTCGCACTGGACTAGACACCTGAGTTGCATCTTTGTTGAAGGCCAAGGGAGAGGGGTACATTCAAAGCCCATCATGCTGAAGTTGCACAAAAAGCTACGAGAAGACAGATTAAAACAGAAAGCTCGGATCTGGTTTTGGCCCGATGCTCACCTACGCACGGCAAGGCCTCCCAGAAGCTTGTACCGCAGGGATTCGGCTTGGGCGATGGCGCACAATCCTCGGGTGGCCACTTTCTCGGCATAGAGCTGCGAGAGAGAGAAAGAGAGCAACACGCTTCACAAACACGTCACAGGCAGGAGGAAGTTAACGAATCTCTGCTAAAAAAACCTCCCTTTTTTTGCTCTGTAGTTAGTGGAAATTCTTCCCTGGGGAAGAAACAGATGGTCCTTGACTTACAACCATTCGTTTAGTGACTATTGCAATGGTGTTAGGAAATGAGTATTACCTACCTTGTTGGGTTGGCAATATATAAACCATCAATATATCTTTAAGACTGCTGCACTGCATCATACTGTGTCCTGATTGGTTAGCTCTGTAGCCAATCTCAAGAGGGAGCTAGAAATGTGGTTTGTTTCTCTTTGCTGTTCTTGCTCTTGGATATCTCTGTATGCTACTGTTTGCAAATCCGGAAGAACTGTTTATTGTGAATGACTAGGACAACTGGTAAGAAGACTTTGTTATTGGATTATCCCTGGACTGTCGTTTTGCTATCTCCTGCTTTATGTGTGTATGACTTGGACTGTTTATTGGACTTTGCCTTACTATTTCCTGAAAGTAAACACAACTCAGTGTATCTGTGTGTTGGCTGTGTTTATTCGTAACTACTCTCAATCGCTTTCACGTGCGCACCCTTGCTATGCAAGGGTTACTCTGCGAATTCCTTAACAAATCTTTATTTTTATTTATTTATTTTAATTGGATTTATATGCCGCCCTTCTCCGGAGACTCAGGGCGGCTTACAATGTGTTAAGCAATAGCCTTCATACTTTTGTATATTTATACAAAGTCACTTTATTGCTCCCACAAACTGGGTCCTCAATTGACCTACCTTAGAAAAGATGGAAGGCTGAGGCGACCTTGGGCCTGGTGAGAACTGAACTCGCAGTAATTGCAGGCAGCTGGATGTTAAATGCTGCCTTAGTAGGAGACATTAGCCTCCTACACCACTCAGGCTCCCTATGTTCAAATGGCATTGAAAAGAATGACTTATAGCCATTTTGCAGCTCCATTTTGCAATCTTTCTTGCCACAGTTTAGTGAATCACTGTAGTTGTTAAATTAGCAACCTGGTTGTTAAGTGAATCTGCTTTTCCCCACTGAATTTGCTTGTCAGGAGGTCGCAAAAGGGGATCATTTGATCCCGGGATCCTGCAACTGTCATAGATGCCAAGTGTTGGTATTTGGATGACAGGGATACTTGCAACTGTCTTAAGTGTGAAAAACAGTCATAAATCACTTTTTTCCCCATGACACTATTAACTTTGGTCACTAAGTGAAGAGTTTTAAGTTGAGGTTTACCTTTAAAGAAATTTTAGTTTTCTCTGACAAGGGAGGTTTTCAATACCCGCCTTTTAAATCCAACACTCCGCACACAACCGACACATAGACAATATGGGTAGTCCTTGAGATACAACAGTTCGTTTAGCGGCCAAACGGCACTGAAAAAAGTGATTTATGACCGGTTTTGTTGTGGCCCGCCAGCAGCCTGTGCAGCTGGTAGCTGATTCCGACAGCTAGGAGGCTGGTGTGGTGCTGCGCCAGCAGCCTGTGCAGCTGGCACTCGAGTCGGACAATGAGGAGGCTGGAGAAGATCTGGTGCCAGAGGTGGGGATTCAGCCAGGCCTTCAGAAGCTCCCATAAGTGAAGAGGATGAAGAGGAGGAGCCTCTTCTCTATGCACGGGTGCGCAGAGCTGCCAAAAGGCAGGAGGGGCTCCTCAGGAGGAGGTCTCCTCGAGAGTAAGGCTTGGGGCTAATGAGCCACTCCCTTAGCCTATTTAAGGAGGACCACCGACTGAAGCAAGTTGTATGGAACAACTTTAGTTCATTCTCCTTCGTGTCTGGATTCTCTGCAAAATTGCTTCTGGGCTTTCTGCCAACCATAGTAAGATTACGATTATTTATTCTTTGGATTCTTGTAGGCTGTTAAGAAAGTTAATTAACAGCCTTTATTTGAAAAAGACTGATTTAATTTAGTAAACTAAGGTTTGTACAGACTTCGTGTGTGCTGCGTTCTTTGGGGTCCATAGCTGGGACAGAACAGTTTTTCAGAGTTATGACCTTTGTAGCATTCCCATGGTCATGTGATCAAAATTTAGCGGCTTGGCAATTGGTTCATATTTATGACCTTTGCTGTGTCCTGGGGTCACGTGATCCCCTAAAGTCAAACGGGAAGCCAGATTCGCTTAACCACCGTGTTTTTAACTTAACAACTGTGGCAAGAACAGTCCTAAAATGTGTCCCAAAACTCACTTAACAAACGGCTCACTTAAGAACAGAAATTTTGGGCTCAATTGTGGTCGTAAATCGAGGAGTACCTGCAAACAGCCCATTAAAAGCCACGACTGAACTGCTTGTGGCTTTTAAATTCACATTAAGTAATCCTGCCTGTCCCTTCTCAGACAAATGCCTCAAGTTCATCCAGTGAGTAGGACACCCCTGTCAGAGTTACCCAGCAAAGTGCCACAGAACGTGGCCCCAGGCTGTTGGCTCCGAGCAAGAGGGTGTCCATTTCTGACTCGTCATCGTATCATCACTGAAGGGAAGATAAGCGCTTAAGGCAGAGTTTTTCACATTCAGCAAGTTTTAAGGTGGGTGGACTTCAACTCCCAGAATGCCCCAGCTAGCACAGGAGCCACAGTGTTACCTCCACACTGGCCTCCGGGAAGCCAAATCGCTTCTGAACCACGGCCGTCAGCTCGCGAATCCGGCGTCCTTTCTCTCCCAGAACGTTCTGAGTTCTGAAATGCAAAAGGCAAAGATTTGGCATTAGATCAATTCTGCCAGAATAAACTCTGAAAATTTCCAGGATTTTAATTTTTGAAAATCTAGCTTGCATTTCACTGCTACTGGAATAATTATGTGATTCGATCCAATTTTTTCTCGGGAGGGGTTCACAGAATCATTTCTTCTGCTCAATTCCAACAACTTGCATACATCTAGGCCGTACTTATATTCTCTCCTTGACCAGAACTGTTTTATACCTGCCTCCCACGGTTGTAAATTGGGTCATCACATACTAGACCCACCCAATATGATGACTTTTGCAATAATTAAGCGAGTCCATTGTTCGCTCTGGAGAGTTTCTACCTAAACGCGGAGGTAAACGCTGGCTTTTCAGCAAAAATCACAGTACATTTATGTGACTGCAGGATTTTGCGAACAGTCAAACATGTAGGCCAGTTGTTCAGCATCTAAAATGCAGTCACAGGAGTGCTGAGGTGCGAAGGAGAGGAGAGGGAAGGATACAGCCACCTGAATTTTGGAACCTCTATGGGGAGGGTCCTTTGTAATTTAAACAGTCACCAGTTGAGTCATAAGTGAAGGACTCCATCCATCCAGTTTCCCTGAAAATAAGACCCTGTCTTATATTTTTTTGAACTCCGAAATAAGCGCTAGGCCTTCTTTTTGGAGAAGTCTTATTATTTTGGAGTGCATGGAGGAAACCAGAAAAAATGGCGGGGACTGGCTGCGCATGCATTTAAATATTTTCAGGGAGGGCTTATTTTATTGCATGCGCTCAAAAGCACGACTGGGCTTATTATCAGGGGATGTCTTATTTTAGGGGAAACAGGGTATCTCTCTCTCTCTCTCTCCATCCATCTATCTGTCCTTCTGTCCATCCGCCTACTTACCTAATTTTGGGAGAGCTCAGCTCACAAGCACGACTCCTACAAACACCTGTTCAAGACTGTCCAAGACTAGCAACTACCGGTAGTAAAAAAAAACCCCGCAGCTGCTCAGCTACTAACTACTGCAGAGAGAAGGATCATATGATGTCTGCATTAAAATATATGCATTGGTTGCCAACTTCGGAATGATAACTGAGCGGACTGCTTTTGAATTTTTTCAGCGGCTCAAGAGAACCTTCTACATCATCATGTTGTGCACCGGTTGTGAACTTTCTTGGACTAAGTGACAGACACTCATCTCTCAAGTCTGGACTACTGCAATTGACTGGCTGAAGACCATCCATTGCAGGCAGAGTCTGATGGTTAAGTCTGCAGTGGCAAAACAAGGTTGTTTCCAGTAGCACCTTTTCTGAGTAAAATTTTATTATGAGGCAGACCTTTTTGTGAGCTGATAACTTGCGACTTTTAGTTGTTAGCCAGAGAGTATCCTACAGGGCCCTGATCTGAAGACCACCCACAAACTCAAAAAGTTAGACTTGCCCATGTAATAACTTTACCCAGCCTTGTATAGTTCAGAGCTGATTATATTTAAGGCCACTTACTTCAAAATAAATTTGCCCATCCCGTAAGATTTGGGACAGAGGCCCTGTCAGAGCCCCATCTACACCTCCTAGTAGGGCCTTTCCAACTAACCCATTAATAACCAGAGTAAGAATGAAGGCGGCTGCTGCTCCCAAGGGCGCTTCTTCAGATAACTGGGGGAAGAGCTAATCCACAAAGAGTTTCAGAGATTTTTTGCAACCATATGACAGAAGGACCACACAAATGACCTGGTAGCAAGGATGATGATTTCGGTCCTAGTTGGGGTAACACGGACCTCCACCCCAGAGTAGCCATCTTCAGCCAGCTCCCGAGTCAAAAACTCGTTCAGTTCGGCTTTGAAGATGCCGTCAGCCACAAACTGGAAACAAAACACAAAAGGGTGAGATACTAAACCAAGCATAACCTCGCAGAGGCTCGATTAGAGGCATAAAGCAATGCCCTAAATGCAAGATACCTTGGAAATGGGAGATGTTTACACAATGCTTAAATACCTGAGGCCCCAGATCCATTCCTAGCAACTACAAGTACAGGTATATTCCTCGACTTACAACAGTTTGTTTAGGGACCATTCAAAGTTACACCAGCTCTGAAAAAAAGTGACTTATGACTGTTTCAGCATCTCCCTGTTTACATCATCAAAACTGAGACACTTGGCAATGGATTCACATTTTTTTTAATAGACAAGTTTTATTGAAAAAAAATGTTCTTTTCATCATACCCATTTTATGCACAGAGTGCTGACCATCATTATAATTTATCTTAATCTTCCCATTTTTTCAAATATTTGTATCTCTTTTATACATCCTTTATTACAAATTTATATTTTTTCTCCATCTCTTACTTCAACTTCTGCCATATTATTTTCTTTCCATCATTTTTTATCCTTTTCAATTTTATTTTTAAATAACATCACTTTGCGCCTTACGCTTCTTCTCTATTACAATCACTCCAATTGTTTACTTTCTTCCTTTATTTCCGGAAGTGTCTCTCTAATTCCCTGCCCAATCATAAACAATAAAATATTCATCTTAATTTCCATCATCATCAAAATTAACGATATTCTTATATTCAATTATTTTCACCTTTCCATTTTGCTGTAGTTTTTCACCAGCACTGGGAAAAAATGCAAAGTATGACCACATTTTTCACACAACTGTTTCAGCGTTTCCCCTGGTTACGTGATCAAAACTGAGACACTTGGCCACGGATTCACCTTTATGACGGTTGCAGGGTCCCATACACCAGAGCAGAGCATGAGAACTACCCATCAATTAAGGCAGAGTGTGAATCCCCCTCCATTCCCTTTTGCTCCCTTGTGGGGGGTTTGCTCAGGCATCAGTTCAACAGGTTCAGTGGCTAAAATGCTGAGCGATCAGAAAGGTTGGCAGTTTGAATCTCTAGGGGGTTGGACTAGATGACCTCCAAGGTCCCCCCCCAAAAAAACTCTGTTACTCCTGTCTGGCCTGACACACAAAGCTGGGTTGTGTGTTGGGGCATAAATAGTTGTGTGTCTGCCTCAACACGCAAACCTTGGTCTGTGCCAATGCCAGACCAGCACTTTAACTTCAGATAGCAGTTAAATGTTGGTCTAGGACTGGAGAGACCCAGGTTCGAGTCCTCCCTTCAGTTACAGATGGTCCCATGGGGACTTTCGGCCTGGCACTTTTAAGCCTATTAGCCCCATTTCACAGGGGTGGGAAAACTGACTATAGACATTTCTTTGAACTCCTAGAGCAACTTTTTCAATCTTGGCAACTTTTAAAGATGTGTGGACTCCAACTCCCAGAACCCCCCCCCCCCAGCCTATTCCTGGACTTTGGAAACCCCTCCCCCAAGTGGGCCTCTGTCTCCGCCCAGCCTCCCTCACAGGGCTGTTGTTCCATTCAATTCAAAGCCAGTGCACAACAATGAGATTGACACAATGCAACTCGCAGTGCAAACAGAAAATCCCTAACCCAATAAATAATATTAACAAAATCCTATTGCACCAGTGTGAACGTGTCGAAGCTGGATGCGAGGGCTCAGGTTCAAATCCAGATTCAGCCACTCTCTAGCCTACCTGGCAGGGCTGTTGTGGAGGAAAGTATGTCCCATGCTGCACTCATAATACCTAGGCATAATAAGCACGTGCTAATATATATAGAGATGAGCTTTAAGTTATCGGGCAGCTTCCGGTCCCAGCCGGCCTGTCTAGCCTCGGTCTCGTTGCCTTCTCGGCCCAGCCAGACCCAACTAGGATTCGGGCCGGAGCCGCGAAGAGATGGAGGGATGGGGTTGGCTCAGTCTCAATCCATTCCCATCCGTGGGTCCCGCCGTCGCACCGACCCACCTAGCCGGCCTCACCCCGCCGCTCGACCCGCTGCGCCTTCTCCGGCCCGTATTTCTTCCCCCGCCGCCCCGCCACAAGGCTCCACAAGGCCCCGAAAAGCCTCACCTTTCGCTTCTTGGAGATCTGTACCGCCATCTTGAGCCGCGCCGCTCTGGCGAAAAAAGAGGCGGTTTCCGCCGGCGCAGAGGACTATAGGGCTGTTCAGCCGCTAGTCATTGGCCAGCTGGCGTCACGTGGACGGAAAGGACCGCGAGGCACGCTGGGAAATGTAGTTGACGCGGTTCGTGATTCTTCCCCGCTTCCCATTGGTTGAGCTGTTTAAGGGTTTTTTTGGGAAATGTAGGCTGACCTTGAAGTTTAATTGGGCGTTGAGATAATAATAATAATAATAGTAACAATATTGAACATTGTGAACAATCACCACAATCATCATTACAATCAACAGTTGGACCTCTGCTTCTTGGAATGAAGAGGAATAAACAGATAGAACTTCTATGTGCAGCTGCAGTATACCTGTGACATTCTTTTGTCAAGAGATTTTTTTTTTTTTAAATCATTCAGCTTGTCTAACCTCCCATAAGTGATTCTGATAATGGGATATAAGAAATGCCCCCGCTGCATTCTTTTCCCCAATCCATGCATTTTCAACATATGGTGTTATCATCTCAACAACAGCCTGGCTAGCCGCACATTTTATTTTTATTATTTTTTAAAAAACAGATTTTTTAAGCCAGACTAAGTGAGATACGGTGTGACTCTAGGGTTTCCTGCTTGAGTAGCGGAGGTTGGACTAGAAGACCTCCGAGGTCCCTTCTGTCTCTTTGTGATTATTTTCTCTCATGCGAGAAGTCAAATTTATCCATCCCTCCAAAATCTTTCAGCTTTGCCAACATTCCTTCCTAGTGTTGGATCTTCCTAGCTCTGGGCAAGCAGTAATCCAAGAAAACCACCAAACCCAGAGAGCAACAAGGAACCCCAACAGTTTTCCTCCTTCTCCTTCTCTATCAGCACTCCTCCTCCTCCTCCTTCCCCCCTCTGCAAACTCTAACTCCTTTGTGGCACTGATGACGTTCTCTAGTTGGGTCATGAAATGTCTCCAAGAAAATCATCCAGCCCAGACCAGGACCCCTCATTTCAACCCTGAACTACAAAATAGTCTCCTTTATTGGTATAAAATAATGTCACGGCTCTGATCACACGCTGACAAGACAGGCATCCTTCTATGGTCCAGGAAAATATCTTGATTCTGACGCAAGACCAAAAAAAAACCCCAGCACGATTTGCAGTTGTGACCACAGGAGGGCACAGTTGGATCGCGGAAAAAGGAGGCAGCGGAGATCTGTCCAGCAACCTTAGAAGCTATAGGGGGAGCCCCATGTGCTCAACTCACTCCCAATGGGGCTCGTGAACCTGACCCATTTCTTCAGTTAGCGCTTCTTGTTATGCTAGGCCTGCTCCCACATCTTATGTTTAAATTAGCTTCTTTTGTTAAAATAAAACAAAACTAAAGTTAGGGATCTCCAACCTTGGGGACTTTAAGCTGGGCAGACATCAACTTTGCTGGCTGGGGAATTCTGGGAGTTGAAGTCCGCCCGGCTTAAAGTCCCCAAGGTTGGAGACCCCTAATTTAGATGACCCTTCTGGTCTCTTCCAACTCTATCATTCATGGCTACCTATGGAATTCTGGGATTTGAAATCGGCCAGGCTTAAAGTTGTCAAGGTTGGAGATCCCTGATTTAGATGACCCTTCTAGTCTCTTCCAACTCTATCATTCATGGAATTCTGGGGAGTTCTGGGAGTTGAAGTCCCCTAGGCTTAAAGTCGCCAAGATTGGAGATCCCTGATTTAGATGACCCTTCTAGTCTCTTCCAACTCTATCATTCATGGAATTCTGGGGAGTTCTGGGAGTTGAAGTCCCCTAGGCTTAAAGTCGCCAAGATTGGAGATCCCTGATTTAGATGACCCTTCTAGTCTCTTCCAACTCTATCATTCATGGAATTCTGGGGAGTTCTGGGAGTTGAAGTCCCCCAGGCTTAAAGTCGCCAAGGTTGGAGATCCCTGATTTAGATGACCCTTCTAGTCTCTTCCAACTCTATCATTCATGGAATTCTGGGGAGTTCTGGGAGTTGAAGTCCCCCAGGCTTAAAGTCTCCAAGGTTGGAGATCCCTGATTTAGATGACCCTTCTAGTCTCTTCCAACTCTATCATTCATGGAATTCTGGGGAGTTCTGGGAGTTGAAGTCCCCCAGGCTTAAAGTCGCCAAGGTTGGAGATCCCTGATTTAGATGACCCTTCTAGTCTCTTCCAACTCTATCATTCATGGAATTCTGGGGAGTTCTGGGAGTTGAAGTCCCCCAGGCTTAAAGTCTCCAAGGTTGGAGATCCCTGATTTAGATGACCCTTCTAGTCTCTTCCAACTCTATCATTCATGGAATTCTGGGGAGTTCTGGGAGTTGAAGTCCCCTAGGCTTAAAGTCGCCAAGGTTGGAGATCCCTGATTTAGATGACCCTTCTGGACTCTTCCAACTCTTTATCGTTTCTGGCTGGCTGGGGAATTCTGGGAATTGAAATCCACCTGGCTTAAAGTTGCCAAGGTTGGAGACCCCTGGAGTGGATAAATGTCTATGGAGATTTTTAACCATCCAGGTCATGGTTATCTCAAAGGTGCTTTCCCCAACCCCTCCTAAAAAAAAAAGCCAACTGGACTTGGGTTTTTCCTTTGAAAACCTTTTCAAAGGAAAGTAGCTTCTTCAGTTCTGAGAAATGTTCTCAAAGAATAAAAAAAACCCCCAAGAAAGTCCAAGTGCCTTTTGGGAAAAAAAAGCCCCTTTGTGATTAGAATAGAACAGAACAATGGTGGGGTATGGGACCTTGGAGGTCTTCTAGTCTATCCCCCTGCTCAGTCAGGAAACCCTATTATACCATTTCAGACAAAGCGTTGTCCAATCTCTTCTTTAAAATGTCCACTGTTGGAGGCACCCACAACTTCCGGTGGCAAGCAGTTCCACTGGTTAATGGTCCTCACTGTTAGAAAATTTCTCCTTAGTTCCAGGTTGTTTCTCCCCTTGATGAGTTTCCATCCGTTGCTTCTTCTCCTGCCTTCAGGGGCTTTGGAGAATAAATGGACCCCCTCCTCTTCTCTGGGGCAACTCCTCAAATATTGGAACACTGCTATTATGTTGTGGTCTTGTCCGTCCACCCCCCTCACCCCCGGTTCCTTCTTCTCATTAGACTAGACATACCCAATTCCAACAACTGTTACTTATATGTTTTAGCCAGGGGTGAAATCCAGCAGGTTCTGGAGAATCGGTAGCAGAAATTTTGAGTAGTTTGGAGAATTGCCAAATACCATCTCTGGCTGGCTCCAGAGTGGGGAGGGAGTGGAAATTTTGCAGTATCCTTCCCCTGGAGTGGAGGGAATGGGGACTTTGCAGTATCCTTCCCCTGAAGTGGGGTGGGAATGAGGATTTTGCTGTATCCTTCCCCTGGAGTGGGGATTTTGCAGTATCCTTCCCCTGAAGTGGGTTGGGAATGTGGATTTTGCAGTATCCTTCACCGAGCAGGGTGGGAATGTGGATTTTGCAGTATCCTTCCCCTGGAATGAGGATTTTGCAGTATCCTTCCCCTGGAGTGGGGTGGGTTAGGGTTAATCTCCATTCCCACCCCACTTTGGGGCCAGCCAGAGATGGTATTTGCCGGTTCTCCGAACAGCTCAAAATTTCCACTACCGGTTCTCCAGAACCTGTCAGAACCTGTTGGATTTCACCCCTGCTCCTCTCTCTTACACCTGAAACCCATTCCTGTTTTACCCTTTCTAATCCCCGAATCCATAAAACACCGTTTCATTTATTCCCATTTTCAGTAAAAATCCATAAAAGTATCCAAGTCACTAATAAACGTACTTCGTTATAGTCTTGCCTAATTAAAAAGTGGTCAGTTTTGCCATGCCTGAAAATTAGAAACTTGCATGAAACACAGGAAACTGATGGCAGAAAAAGACCCCTGTCAAGTCTTTCAGTTATTTTGTTTGTTTTTATGATTATTATTTTTAATTTTTTAACTTTTATTTATTGTAGTAAAATAAGGTGAGTGGTGCAATGGCCTAGAGGTGGATCTCGGGCCTCACCATCAGGAGGCTGTGAGTTCGATCCTAGGTAGAGGCCGATATTTCTCTCTCTGGGCACAATGAGAATGTATCTGCTAAACAAAAACTCTGCATTGGCAACAGGAAAGGCATCCGGCCATTAAAACACTCAGCTCCATTCAGCTGTTCAGACTCCACCCCGCAAGGGATTATAGAGTCATTATCACAGTAAAATAAGGTGTGGGTGTGTGTGTTTTTAAGAACTCGTTCAACTTTTGAATCAAATCACTGTTCCACTTCTGCCGAAATTGTATTATTTGTTGCTAAATGTTAGTAGGCACTCTTGGTCATTTCCTTTTCACTTCCTTCTTCCTTGCTAATATTTCGGAGGAAGCCTCCAAATTGGTCAGAAGCTGGGATTTGGAGATGTCTGGACTTTTGATTTAGCCCTTTTCTTCCGAACAAA
The DNA here is from genome assembly GCA_030761175.1 of Masticophis lateralis. Taxonomy (NCBI): domain Eukaryota; kingdom Metazoa; phylum Chordata; class Lepidosauria; order Squamata; family Colubridae; genus Masticophis; species Masticophis lateralis. The sequence goes on along the minus strand of JAUDYJ010000004.1, from coordinate 3,139,845 downwards.
CCTTTTCTCTGGAAAACTGTAAAGTTCATCGTTATCATTATCTTTATTCATTAAATATATAACTCAGTCAACTGAACATTCAAAAATGCATCATAAATACCATTGACTGGTGCTAATGGTTTATTTGGGTTGCTGCGAGCGTCCTAGATATCAACCAAGTACCTTCATTATTATTATTATTATTATTATTATTATTATTATTATTATTATTATTATTATTATTATTATTATTATTACAACACAATAGTTTGCGTGCCTACTACAAAATGGGGGATTCTCAGGAGTGGAAAAATTGATTTATTTATTTATCTATCTATCCATTCTTTTAAAAGGCCCCCTCTACCCCTAAATTATGAAATATAAATCACATTAGCTCTTGATTTTATGAGAAATCAGTCTAGACTAGGCAGTTTAAGTTTGGGGGGGAAAACAATAAAACACTGTCTCCATGAATCGTTTCCATTTCTGCAACCAAGACAAATTAAAAAATTGTAAAGCGAGCAGGAACTGAATAGATCTGATCTTTTCAGTTAACCAGGACAAAGAGAGTAACTAGGTTAAGTGTCATTCCAGGGCTTTTGAGAAATGTTTTGCTCTTGTGTTTGCATGCTTTGTGAGAATCTGAGAGGAAGCTGATCAAGGCTTATCAAGGCTGATGGAAAATTCATTCTGACTTAAGGATTTCTGCCTCTGTTTGGTCTCGCCCGCTCAAGAGTGCTGCAGAATCCTGAAGCTTGCACAATCTTTAAATCGGCGTTTCTCAACACTGGCAATTTTAAGACAGGTGGGACTTCAACTCCCTCAAAATTATTATTATTAATATTACAGGTAGCCTTCGACTTACAACTATTTGTTTAGTGACCGCTCAAACTTATAACAGCTGAGGAATTCTGGGAGTTGAAGTCCACAAGTCTTAAAGTGGCCATGTTTGGAGTCTGTGGCATTCTGGGAGTTGAAGTCCACAAGTCTTAAAGTGGCCATGTTTGGAGACTGTGGCATTCTGGGAGTTGAAGTCCACAAGTCTTAAAGTGGCCATGTTTGGAGACTGTGGCATTCTGGGAGTTGAAGTCCACAAGTCCACTTTGCCATGTTTGGAGACTGTGGCATTCTGGGAGTTGAAGTCCACAAGTCTTAAAGTGGCCATGTTTGGAGTCTGTGGCATTCTGGGAGTTGAAGTCCACAAGTCTTAAAGTGGCCATGTTTGGAGACTGTGGCATTCTGGGAGTTGAAGTCCACAAGTCTTAAAGTGGCCATGTTTGGAGTCTGTGGCATTCTGGGAGTTGAAGTCCACAAGTCTTAAAATGGCCATGTTTGGAGACCCCTGGAATAAAGGAAGGGATAAATAAACAAACAGAAAAGTAAATGCAACGCAGATGTCCTTCTGGTGAAAAGGAAGCTTGCAAAGATGATCACACTTACAACGTATTATGCAATACCTGATGATTTAAAGCCACTTTTTTTTTTATTATTCAACATTTTATACATAATAAATACAAAGTTACACAGCCAATATAAAGAAAGCATCGGGGATCTGCTTCCAGTTTATTGACACTGTACACGGGTGATATGTTTTGATTTGCATGCCCTTCTAGGAAGTTTAAAAAGGAGGCTTATTTTACAACCTTTTTTTAAAAAATAAAAATTAGCAGCTCTTACAGGAAATAGTTGGGTTTTTTTAAAAAAACAGAACTGAGGAACTTTCATTTAAATAAACGCTTTTCTGAATCGGGGAGAATCTGAGATTAACAGCAACGACGGAAATCGATCAAATGTTTTTGTTTTTTTTTTAAATGCAGAACAACTGGCCAACTTCTGTGAACGTGGGAAGAGTATTATTGTTGGCAAAAACAGTTCTGTTTTTCGCAAAACGTTTTAAAAGGTTTGCAGTGAAGTTTTGTCGTTTCTTTTTCCCTCTTAGGGAAAAAAAAACCGATTAAAAAAACTTTTTTTAAGAAGTCCTAATAAACACTTAAAGATCTCGACAGATCCAACAGCACAAAAAATGCACGCCTCCCACCCCCCACCCCACCCCACCCCTTCCCCCCCCCCAAAAAAACTTTACAGGACTCTGCCAGATACTGGCTCCTGCTGCACAGGAATTGGCTGCATTTTCATCCCCTCCTTGGTGTAGTAGGCCAAATGAAACAAAGATTGGCCCACTCCCCGAAGAAAAGAAAGGAGAGGAAGGGGAGAAGGAGACAGGGGAGGGGAGGAGAGGAGAGGGGAGGAAGACAAGGAGATGGGAAGGGAGGAAGGGCAGAGGGAGGGAAATGGGAGGAGAGGAAGGGGAGAAGGAGATAGGAGGGGAGGAGAAGAAGGGGAGAAGGAGACAGGAGAGGGGAGGAAGACAAGGAGAAGATGGGAAGGGAGGAAGGGGATAGGGAGGGAAAGGGGAGGAAGACAAGGAGAAGATGGGAAGGGAGGAAGGGGATAGGGTGGGAAAGGGGAGGAGAGGAAGAAGGAAATAGGAGGGGAGGAGAGAGAGAAGGAGTCGGGAGGGGAGGAGAGGAGAGGAAGGAAGAGAAGGTGATGAGAAGGGAGGGAGGAAGGGGAGAGGGAGGGAAACGGGAGGAGAGGAAGGGGAGGAGATGGGAGGGGAGGAAGACAAGAAGGAGATGGGAAGGGAGGAAGGGGAGGGAGGGAGGGAAGAGGGAGGAGAGGAAGGGGAGAAGGAGATGGGAGGGAAGGGGAGGAAGGGGAGAAGGAGGGTAAGGGGAGGAAGGAAAAAAGAGAGGAGGGGAGGAGGAGAGGGGTGGAGGAGAAAAGGAAGGAGAGGAGGAGCAGGGCAGGGCAGGAGAGGATAGAAAAAAAAGGAGGATTTTTTTTCTGGATAGACCCAGCCAAGATTATCTGTGCAAAGTTTCAGACGAAGCTCTTCCATGAAATGAAAGCCAAGGAATTGGGGAGGGGGAGAAAATGGGACACCAAAGAGCTTTGTATATAATCTTACTTACAGGTAAAACTCAGAACAGATTGTGCAGGTGAGTTTATACATTCTATCCCTGAAAGCAGGGAAGTGCTTGGGGAACGGACGACGGGGCTCTCGAGGGCCCAAACGCCGGTCGTCTTCAGGAGCCATCTCCTGAACCCGGAGCTTCCATCGGCCTCTTTTCCATAGGCCCCTCCCGCCATCTAACCGTCTTCTCCTCTTCCGTCTTTCCCAGCCTTATGGGGCTTTCCCAAGAGAGATGGCTCTTCTCCTGATGGGCCCCAAATCGGATCATCTCGTCCTGGACTTTGAGGGGGGATTGAATAAGGATGGACGTTTGGATGACCTCTGGGGTTCGTTTCCTTGGAGGTCTTCTCGGAAAAACCAACGTTCGAAAAGGGTAAATCCTCATTATTGTCTTCTTCCCTGTCTGGCTCATAGAAAATGCACTTATTTCTTTCCCAACCTTTGGTCTGGTTTAAACTCCGGATTTTGAAGGATTGAAAAGCTTTTATTCCATCCAAGCCAACGTGGTCATCTTCGGGAAACGGCCGAGATTGGAAAGGTGCCGGATGACTTTTTTTTTGAGACCTGAAGTTAACCAGGAAAGCTATGAAGAATAGCTGAGGTTTGACAACTCCCCCCCCCCAGGAGGAGGGCCGTGGAGGTTTGCGTGGCAAGATGCGGCCCCCCCACCCCACTGATGGGATAACAACTTCCTTTCCCTTCCTTGCCCCCCCTCCTGCCCAAGAGACCTTGTCCATTTTCACTGGAATTGGGAGGGGGGGGGGCTGGAAATCCTGCAAAAATCTGTTGTGGGGGAGAGATAAGGTTGACCAGCCATGGATCCACCCAAGGGATCTCAAATCTCTGGCCAACGCAAGAGGTGAGAGAAAGAGGAGGAGGCCATGACACTCCCCCACCCACCCCGCTTGAATTCCCTGGGTTGGAAGTGGCCCCGAGGGTCACACAGAGATGGGACGCCCAAACCCAGAGGCCACTGGTCACTCTGTAGACCATTCAGCTCCTGGTCTTATTAGCTGGAAGTCGCCAGGCCTTAAGACAGTTTGCAAATGTCTGGGAACCGAGAAAATTAGAAAGCGATCCTAGGGGAAGAAGTGATTGAAGGGGAGGGAGGGAGGGAGGATGGTTAGAGGGGAAGTTATAAAAAGTAGGAAAAAAATAAGAATGGAAAGAAGGAAAACAGGGAGGGAGGGAGGAAAGAAGGAAAGGAAGAAAGAAAGAAAGAAGGAGACAGAGTAGGAAAAAAGAACAGGAACGAAGGGAGGAGGGAGGGAGGAGAAAGGAGGGGAGGAAGGATGAAAGGGAGGGAGAGGAGATGGGATATAGGGCAGGAGAAAACAGGAATGAAGGGAGGGAGGGAGGGAGGGGGATAGGGAAGGGAAGGACAGGGAGGGAGGGAGAAAGAAAGGGATGGAAGGGTGGAGAAAGAACAGGAAGAAAGGAGAAGGGAGGATAAAGGATGGGTGGGGAGGAAGGAAGGAAGGATGGAGGGAGGATGAAAGGGAGGGAGGGAGAGAAGGAGGGAGGATGGAGGATGGAAAGGAGAGAGAGAAGGAGAAAGAACAGGAATGAAGGGAGAGAGGGAGGGGAAGACGAGGGAGGGAGGGAGGGAGTTTCAAGAGGAAACCACTGGCCATTTCCAGCTCTACCAAGAAAATCCTGCTTATTCAATTTCCTCCTGGGGAAACCCATAGCTTTCCACGCAGCCCTTGTGGAGCAGACTGTGCCCCGCCCGTTCTGAAAGAGGGAGCCGAAAGAGAGGCCAGCCTCTTCTTCAAGGGACCACACCTCCTGACCGCCCACCAGGGCATGGCTAATTGAAGAGATTGAGAAAGAAAGAAAGAAAGAAAGAAAGAAAGAAAGAAAGAAAGAAAGAAAGAAAGAAAGAAAGAAAGAAAGAAAGAAAGAAAGAAAGAAAGAAAAGAAAAGTTCGAATACATTCCTATGACAAACAGTAATATTCCGCACTAATGCACACGGTGTATAAGCGTATATAAATATATTTAGTATTAAATAAATATATTTATATGACGCCATGAACTGGAGCAGGGCTACAGGGGGCACTCCCTATGCAGAAAAGCGTGCCCTCTTCAGGAATTGGCGGCCGCAAAACCGAAACGCCAAACTTGTGCCAGGGAGCAAACGATGGCCGGGCGGAGGAAGGAAATCATCCAGGTCTGAACTTGGCAGCTTCCAGATGTTGGGAGCCATGATCCTGGCTTGCAAGACCCGGGGATGGCGGGAGGGATGTGTGGTGACTGGTGGTTCTACCACATCTGCAAGTCACCAAGTAGGGGGAAAGGATGGATCAGACCAGGATGGGATTAGGCTGGGTTTCCCCGACGATGGCGGTCGGGGTACAGTTGTAATGGCCGTGTGTAGCTTTGGCGCATTCCCCCTTAAAAACAAACGAGCAAAAGACACCCCCAAAAGGTACTGATCTCCAGCTGAAAAGGCATGGCTACTGCATGCGTTGTGCTACAAAGGTGGCCCCGAGAAGGTGACCGCCCCCCCCAAACGACGACAAAAACTTAAAAAAGGCACAAATATATCCATATGACGGTGGGAAGAAGGACCTTGGACACACGAGTGTTCCTGGAAGGATCTTCCTGTTTTAACCTCGAGCTTTCAGAGAGTCTCCTCGGTTGAAACCAACGTGCCTTACAAGGGCAACGGACGGACGGACGCATTGGGCCTGGGTCCCAGCCCTGGGGTGGGGATGGGAGGGGTCGGTCGGGGTGATGAGCGTGGTCACACCAAGGTGATTTCCACATCTTCGATCTTCTCAGGGGGGCGGCGGTGTTGGGTGGGGGGCGGTGGGGCGGCTCGCACCTGAAAACCAATCAAACGGACCTTCGTGAGAAAATCGACGACGACAGGTCAACAACGAGAGATTTCACAGAACAACAGAATGCAAGAAGTCCTCGACTTAACAACAGTTCATTGAGGGACCAAAGTTTACTTTATGGACTCTTTCTGACTTTATTGTTCCTAGCTTCAAAAATTTGGTTACCGGTGGCACGTATCCATTAAGTCAAGGTTCACCTACATTAAAGAGTAAGTTGAAAGGAAATGTGTGAAGCGCCTTTTTTTAAAAATTTGATTTATCTGCCGCCCTTCTCTGGAGACTCAGGGCGGCTTACAATGCGTTAAGCAGTAGCCTTCATACTTTTGTATATTTTATACAAAGTCAGCTTATTGCCCCCACAAACTGGGTCCTAACTGCAATGTTAAGCCGTGTCAAATTTTTCATATTTAAGAACTGCAACGATTCACTTAACAAATGTGCAGTAGTGGGGCTGCCGCTGGTTCAGGCGAACTGGTAGTTCTGACAATCAGCTGGCTCCGCCCACCCACTCTTGCCCTCTCCTATATTTCCTTCTTTCGATTTGAGCGGCACAGCTGATTTCCGTACCTCCGCTGTTCTACTTACCAAGGTTGCCTTAGAAGCAGAAGTGGAATCCAAATTTTTTTTTACTACTGGTTCTGTGGCCGTGGTTTGGTGGGCGTGGCAGGGGAAGGATACTGCAAAATCCCCATTCCCTCCTCACTCTGGGGCCAGCCAGAGGTGGTATTTGCCAGTTCTCTGAACTGCTCAAAAGTTTTGCTACCAGTTCTCCGAACTGCTCAAAATTTCCGCTACCAGTTCGCCAGAACCTGTCAGAACCTGCTGGATTTCACCCCTGCTTAGAAGGTAAGCAGCTGAGCTTCAAACTGCTGTATTTTGAATGCTGCGTGTACCAGTTGTTAAACTGGTTGCAGTCCACCACTGCAAAAGTGACAAGAACAGTCGTAAAATGGGGCAAAGCTCACTTAACAAATTTTTCACTTAACAACATAAATTTTGGGCTCAATTTAAGTCGAGGACTACCTGTAATTTAGACCATTTTTAAACATTTTTGTTTGTTTTGTGCAGCGTGCCCATTGTTGGGCAAGATGGATTCCCATCCGGTGGCCGTGTAAGTCAGCATCCCTGTGCCAGCTGGAATTAAACCCCGTTCTAACCCGGTTTGTGCCTGGAGCAAGCACGCCAAAGCTGCAACCACGATGCAGGAACAAGCCCTCACTTTATGTCTACCGCTCTGCGGCCCGGCTTAAAACTTACAGGTCTGAGTTTGCCGTAGGAAGTGCTTTCAGGAAGTTGTCGGGGTGGCTGGGAAAATCCAGGAGAATTTGACGTGAAGTTGTTTTCTGAAACTGCAACAAAAGGACAAAGAACCCGCCGCAAAACCCACAATGAGGATGCTTCAACGACAAAATTTCACAATCCCCCCGGCTGTAAGAAGTGTGGCCTACAAGGCATTGCCGGCTGGGGAATTCTGGGAGTTGAAGTCCAGACATTTTAAAAATGGAGAGACTGAGTCTAAGGATGCACCTGTTCTGGCCTATCAGCCGCCGGAACGCCAGCAGCTGAATCAGAGGAGGAGGAGGAGGAAGAGGAGGGGGCGTGGGAGTCAGGATCAGCATCAAGGCAACCTGAGAGCTCGGAGGGAGAAGAAGGAATGGAGCTGTCAGAGAGAGAGAGAGAGAGAGAGAGAGACAGACAGAGGCGGAGCCTGGGCGGTCTGTCAGCCCTCAGATGGAGAGTGAGATGGAGGTGGCTGATGGGGAAGAGGAGGAACAGCTGAGTCCATGTGGATGCACAGAAGGCAGAGGAGAGGAGAACAGTGGAAATCTATGAGCCGGTCCTCGGGATAGAAGAGTCACCACTGCTAATGAAGCCCCACCCTAGCTCTGGGGGTAAAATGGGGCGGAGATTAATAAGTGTGGCAGACAACTATTCATCTCCCTGCCGGACGGAGATGGGGTGAGAGAGAAACTTTTTGCCGGGGCTCCTAATTAAAGGAATCTTTGAGTTAACTTCAGAAGGCTTGTCGTGTTTGGTGAGCTGGGTCAAAACAACACGACTCAGAAGAGGAGTGGGGAACAACGGCCCTTTTATGACTGGTGGACTCCAACTCCCAGAATCCCCGAGTCAGCCATGCTCAGAATTCCATGTTGGCTCAGGGATTCTAGGAGTTGAAGTCCACCAGTCATAAATGGCCCATCGTCCCCAATGCTGGCTCAGGGATTCAGAGTACCGAAAGGAAAGCGTGAGCCTCACTTACCGTTTGCTGAGGGAGACCGTGGGAAGCCCTGGGCTCCTCTTTTGTCGGGGCTGGGGAAAGGGCTGATGGGGGGCTGGTCGTAGAGGGGCAACGGCGCCAGGGAGTTTTGGGACTTTGCAGATGGAAAGACCTGTGGGGAAACAAGAGAAGACGGCGTTAATGGGAGACGTTCTTCCCAGCCATGGAAAGAGACGCAGGTCTTCCGGGAGAAAATCGGTCCCTGTCGTCCCTAGGAATGGACCGCGATCGGATGGCACATAATACCGATCGACTGATCGATCAAGCAACGCAAGGAAGGAAACCTGGTTGGCGCCAATCTACCTGAACTTCAGCGATACAGGCGACCTCTCCGTTTTCAGAAGCAGTCAGTTCTTCGACTAGGACGGAAGGGAAAACCCCGACGTGGCCGTTGAACTCTCCTTCCCAGAATCCGTCGTCGTCCTGGTTTTCTTTGTTCAGGATGCGGATGATGGCACCTTCGGGAAAGGAGAGCTCGTCGTCCGTCTGACCCTCGTAATCGTAAAGTGCTTTTACAAAACAGACTGGAAGGGAAAGCAGAGACGGAGAAGGTGTTAGCAGGTTGGGAAACACACCTGGGAGGCACGTCTTGGAATCCTGAGCGCTCATCGTCTTTTAACGGCCGCATAATCCCTTGCGGGGTGGAGTCTGGGCAACGGAATGGAGCTAGCAGAGTTGTTTTGATGGCCGGATGCCTTTCCTGTTGCCAGTGCGGAGTTTTGTTCAGCAGATATATTCTCATAGTGCCCAGAGAGAGAAATATCTGCCTCTACCTAGGATCGAACTCACAGCCTCCTGATGGTGAGGCCAGAGGTCCACCTCTCGGCCACCACACCACTCTCATCCTGAGCACTGATCTCTTTTTATTTACCAGCCTGGATTTTTATCCAGTGTTTTATTATTTTATAAATAACTCAAGGTGGCGAACATAAAAAATAACTTTTCCTCCTCCTATTTTCCCCCACAACCACCACGTGGGCTGGATTTAGAGTCACCCTGCCAGCTTTCATGCCTAAGGTGGGACTAGAACTCACTGCCTCCTGGGGTTTGGCCCAAAGTCACCCAGGTGGCTTTCATGCCCAAGGCAGAACTAGAACTCCCAGTCTCCTGGTGATTGGTTCCAAGTTGTCCAGCCAGCTTTCACTGCAACTTTTCTCACTGGAGCTGAAGCTTGGTTGGAAACAGCACTAAAAAACGTACCCCACATGTGGCCGAGAGTGTGCCGATTTACGTCGGGGGCATACAGGAATAGCAGGGGTGTCTCTCAACCCCCCGCCCCCAAGATTCAGCCCCCTTGGTCCTTACCAGTGATGAAATCCAATTTTTTTTTTACTACTGGTTCTGTGAGTGTGGTAAATACTGTTGTTATCTCAAGAAAGTCGGCAAACCGCTCTGGGTAAACAACGTATACACAAGGTCTTAATCTTATCAGGATGTCTGGCAGAGGATTTTTCTCAAAAATGCAAGGCATGCAGACCCGGCAGAAAAGCATAGACTGTTACAGTAAGGGCATGAGGGAAACATGGGGTGTCCACGTGGAATTCATGAGCTTTCTTTAGCCAATCAGTACAAAGTAAATGTTGATTAATGTTTGCCATGAGAGTTGTAAAATGACAATAAAAGGGAGCCTTCTGGATGTAGTCAGGGTGCCTTCTCACCAAGGTGCCCTCTCACCAAGGAGCCTTCCCATGAAACCATCATTCCTGCCTACGCGTCTTTGTTCATCGAAGCAACATCTGGTGACCCCGACGTGATACCTCCTATGCTTACTCGGCCGGACGAGCCCAGGTGCACCTCAGCGAACTTCGCTCCCAAAATTTCGTGAGTATGGGGGGGGGATATCTCAGTTCCGCAGAAGCTTCATGCACAAGAACTGAGAAAAATACTTAAAAATAATGGAATGGCAGGAATTAAGTTAAGTGAGTTAGAACAGTTAGTACATGAAATAGGCTGTCAATGCCCATGGTACCCAGAAGACGGAACCTTGGACTTGCAGGATTGGATTAAAATTGGAATTCATTTTCACTCACCACCACGAGCAAAGATAAAGCATTTGTTGCTGTGGCAGAAGTGTAAAGAAGCAATAGAGGTTATGGGGACTTCTAAACTCAAGGCACCGTCGCCATCTCTCTCTCTGTCTTCTGATCAGGGGGTCACTTTCCCCCCTCCCTATTCTCAGCTAACTTCACCGGTTGCAACTACCAGTAGTTCAACCAGTACCCAAACAATAGAAAGTAGTTCCCCGACAGCTTTACAGGAGAAGTTTTCAGCTGTCAGAGCAGGGTTTCAGGAAGAAGAGCAACAATTTCTTACTGGGGTAGAAATTGCAGAAGCTTTTCCTGTCATACAGACAATTAATCCCCAGGGACAAGCTCAATATAAGTGGAATCCTTTGCCATGTAAAGTTTTGAAAGAGCAGAGGACAGGCATCACAGAGAAAGATTTGTGTTCCACCTATACTATGTTAAAGATAATGGAGATTAGCTCCCAGACTGATCCATTATCAGTTGCTTCTTCACAGGAGCTAGTTAGCGAGGTCAGAGCAGAATTTGGAATTGATAAACTGTCTCTTTTAACTTCTTCACCTCCAAGTTATTCTAATGTGGTTCTCTGTCCTCCTCCTTCTCCAGAATTTCTGACTTTGTCTCTTTCAGTTCCTATTGACATAAGTCAAATTGCTAAACTTTCTAACTCTGATCAGTCTTCTTTTCAAAACTTAGTGAAATCCTGTAAAAAGGATTCCTCCATGCCTGAATTATTATCTGGTCAATCTCATCAGGGTCAATTAACAGGACAACAGATTGCAGAAGGAAAAAAATTGCCTCTTTTAACTCCTTCCTCTCCAGAATCTCTGATTTTGCCAATTGCAGACTGGGAAAAACTTCCTTCTCAAAATGCTAACACTGATTATAAGCAAGCTTTGCAATTTTTAAAAGCTACAAATGATTATACCTTGTCTGATATGCTGCAGGTCTGCCAGGAAACTTATAAAATGCATCTTTTAGCTGTTCCTATACAAAAAAGGCAGCATCCTACTGGCAATTGTTTTAAATGTGGTAATTTTGCCAGAGGCTTGGTGGAAGGAATAAAAAGTGAATCTCATATGTTTCCTGAAGATTGGAAGCAAGTCTTTCTAATGATTTTGACTTCAATACAATATATTGTCTGGGACAGAGCTAAAAAGAGTATCTTTTCCATAGCCATGTCCCTTCCCCCAGTCTCTTTTTTTCCTACCTATCTAGCCAAGGCAGATAAGGCTGGACTTGATTTAAACACTCAGGAAAACTCCTCTGGAAGTTAAGCTGATTCCTTCTTTTACCTCACCTCGATCTTCTTCTCATAAAAAGGTATTTTTTGAATTTTGGTGTTATTATACTGAAACTCTTCCTAAAAATTCCTGATTAATCTTCTATTGCTCAATTGCTTTTGCTCCCCTATTAAATCCCATGTTCTGGCACAGGAGCACATGGGGATGCTGGCTTTGATTATATCTTTACTTCTGTGACTTTAATTCAGCCTGTTACTTCCTTTCTTAATTCTCTATTTGAATAAGAAATCTTTTCAAGGGTTCCTTGACACTGAAGTTTTGTGATGCATATGAAAGATTCAATTCTCTACAAGAATTGGTAAATTATTTTGCTCTGCAATCTTAAATTTCGGATATTCATACTAATATTTGGAGTTTGAACCTTCTTTCTTTTTTTAAATATAAAATTTATTTTGGATAATGGCTTTTTTCTCTTAAGTGACTCTCTGTTGCCATCGTGTGGTGTTTTACATAATAGCAAGCAAAAATGATATTGGCATGTTTTACCACAGGGCATGCTTAATTCTCCTACTTTGTGTCAGTATTATGTGGACAATGCACTGCAATTATTTTGTGAGATATTTTTATCTTATTTGATATATCATTGTATGTATGATATTTTAATTGGAGCTCAAAAATACAACCTAATTGGCTTTTTGAAATATAAATTGATTTATGTATCTATGGATTGTAAATTGCCCCAGAATAAATACAGCTGCACATTCCTTATCTGTCTTTAGGACATCTACTGTTGTAGTCTTTTCTGCTCAGGCTTTTCCTCATTTAAAGTTACCCAAAGTTATTTCTTTAGTAAACTTAACATTAAGCAGAAACTCAGGCAGAGTTTCAGCCCCACTTTTCTCAATGAGCCATTAAGAAGCTGAAGCCACCTTATTTTCCACAACAAAGGACGGACAAATTTACAGGGGCTGGTAACATTTAAGCAGATATGGGACACAGGAAAGAAGAACAAACACCCGAGAAGGAAAAGAAATCAAGTCAAAATAAGTAGAATTTCAAACACATGAGAAAATTTTTAAAGAGTCACATAGAAAAATTAAAAGATGTTTTGGGATATAAAAAAGGGTTACTCTTACAGTTCAAACGGACTAACCTTGAAACGCTATGCTTGCATTTATTTCTTGCCTGCTTTCCTAGAAACAATAAACTGATTCTACTCTCAAGCAGCTGACCTACAATCATTTTGAAGCAATCTCCTAGCCGGGAATTTTGAATTCAAAGAAGGGAAAGGCTTCTTTTTCCTTCCAACACCTTTCTCTAAGCTACTGCTGAAGTTATAACCTTGGGGCATACTCGAGTCTCTCAAAGATATGTAACTGACTTAATAAATATTGTTCTTTCTATTTCAAAATCTGACTTTCATTTTTATTTTTGGAATAATTTATTTCTTCAGTGTGCTTCCACTGACTATGTAGGCTGTCTTTCATATCATCTGCTTAAAGATTTTAGATTTATTTGCTTAATGATTTCCTTCTTTCCTATTCATCCATTGTTTCCTTCTCCACTATCGCAAGCTCTTTGTTTTTCTGAAGGAGTGTTTGCTTATAAAGATCCTCATGAAGACATCTGGAAAGTTTCCTCTCAACGTTCAGAATTGTCTGTTGTTATCTTAGCTTTCCACATTTTTTTCTCTCAACAGCTTTTTAATCTGATCTCTGACTCTCAGTATGTGTGTCAACTGATTTTTAATTTTCAGGTGCTTATATCACGCCCAGGATTGACTCCAATCTTATGGCCTTATTTCTTACTTTACAGCAATTACTACGAGATCAGAAGCATTTCTAGGCCTCTTTCTGAAGGCAACAGTCATGATGATATTGTTGTTCATGTTTAACCTATTTTGTTTACAGATCCAATTTTAAATCACTTTTTTTTATCAAAATGCCAGAGGGTTGGCACAAGCTTGCCACATTCTACTACTAAGCTAAGCAAATTGTTTAATCCTGTCTCCAATGCTTTGGGGCATCCCCTTCAGGAGACACTGGAGTTAATCCCCGTGGTCTCACCTCTAATCAGTTATGGCAAATAGATATTACCCATGTTCCTTCTTTTGCTCCTTGGAAATATCTTCATGTAAACATTGATACTTTTTCTTATTTTATTTGGGCTACTTCTCAGAAAGGAGAAGTCACTAAACATGTTGTTAATCATTGTATTCAAACATTTGCTGTCATGGGCCTACCTTCTACCTTAAAAACAAACAATGGCCTTGCATATTATAGTTGCTCCTTTGCTGAATTTTGTGACAAATGGCAAATTACACATCTTTTTGGAGTAAATTTTACATTAAAATCTGCTTTGGATAAACATAAAAACAAAAAGGAGGGATACTCCTATAGATCTCCCTGGTAAACAGGAATGGTTGAATAAAGTTCTGTTTACTTTGAATCATCTTAATATCACAAATTTTTTATCAACTCCAGTAGATGATCATTTTAGAAGTAGAATAAGTCATCCCCAGCCATAGGTAATGTATAGATTATTGTCTAATTCTGAATGGCATGGAACTGTTCCCTTATTGACATGGGGACAGGGAGATGCTGCTGTGCTTACTTCTACAGGTCCAGTGTGGATCCTTGCTTGGTGTGTGAAACCATGGAAGGATGGCATGGCTCGAAGGACTGAAAAACCTGAGCCTAAACTTCTCACTCAGCCTGCGGAACCCTCAGCAGGACCGGGACCGAGTACCTTGTCAGAAACAAGTACTGACCTGGGGGCAGATTAAGGCTCTCTCTGCTCAATCTACAAAATTGCTACAGAAAAAAAAAAAATACCACAGACACCAGAGAACTTTTTAGTAGCAGCTTTTGCTTGTTTAAATGTTAATTCTATAACCATTATAATGTGTATTCTTTTTATGTGTATTTTCTCTCCTTGTGCGGCTACAATGACTTTGCAAGATGGAATTCCAGAGCAAGGACTTTGGGAACAAAATTCCTATATACGGGATGTGCAAAATGTCTCTAGTTTAGTAAACAGAACAGATTGCTGGATCTGCATGCACGTTCCCCCACATGCTAAAGGAGGACTTTTAATACATGCTGTTCCCTTTAATGACACGACATGGAAGACTTTCACTTGGAAGGATGGAGACGTTAGGGGCGAGAAGGTGACTGGCAAGAATAATATCCTAGCCATTGGAAGCAGGTTTCAGGAAACAGCGACATACTGTTGGGAATTCATCAATAATACTAAACATGCATCTGTGAATGTTGGAAAGTATCCCTATTGTAACACAACATTTGTTCTTAGCACCACTATGAAGAGAAACAATTCCTTTTTAAATGTTACTCTATATGAACATTTACATAATTTCACTTACTATGGGTGTACACACCAGATATTAGGGTGTCCTACAACATGCACATGTCCAGGACCAACAAATGTTTTAAAGTGTGGGGCGTTGTTCCTTTGTAATGCAGTGGAGTCTATGGTTAAACAGACCCAGTCATCAGATAATTTGGCAATTCCGCTTTTAAATAATATTTGGATGCTATGTGGTAGAAGGGCATATCAACATATTCCTGCATGGTGGTCTGGTCGTTGTACTCTGGGATACATTGCTCCCTCTGTAGTAATATCTGATCATTTCCCTAAAGGAAGATTAAGGAATCGCCGAAACATAGATGTTCAAAATCCCATTAATCGTTACACTGCAACCATGCTAGCAAGGGGTGCTTTCCCTCCTTTAGGAGTAATGATGAATTATAGGGATTTGCATATCTTATCAAATTGGACAACTGCATTGTTTAACGCTACTGTTCATTCCCTAAAATTGATCAATGAAGAGATGTCACAAATTAGAGATATAGTGTTATAAAATTGTTATGCTTTAGATATTATTTTAGCAGCCAAGGGTGGTGTATGTGCTTTGATTCATTCACATTGTTATATATATATATCACTGATTATAAGGCAAACATTTCAGCTACAATTGAGCACATGGAAAACATGATTGCAAATAATCCACTTGGCTCCACTATCCCACAATCCCCATGGGAGTGGTTATGGTCTTGGCTCCCAGATTTTGGATGGATACGACAAATAGTATTCATCATTATATTTGTAATCATTATATTGATTTGTTGTTGCTGTTGCATCCAATGCTTGCCTGGGTTATTAGCGACATTTCGTCCAAAAATTCAGCCCTCCAAATCTGAAATTATGTATGCTTGCAAAATATTAAAACAATAAAAAATAAAAGGAGGACATGTGGTAAATACTGTTGTTATCTCAAGAAAGTCGGCAAACCGCTCTGGGTAAACAACGTATACACAAGGTCTTAATCTTATCAGG
Source organism: Masticophis lateralis (assembly GCA_030761175.1). NCBI lineage: Eukaryota > Metazoa > Chordata > Lepidosauria > Squamata > Colubridae > Masticophis > Masticophis lateralis. Next base: position 3,124,142 of record JAUDYJ010000004.1, on the reverse strand, counting down.
ATGTCTGGCAGAGGATTTTTCTCAAAAATGCAAGGCATGCAGACCCGGCAGAAAAGCATAGACTGTTACAGTAAGGGCATGAGGGAAACATGGGGTGTCCACGTGGAATTCATGAGCTTTCTTTAGCCAATCAGTACAAAGTAAATGTTGATTAATGTTTGCCATGAGAGTTGTAAAATGACAATAAAAGGGAGCCTTCTGGATGGAGTCAGGGTGCCTTCTCACCAAGGTGCCCTCTCACCAAGGAGCCTTCCCATGAAACCATCATTCCTGCCTACGCGTCTTTGTTCATCGAAGCAACAGTGAGTATGGCTTAGTGGGCGTGGTGTGGCTTGGAGGGCATGGCAGGGGAAGGAGACTGCAAAATCCTCATTCCCACCCCACTCCTCGGGAACAGATACTGCAAAATCCCCATTCCCTCCCCACTCCAGGGGAAGGATACTGCAAAATCCCCATTCCCAAATCTCCATTCCCTCTCCACTCCAGGGGAAGGATACTGCAAAATCTCCATTCCCTCTCCACTCTAGGGGAAGGATACTGCAAAATACTGCAAAATCCACATTCCCACCCTGCTCTGAGGCCAGCCAGAGGTGGTATTTGCCGGTTCTCTGAACTACTCAAAATTTCCGCTACCCGTTCCCCAGAATCTGTCAGAACCTGCTGGATTTCACCGCCGGTCCTTACCACTGGAGTCTCCATTAAGGCTTCCCGAAACGAGCTCGGCTTCGGTAGAATTGCTGGACGTGTGAGACCGGCTGTCTAACGCTGCCAGGGACTGCAACATGCTCAGGAGGCTGTTGGAGGTCGGGAACTGCAAATATTTCTCTGGCACGTAACCCACGTGGCCTGACTTATTCCGGGCCTGCGAAAGCGGGGAAGACGAACACACTCGGCGTTAAGAGGGTCATGTCAAAGGTAGTGGAGAAACAAAAAAGACGATGAGCAGCACGTTACGCCCTGCCACAAAACCAGAAAAGGTGAGATGATACCTTTACCCAGTCTTCCATATCGCCATCTTCGATCACTTCCAAAACCTCGTGTTCCTCAATGGTTAATTCGTCCGGTTGCGAAGCCTGCGAAGAAGAAGAAGAGGCGTGTCAAAAGGACGAGAAGGCGCCACGAAAAGGACCGGGAGTTGGCCACTTGTGGACTTCCAACTCCCAGAATTCCTCAGCCAGCCTTAAAAGTGGTCACCTTTGGAGATTCTTGGGGTTAGGGAATCCGTAACTCATTTGAGCGCTGGGAGAAACCAAGCTGAAGCTGGATCAGGCCCAAAGATCACCCAGTCCAGCGTTCTGGGTCTCACCAGACGCTATCAAGAAGGCCTTCAAATATGGCCGCCCCCTTTTTTCAAGCAGCCAGGCTGATCCTCCATGATTGTTCCATTCCTTCTTTTAAACTGATTAAAATTGGTGCCTGACTATCAGATGTATGCACAAAAGGATTTGTATAGATACTGCTTAACTTTATCTCTCTATCTGTCTGTCTGACTATCCTATCTCTCTCTCTCTCCATCCATTTATCCACCCACCCATCCATCCATCGGTATCTATTTATCTTTCTATCCATCTATCCTTCTATCCATCTAACCATCTATCTATCCATCCATCCATCCATCCATCCATCCATCCATCCATCCATCCATCCAACCATCCATTTATCTCATCTCATCTCTCTCTCTCTCTCTCTCTATCCATCTGTCTGTCTGTCTATCTATCCTCTCTCTCTCTCTCTCCATCCATTCATCCACCCACCCACCCATCCATCGGTATCTATTCATCTTTCTATCTTTCTTTCTATCTATCTATCTATCTATCTATCTATCTATCTATCTATCTATCTATCTATCATCTATCTATCCATCCATCCATCCATCCCATCTCATCTCATATCTCTATCTCTCTGTCTATCTATCTATCTATCTATCTATCTATCTATCTATCATCTATCTATCTATCTATCTATCTATCTATCTATCTATCTATCTATCTATCATCTATCAATCTATCTATCTATCATCTATCTATCCATCCATCCAATCTCATCTCATATCTCTATCTATCTCTCTGTCCGTCCGTCCGTCCGTCCGTCTGTCTGTCTGTCTGTCTATCTATCCATCCATCCATCCATCCATCTTCTGTCTCTCTCACTCTTTCCATCTTGCTTTATCTACCTACCTACCTACCTACCTACCTACCTACCTATCTAATCCATCATCTCTCTCCATCCATCCATTTACTTCATCTGTCTCTCCTTTTCTTTCTACCTCTACCTCTCTCTTTCTAATCCATCATCCATCTATCATCTCTCTTATCTGTCTCTCTCATCTAACAGTCATCCATCCATCCATCCATCCATCCATCCATCAAAAAAAAAAAGAAAAAGAAAAAGAGGAAGGGCGAAGTGGCTGGCAGGGAGGGTGGGAAGACTAAAAATGTTGCGGTCGGATGGAGTTGATGTGATCCTTGAAGAAAAAAACAAAAAAGAGAGAAGTTTGTGGCTTGCAAAGGCAAGGGGACCACGTGGCAAAAAGCGAGGAGGGTTTTCGAGGAAAGGAAGAGAAGGAGGAAGAAGAAAAAGCTGATGTGATCCTGGGGTCACGGGAGGCGATGAACGAGGATCGAATTGCAAAACCAATAGGAAAGAGTGAAAGGGTTTGGGGGGGGGGGGAGAAAGAAAATTGGGGAGTTAATGACTTGTAGAATTGATGAGATCCTCGAAAGTGTTGAGGTGAGAGGTTTAAAGGGCAAAAAGGCAACCGAGGAACCTGTGGGTGGAAGCTGTCAACTGAGGGAGAAACGTGGGAAGAGATATAGTGAAAGGAGGGAGGTCTTGGTCCTACATTCCCTTTTCGTTTTTTTCTTCTCTCGCAGCATTAATTTCTTTTCCTTACAACGTCCTTCTCTTTTTCTGCACCCAGCTTAACATGGCTACACTCTCCCCACACTTCCCCCCCGAAAAATAGAAGGACGATAGAGAGGTGTAACTTTGGCGTTCACGTAACAGGTACCACCCAAGTAACTGAGCAGATATATTACAGAACGGCCTGGTTTACACAACTTCATAAAGCCATGGTTGGGTTTTCTCTTAACATGGGCAGCCTGAAACGATGCCACCAGATGTTATCTGTTTGGCATGGGGAGTGGCCAAAGCTGGCATTTTCAAACGAGCAATTTTGCATCATTCTAAGATCCTGTTACTAATCGTTAAGAGTGTATAGGAAGTCCTATAGTGCGTATAGTCAAGGCGATGGTTTTCCCAGTTGCAATGGATGGCTGTGAAAGTTGGGCCATAAGGAAGGCTGAGCGCCAAAGAATGGAGGCCTTTGAACTCTGGTGCTGGAGAAGACTCCTGCGAGTCCCTTGGACTGCAAGGCCATCCAACCGGTAAGTCCTAGAGGAGGTCAACCCCGACTGCTCTTTAGAAGGCCAGATCCTGAAGAGGAAACTCAAATGCTTTGGCTACCTAATGAGACGGAAGGACTCCCTGGAGAAGAGCCCAATGCTGGGAACGATGGAGGGCAAAAGAAGAAGGGGACGGCAGAGAACGAGGTGGCTGGATGGAGTCCCTGAAGCAGTCGGCGGGAGCTTAAATGGTCTCCGGGGGATGATGGAGGACAGGAAGGCCTGGAGGAATGTGGTCCATGAAGTCGTGATGGGTTGGACATGACTTCACAACTAACAACAACAAGGAAGTCCTATTTCTAGGTGGCTTCTTTCCTTGGTTAGTTTCCATCTGTTGTTTCTTCTCCTGCCTTCAGGGGATTTGGAGAATAGCTTGACCCCCTCCTCTTCTTTGGGGCAGCCCCTCAAATACTGGAAAACTGGTATCATGTCCCCCCTAGTCCTTCTTTTCTTTAAACTAGACATACCCAATTCCGGCAACCGTCCTTCATATGTTTTAGTCTCCAGACCTTTAATCCTCTTAGTTGCCCTTCTCTGCACTTTTTCCTGAAGTCTCAACATCTATTTTTTTTTTTTTAATCATGGTGACCAAAATTGGATGCAGCATTCCAAATGTTGGTCTTATCAAGGCATTGTAAAGTGTGATCTCGATATACTATCTCTCTTCTTTCTGAATTTTGTACGCAAAATGATGAGAAAGTTTTGCCGAGGGCCGTTTTGCTCTGAATTCTCCTAAATGGGTTTCTTGCCTGCCCTTAATCGGCACCCAGGTTTATATTTCTATGGAGAAATTGAAGTCATGAATGATTGTTCCAAAGATGCTTTTTCAAAAGACTTTCTGGTTTTTACTTGAAGAGGTTTTGCTTTTCATCCAAGAAGCTTCTTCAGTTCTGACCGAATGGTGGAGGATGGAAGGATTTATATCAATGGTAGGATTCAAAATTGTTTACTACCAGTTCTGTGGGCATGGCTTGGTGGGCGTGGCAGATCTCCATTCCCATCCCACTCCAGGGAAAAGTTACTGCAAAATCCCCATTTCCTCCCAATCAGCTGAGAGGCAGAGAATAGATGGGGGCGGGGCCAGTCAGAGGTAGTATTTACTGGTTCTCCGAACTACTCAAAATTTCCTCTACCTGTTCTCTGAATTACTCAAAATTTCCTCTACCGGTTCTCCAGAACTACTCTAAATTTCCTCTACTGGTTCTCCAAACTACTCAAAATTTCCGCTACAGGTTCTCTGAATAAGAATTAGAAGAATTCAAATGTGAATTCTCCAAACGAAGACCCGGATTGTGGGGGCAATAAGCTGACTTTGTATAAAAAAGAACACTGATTGGGGGGGCCAAAAGCCCTACTAAGCAGGTATATACAAAAGTATGGAGGCTATTGCTTAACGCATTGTAAGCCTCCCTGAGTCTCCGGAGAAGGGCGGCATATAAATTGACCAATAAATAAATAAATAAACTACTCAAAATTTCCTCTACCGGTTCTCCGAACTACTCAAAATTTCCTCTACCGGTTCTCTGAACTATTCAAAATTTCCTCTACCGGTTCTCCAAACTACTCAAAATTTCCGCTACCAGTTTTTTTTAAAAAATTTTTGATTTATATGCCGCCCTTCTCCGAAGACTCAGGGTGGCTTACAATGCGTTAAGCAACAGCCTTCATACTTTTGTATATTTATACAAAGTCAGCTTATTGCCCCCACAAACTGGGTCCTCAATTGACCTACCTTAGAAAGGATGGAAGGCTGAATCAACCTTGAGCCTGGGGAGATTCAAACTGGCGTAATTGCAGACAACTGGATGTTAATTACGGTGCTTTAGTCTGCAGAGCTAAACCAGGCTCCAGAACTGGTCAGAACCTGCTAAAACCCACCTCCGATTTATATTCCTTGCAGTCATCTGGTCGTTAGTACTCTCTCTGAGAGTTGTTGATAGAGAGGAGCGCAGGTTTGAAAGAGGGGTCAAAGCGGCCATCTATGTCCAAATTGAACAGCTCTCTCTCAACAGAGGGGGAAGGCTATGACATCATCTATCTCCAATCGACAACACAGCTCCTTTCAGCAGTTCCAAGAAAGCTCCGCACCCATTTGCACCACTCGGGTGACCCTGAGGACGGAGACGAATCCCCAAGTGCCCTCAACGGCCCTCTCAAAGGATGCACATGACCAGCTGCCTGCAAGGAGCATCAATCCTTCCATCCTTCCGCATCCAGCCAGAGTTGAAGAAGCTTCTTGGGAGGAGAAGCGAAACGTCTTCCGAGAAAAAAATAAGGAAGTGCAACGGCCTCTTGAAAAAAATAAAAAATGAAGCACTTTTGGGCCAATTTTATATGAAAATCTGTCCCTTGCCGGAATACCGAACGCACCTACCTTGTACGAATAAACGACTTTGCAGGTCAACGGGTAATTTCGGAGGGTGCCGGAAGGGCTGGAGTTGCTGTCTTCAAAAGCATCCATGCCATCTTCTCCTTCTTCCCTTTCCAGGTCAACGTTTAGCTAACGGAGGAAAAACAGGAAGAGGTTATAAGCGTCTGGTTACTAAATGCAAAGAGTCCTCGGATTATGGCTAAACCCTTGAGTAACCGTTTAAAGTTACGACGTCACTGGAAAAAAATGCGATTTATGACCAGCCCTTGCTGACACTTATGATTTTTGTCATGCAATGAAAATTCGGGCACTCCATCACTCTATACCAGTGTTTCTCAACTTTGGAAGCTTGAAGATGGGTGGACTTCAACTCCCAGAATCCCCCAGCCAGCAGTGCTGGCTGGGGGATTCTGGGAGTTGAAGTCCACCCATCTTCAAGCTTCCAAGGTTGAGAAACACTGCTCTATACCATTCCAGACAAATGGACATCCAGTCTCCTCTTAAAAACTTCCAAGAGCACCCACAACTTCCAGAGGCAAGCCGTTCAGAATAACTGGGTTGGAAGGGGCTTTAGAGGTCTGCTAGTCTAGCCCCCTGCGGTGACTCACTTAAGACCTATGGCAAAACGGTTATAAAATTGGGGGGGGGGGGCAACTCAGTTAACAACCATCTTGCTTAGCAACAGTGATCGTGGTCCCAGGAGGAGCCTGAGTAGCGTAGGGGAGTAATGCCTCCTACAAAGGCAGCATTTAAGAACCAGCTGCCTGCAATTTCTGCAAGTTCAATCCTAGCCAGGCTCAAGATCTCAGCCTTCCATCCTTTCTAAGGGAGGTCAAATGAGGACCCAGTTTGTGGGGGCAATAAGCTGACTTTGTATAAATATACAAAAGTTTGAAGGCTATTGCTTAACGCAATGTAAGCCGCCCTGAGTCTCCGGAGAAGGGCGGTGGCATATAAATCAAATTTTTTAAAAAAAACTGTGGCCGTAAGTCAAGGACCGCCTGTCAGAAGGCCGCAAAAGGGGATGGCGTGACCCCAGGACACTGCGACCGTCGTAAGTACAAGTCACTTGCCAAGCGGCTAAATTTTGATCGTGCGACCCTGGGGATGCTGTAATGGTCGTAAGTGTGGAAAATGGTCCTAAATCGCTTTTTTTTCACTGCCGTTGTAACTTCAAACTGTTACTGAGTGAACTGTTGTAAGTGGAGGCCCGCCTGTTTTGCACAGAAAAGCAGGGAATAGTGTGTTTTATCTGTCTTATTATCTGCCTTATTTTATAATAATACGCAGTTCTTATCCATTAATTAAGACGCCTGTCAACGTTTAGTCAAATGTACTAAATTTCAGGGTTCAGGCGATGCCTACAGGTTACAAATAAAAACCATTGGCTTGACGTTCAAATTTTGCACGCGTCTCTTTTTTTAAGGCACGCTATAATAAATATTGGCCCAGAGGCATAAAAATGAGAGATTTCCGGGCAAAGCCACCATACATGGAAGTAGGTGCCTTGTACTTGACTGCATTTCCAGCAATTAGGTTTTAAGTTGGGGTACATTTTTGCGAGTCTTGTTGGGGTGGCCCAGAAGTTAAAAAATTCTGGATTAAAAATACAAAAATGGCTAAAAGAAATGACACACTATAAAATAAGTTTAAGTTTTTAAGTTTAAAGTTTTTATGGGTTTTAAATTTTAATTGCCTATCGGTTTTTTAAATTTATTGGGCCAAAATTATTTAATTCTTTTATTAATATTTTAAATTTTGTATTGGAGTGCTTTTTATTCTTGGCTGTACACCGCCCTGAGTCCCCTAGGAGAAGGGCGGTATATAAATTTAATAAATAATAATAATAAAAATAATAAAATAGAATTTAAACCTGAACTGTTTCTTCTGGGGATTATTAAAGAAAATTATCCTAAAAGGATAAAATATTTAATTATTAATAAATAAATAAATAAATAAATAAATAAATAAATTTAATTATTCAAGAGCCTGGTGGCACGGCAGACTAAAGCACTGTAATTAACATTCAGCTGCCTGCAATTACTGCAAGTTCAAATCTCACCAGGCTCGAGGTTGACTTAGCCTTCCACCTTTCTAAGGTAGGTAAAATGAAGACCCAGTTTGTGGGAAAAATAAACTGACTTTGTATAAATATACAAAAGTATGAAGGCTATTGCTTAACGCATTGTAAGCCGCTCTGAGTCTCCGGAGAAGAGCGGCATATACATCAAATTAAAATTAAAATTAAAAACAAAATAAAAAATAAAAATATAACTATAGCAGTTAGAATTGTACTTGCGCAAGCTTGGAAAAAGTCCACTATTCCAACAGACTGTGCAATAATCCAGAAAATTTTCGAATGTGCAGAAATGGACAAACTTACTTTAGAATTAAATAATAAGGAAGACTTGGAATATTACTTAACTTGGGGTAATTGGTATCAATGGATAGAAATTAAAAATAAGGAAATGTATAGAACAAAATAAGGTATAAAATGTGTTTAGATAGGTCGATTAAGTAGGAATACGTGGGAATAGATGAAGAAAGTTAAGAATTAAGTACTGCCAGAAATCGTATAATTATTACGGATGTATTTTTGTTATACAGGTATTTTAACTTGTATTTTTGGATTTTAAGTGTTAATAAAGGTTTTTCAAAAATTAAAAAAAGAGAGAGATTTCCACTTCGTTTTTATTTTTTCTTAATTAAAAAAAAAAAGGAAGAAAGAGTGGAAACCTTTCCATGGGCCCAAGGCATGGTGCCCATTGTGTCCCCCTGGGCCAGCCTTGTATCCATGGAGAAGGGATTTTGGCACAAGTGCCAGAGTGCTCGCCCTTCTTCCTGAAACCCTGGTGCCACGAGCTTTGCCAAAAGGCATCACTTGAGCATGCCAAGCCCTGGCAAGGAACACACAACCGGCAGCTGCCCTTTTCTTTCGGCATTTCAATCCATCCTTGTTCTCCTTTCGAAAGAGGGAAGGTAATCCCTATTCCACGCTACAATCTTTCAAGGGGCTTTGAAGGGAGAGGAGGCGGAGGAAGGGGCTCCCACGGGCTGCTTCTGAAGAAGCCCCTCGCTCTGCAGACCGCCTGTGTGGGTCGACGTTACACGCCCTAGGCGTCGACTCCCGGAAGGCCACTTCCGTTCGGAAAAGAGCTCCCCGAGACGGAGGCCGAAATGCAAGAATGGACTTCTGGGGGTGGGCGGCAATTCTGCACAATAATATCTTCAGAAGACCCCCGCTCGTCTATGATGCTTATCAGTTTGTCTGTCCATCCATTTCTCTATCATCTCTCTCTCCTTTCTCTCTCTGATCCATCCATCCGTCCATCTCTCGCCTTCTTTCTCTCTTTGAGCTATCTATCTATCTATCTATCTATCTATCTATCTATCTATCTATCTATCTATCTATCATCTGTCTCTATCATCTATCAATCTATCATCTATCCACCTATCTCTCTCTCTCTCTCTTTCTCTATCATCTCTCTATCATCTCTCAATCTATCATCTATTTATCATCTCTATCATCTATCTATCTATCCATCCCTCTCTCTCTCTCTCTCTCTCTCCATCCATCCATCCAGTAGCCAGCCAGCTATTTCTCTACCATCTCTCTCTATTCTACCTATCCATTTTTCTCTCTGATCTTCCTTCCTTTCCTTCCTTCCTTCCCTCCCTCCCTCTTTCCTTCCCTTCCTCTATTATCTCTCTCTTCTGTCTGTATGTTTATTTCTCTCTCTGTCTCTCTCTCTCTGGTCTGTCTGTCTGTCAATCAATCAATCAATCAAAACTGCCAATTCCCATCAGAGGCTGAAGTCAAGGCAGGCATGCATGAATAGGAAGATGTTAGCAGGCAGCCCCTTCACACTCATTCGTGGGCGTGATGAAATTCTAATATATATATATATATATCGAGGAAATCTTTTAATAGTGAAGGCTGGTAGAAGGCAGGAAGAAAACGGGAAGGGATACCCTCCCATCCCTGCATCTGCCCAATTCCATTAGAAATTCAGGCTGAGAAGGAACGTTGGGAAGAGTCCAGGTTTGACAAAAAAGAAACTGAGGCAGGGAGCCAAAAGGAAAGAGGGGAGGGGAGAGTGAGTGTCATTCTCTCTGCTGGCATCTTGGCACAAAGGGCCCTTAACGGCTGGCAGAGTTCCTTGGATTCTCAGCCCAAGAGACGCCACGCTTGGTGTTCGGGCAAACTCTCCCTGCTTCTCCGTCTTCCTCTCCGTTCGCATGCACACCGCCTCCTTCTGGGAGGGAGGAAGCGCCATTCACATCTATGCCATTATCCGAACTGCGCACTGGGATGCCAGTGGCCGAGGAGATCCCTCTGATGGAAAATCACCAGATCAAAAATGCCACTCCCATTGTAACTTCCAATAGAAGAGAATAATCTCTCTACCTCGGGGTGGAACTGTGGAGGGGGGGGGGTGGGTGGGTGGGTGGGCTTGGTTGCCCTCTGAGCTTGTAGTTTTTCTTGTAGACATTTTGTGACCAAGCTAGGGAACATCATCAGTGTCAGACAGGAGGGGGAGGGGGAGAAAGACAATGGGGGAGGGAAGAGGAGGAGGAGAAGGAGAAAAGAGGAAAAAAGGGGGGAAAAGAGGAGTAAGGGGAGTGTGGGGTCCACGGGGTGGGGGTGAGAAACTGGCCATCAAAACCTTGGGTCGTAAGTCCCTTTTTTTGGAATCTAACTTCGAAGGGTCACTAAGCGACTGGTCATAAATCAAGGACCATCTGAGGAGCCCAGCTCCTTTTCTTAAAATAAAAAATGATTCAAACAATGCCATTGTAGATATAGATGAGGCGGGTTCTGAAAATACTGTTTAAACCTAGTTGATAAAACCCAAATATTTGCTTCTCTTTGCCAGCAAGGGAGATGGAGACCACGAAGGGGCTGGGAAGAGAGGCCGAATCTTACCAAGTGCGAAGAGCCGTTACTGGCCATGGCCGGCAGGTTGGCCCACCGCTCGTTCTCCAGTTCCTCCATCACTTGATTCATGGCACTTTTCAGCCAGGTGTCCACCGAAACGCCAATCTGCTTCAGGAGGTCGAGGCGAGCTTCGGCTTTCAACTTTATGATCTAAGATGACAGAAAGAGAGAGAGAGAGAAAGAAAGAGAGGGAAGAATGGAGGGAGAGAAAGAGGGAGAGAAAGAGAGAGAGGGAGAGGGAGGGAGGAACAGAGAGAAACAGAGGGAAGGAGGGAGGGAGAGAAAGAGGGAGTGAGGGAGAGAAGGAGAGAGAGAGAGAGAGAGGGAGGGAGGGGGAGAGAAAAAGAGGGAGGGAAAGAGAGGGAGGGGGAGAGAAAGAGAGGGAGGGAGAGACGGAGAGAGAGGGAGGGAGGGAGAGAAAGAGAGGGAGGGAGGGAGAAAGAGAGGGAGGGAAGGAGAGAGGGAGAGAAAGAGAGGGAGGGGGACAGACAGATTGATTTTTATTCTGCATTTATTCTTTCTTATGAATAATTCAATGCAGCAAACATACCTAATTCTCTTCCCCCCCCACAACAACCCTGCGAGGTGGGTTAGGCTGTGAGAGAGGGACTGGCCCCAAACCACCCAGTTGGCTTTCATGCCTAAGGCGGGACTAGACCTCACTGTCTCCTGGTGATTGGCCCAAAGTCACCCAGCTGACTTTTGTGGCTAAGGCGGGACTAGAACTCACCGTCTCCTAGTGATTGGCCCAAAGTCAGCCAGCTGGCTTTCATGGCTAAGGCGGGACTAGAACTCACAAACTGCTGGTGATTGGCCCCAAATCCCTCAGTCACTTTCTACCACTGGGTGGACCCAACAATGAAGAAACAGACGATACCCCAATCTAGGAACTACCAACTCAGACGCCCCCCCTCCCCTTAAAATCAACCTAATCAAGGAACCATCAAGAACAGTCCTACTTTGTATATAAACCGAATGCAAACCCCTCTCCCTCCTAGCACTGATGATGGTACCCAGTTGGGTCGTGAAACGTCTGGAAGGAAAGAACCAAACTCAGAGAGCACCGAGGAGCCCCCCAGTTCAACCCCGTGCTACAAATATTCTTTTCCATTGGCGTCCGTCTCTCAGATATTAGACAAAAGCCTGCAAATCTTGACCCGTGGAGAATGTGGTGGAATGCGTTCTGGATTCCAAGGCCAGGAGGAGGGCCAAGAGATGGCAAAGCTTGATATTTTGGTTGGGAGATAGAGAATTCGAAGGGAGGCTCGACCTTTTTTCTTTTCTTCATTTGATTTATATGCCGCCCTTCTCCGGAGACTCAGGGCAGCTTACAATGCGTTAAGCAATAGCCTTCCTACTTTTGTATATTTATCCAAAGTCAGCTTATTGCCCCCACAAACTGGGTCCTCCATTGACCTACCTTAGAAAGGATGGAAGGCTGAGTCAACCTTGAGCCTGGTGGGATTTGAACTTCCAGTAATTGCAGGCAGCTGAATGTTCTTCTTTCTTTCTTTCTTTCTTTCTTTCTTTCTTTCTTTCTTTCTTTCTTTCTTTCTTTCTTTCTTTCTTTCTTTCTTCTTTCTTTCTTTCTTTCTTTCTTTCTTTCCTTCCTTCCTTCCTTCCTTCCTTCCTTCCTTCCTTCCTTCCTTCCTTCCTTCCTTCCTATGCCGCCCTTCTCCGGAGACTCAGGGCGGCTTACAATGCGTGAAGCAATAGCCTTCCTACTTTTGTATATTTATACAAAGTCAGCTTATTGCCCCCACAAACTGGGTCCTCCATTGACCCACCTTAGAAAGGATGGAAGGCTGAGTCAACCTTGAGCCTGGGGAGATTCGAGCTTACAGTAATTGCAGGCAGGTGGAGTTAAATCACAATGCATTAGTCTGCTGAGCTATCCAGGCTCCTTAGCGGTTCTCTTGGGTGAGGGAATCAGTTGCTTTTGTTTAGCCAAGATTTCTTGGTTTCTTGCCATTAAGAAAGCTCGACGGATGCTCAGAGACCCTCATCGATTAGGTTTATGGCAAGGAAAAAGGGAGCTAAGGTTGCGTGGACACTTTATCAGCACCTACGTTAAGGCAGCCTTGCTCAGGCCTTGGATCATCTTCAAAAGGGACATTTTCTCTCTCCCTGCCTTGCGATACTTTTGAGTTATTCTTTTTCCCGGGACTCAACAGGGCTCCATTAGAAGGATCGGCAATTCTCCCAACTTCGCCCGTAGGGCTTCTACCTGATCGATATTTGGGTCAGGTGACTGGCTGTTATCCCGCTACGTACTAAATTACCGATTTTATGCCATGGGAGAAATATAAGGTCCTTGGTGCCCCTTGAGCTTGGTTTTTTCCTTGCAAACGTTTCATGACACAACTAGGTAACATCATCAATGTTAGAAGGGAATAATAATAACTTTATTGTCATTGTACGTGTATACCCATACAACGAAATTGACTTAACACCCAATGATCAGGCCCAACACACATAACAATCCCCAAACAGACTCCCACCCACCACAAATTCCCCACCCCTTAAACCACCCAAACATCCACACAACAGACCAAGTAATGCTGTCCAACAGCTCACTGATGGTGGCCCTTTAGTTCATGGTTGAGTGCAATGATAGCTCTGGGATAAAAACTATTCAGAAGAAGTGCGGTCCGAGTTTTAATTCTTCTGTCTCTTCTGCCAGAAGGCAACAGTCCAAAAAGATGATAAGCAGGATGGGAAGAGTCTCGGAGAAGGTTATGCAACTTCCTCAAACAGTGAGATTCGAAGATGTTGGTGGTACTGTTCCCGAGCGTTCCTTCTTTAGGCTGTTTACTATTTGACTGTTGGTCTGAGTTGATAGTTCCTTGGTTGAGGTATTGTTTACTGCTTGATTGGTATTAACTGGTATTAATCTTGGTGTTAACCACTGCTTAGCTGGGGTGTTGACTGCTAGCAAGGAGGTGCTGTACTCGTTTCAGCTTTTTGACCGTCTCTTTTGAACGGCGTGTAAATGTCGTTTATCTCTATGTGCCTGTCGATGGCTGATCTGTCTGAGTGCCAGGTTTTCAGGGTGAATGAGTTGCTTTGGATGTCGCATAATGTCCTTACTAGCTTTCTCGATGATCAGATCTTCAGGCAGGAATAGGACCACCACACAGCTCTCACCAGTGGTGAAATCCAAATTTTATTACTACAGAGTCTGTGGCCATGGCTTGGTGGGCGTGGGGTGGCTTGGGCGTGGCAGGGGAAGGGTACTGCAAAATCTTGATCCCCACCCCACTCCAGGGGAAGGATACTGCAAAATTCTCATTCCCTCCCCACTCCAGGGGAAGGATACTGCAAAATCCCCATTCCCACCCCCTCCGGGGGAAGGATACTGCAAAATCTCCATTTCCTCCCCGCTCCAGGGGGAAGGATATTGCAAAATCCCCATTCCCACCCCACTCCAGAGGAAGGATACTGCAAAATCACCATTCCCTACCCCACTCTGGGGCCAGCCAGAGGTGGTATTTGCCGGTTCTCCAGAACTGCTCAAAATTTCCACTACCGGTTCTCCAGAACCTGTCAGAACCTGCTGGATTTCCCCTCTGGCTCCCACTCACTCAAAGATTTTACTAACAATGGTATCAAGAAAAATCAAAGGACAACTATGACTTTTTTTTTTGGACCGAGACTATTTCCGTTCTGGAATCACGTAAGACTGAGACGGAGTTATATGCAAAAATGGCTCTATAATTTTGCTCGCATTTTCCATGGGAAACTTTCCTGCTAAAAGTGAGCCCCGGAAGCAAGGAAGAAAGATTCCATCACTTGGTCTGCACATATTTTACGCAGGGACCGAGGGCTGCCCTACGCAAACTAGGTTACTTTTAGATCCAAGAGGAATGCATGGGAGGACCAAGGAGCAGAGGTCAGAGGAAGTCTTCCTGGGAAAGAGCACAGACAATTGACTTTAGAGCCGATTTTTCAATATTGCTTATCGCCGATGCATCGGATACGTGACTTGAGATCTCCCCTTGGTGGCCGTTCCCACAGGGCACACTTTTCCACGGAGGGCAGAATAAATAGGATCCTCGCCCACGTAAGAGGGAATCCGTGCCACAACTGGCTCGCAAAGCTTCAGAAAACAAAAAGAAAAACCCCACAGAGGACCAATCGGAGAAAACTAACAAGCAGATGGAACTGGGTGGAAATACGGACCAGCCGAGCGCTACCCTAAAAGCTGCAGGTTTATCCATCCGCCGGCCTTCCCAATTTGCAAACGCTCTGCAGGAGGTCTGATCCTGCAGATCCTTGGCTGGGGACCTCCCATGATCCCCAGCCAAGCTATAATAAATGCTGAAGAAATACGGGCCGTTTAGTCCAATAAATCTGGAAGGAGATTTTAAGACTCAGGAGCATTTTTGTTTTTAAAGGGAACAAAACTGGGAAGTAGTATGCAGGGATGAAATGCTACTGGTTCGGACCGGTTTGCCTGAACTGGTATTAAAAATTGCTACCAGTGAGATGAACCGGTATTTCTGACGATCAGCTGTGCTGCGTGATTTACCGTATTTTTCAGAGTATAAGACGCACCTTAGTTTCTGGGAAGGAAAATAAGAAAACAACTGATTGGCAGGTGGATCGGCCTCCCAGAATACCCCCAATCAGCTGTTCCCAGAGGTGAATTTTAGCAACAGGTTCCTGGGTTGTGAGCTCTGTGCCTTGCTTTTTTTTTTCTGCCTCTGAAACTTCTGAAACTCTGTTTCAGAAAAAACTTTTTTTCCTGCCACTGAAAGCCTCCGATACAGAACTTCAGAAAAAAAAAAGTCTCTGAAGCTTTGTTTGGGGGCTTTTTTTTTGAAGCTCTGTTTGGAGGCTTCTTTTCTGAAGTTGTGTTTTGGAGGCTTTTTTCTGAAGCTCTGTTCGGAGGCTTTTTTCCTGAAGCTCTGTGGAGGCTTCTTTTCTGAAGCTCTTGTTTGAGAGACTTTTTTCTGAAGCTCTGTTTTGGAGGTTTTTTTCTGAAGCTCTGTTTGGAGGCTTTTTTTCTTAAGCTCTATTTTGGAAGCTTTTCTCTGAAGCTTTGTTTCGGAGACTTTTTTCTGAAGCTCTGTTTGGAGGCTTTTTTTTTCTGAAGCTTCTTTTCTGATGCTTTTTTCAGCCTCTGAAACCTCCGTCTGAGAAGCTGGGCAGGGCTACATTTGGAGTATAAGACGCACCCAGATTTTCACCCTCTTTTTGGGGGGTGGGGGAAAAGGTGCGTCTTATACTCCGAAAAATACGGCATATTCTTTAGAAAGCAGGAAATCCAAAGCTGGCTGGGGAATTCTGGGAGTTGAAGTTGCCAAGGTTGGAGACCCCTGATTTACACTGTCGGTTTTCGTCCTAATGATGGGGAAATACTTTTGCTCCCACGGAAGGCTCCAGCCCAGTTAATGAAGGCAAATTCCTCCAGGAATTCTCTGCAAAACTGACATTAGTAGATTAAACAATGTGTTGTCCGAATCCGTCACACAGTTTTTGTATGTGTCTGTATGTGTTTTTTTTTTAAATCTTCGACCTTTGTCGGTTGTGGGCTTCCAAAGGCAAGGGAGCCTGTGTGTGAATTTGGGCAGCTGCTTCCCTCCTATTTGTAAGGTTAAAAAATAATTTGCTGAAATGTGAGGGGCTTCTGTGGGTACCGAGAAGTGAGGTTTTCATTAACGCTAAGGTTAAAACGGGTAAATATTGGTGCTGAGAAGAACAAAGCCATTTGTGTAATTAATACTTTTCCCCCCGTAATAAAATGTGTATGAAATCGCACAATGGAAACAATTCAATATTTTGAATTTTGTCCTGTCTAGTATTGCAGGTATTTGGCTAAAACGGAGATCTTATGAAGCAGTACAGCTAACCCTATGACTTATAAACACAATTGAGCACAAAATTTCCGTTGCTAAGCGAGACCGTCGTTAAGTGAGTTTTGCCCCTTTTTACGACTTTTCTTGCCACCGTGGTTTAGACAATCACTGAAGTTGTTAAGTTAGAAACTTGGTCATTAAATGAATCTGGCTTCCCCCCACTGACTTTGGTCTCAAAGGTGAATCACATGACCCCAGGACACTGCAACGGTCATAAGTAGGAGTCAGTTGCCAAGCATCTGACTTTTGATCACGTGACCATGGGGATGCGGCAAAGGTCGTAAGTGTGAAAAACAGCCATAGGTCATTTTTCAGTGCTGTTATAACTTCGAACGGCCCCTAAATGAAAGGTTGTCGAGGACAGCATGGGCTGTACCGCAGGATTTCTCAGGCCTGGCAACTTTTAAGATGTGCAGACTTCAACTCCCAGAATTCCCCAGCCAGCATGGCCAACAGAGCAGGGGTGGGTTTCTGGGAGGCTCTGGCCATCTGCCCGGATGTCATCACGGACGCTCTGTGCATGCTCAGAAGGTTCTCTGCATGCACAGAAGCGCCGTGCGAGCGCTCACAGTTTCGAACCGGTAAGCAACGGTAAGTAAAACCCACTACTGCGACGGAGTTCTTAATCTACCTA
Source organism: Masticophis lateralis (assembly GCA_030761175.1). Taxonomy (NCBI): domain Eukaryota; kingdom Metazoa; phylum Chordata; class Lepidosauria; order Squamata; family Colubridae; genus Masticophis; species Masticophis lateralis. The sequence goes on along the minus strand of JAUDYJ010000004.1, from coordinate 3,106,933 downwards.
CGAGAACCGTACGGTGGCCTTCCTTGCACTTCTACAATCAACCTTCCGTACATAAAAACTCAATCCACACATTTGGTCTGTAAAACATTAACTGGCAGTTATAGATGGCAGCCAAATGTGCCTTAAATAACTACAATTTTGTTGGGAGTAGTTGGGGTGGGTGGGTCAGAGACCCTGCCACAATTATCAAAGAAGAGAATGTTCTTCCAGAAAATGCCCAGAGAGAAAGGGGGAGAGAGAGAAAGAGAGAGGGAGAGGGATAGAGAGAGAGAGAAGGGAAGAAAAAAGACAAAGAAAAAGAGGGAGACAAGAGAATGAGAGCAAAAGAGAGAGAAAGTGAAAGAAAGAGAGAAGTGAGAAAAAGAAAAAAAGGAAAGAGACAACATGAAAGAGAGAAAAAGGGAAGGGAGAATGAGAGGAGAGAAAGAGAAAAGAGAGAAAGAAAGGGAGAGAATGGGAAAGAGAGAGAGAGAAGGGAGAGAGAGAGAGAGAGAGAGAAGGGAGGAAAAAAGAGAAAGAAAAAGAGGGAGACAAGAGAATGACAGCAAAAGAGAGAAAGAGAAAGTGAAAGAAAGAGAGAAGTGAGTAAAAGAAAAAAAGAGAGAGGGAGAGAAGGGAGAAAGAGAGAGAAAAAAGAGAGAGAATGAGAAGAGAGAGAAAGAAAGAGAGGGGAAAAAGAGAGAAGGGGAAAAAGGAGAGAAAGTGAAAGAGAGAGAGAGAGACAAAGAAAGAAAGAGAAGGGACAAAGAGAGGAGAGTGAGAAAGAGAGAAAAGGAGAAGAAAGGGAGAGGGAGGAGAGAGAGAAACTGTTGGCTTGTCACAAACGTGATATCTCAGTTCCCTATAAATAGTCTCCCAGGGAACCTTTGGAGATCACACATTTTATCTGAGAAATTGTGTTTTCCACTCCCCAGAGAATCAGCCAAATTTTATTTCTTTCTGTATTGCTGTTCCTTCTCCCAGAGGGGAGAAACCTTGACAATAAATCTACCGTTTCTCAACCTTCGTGACTTTTAAGATGGGGAGACTTCAACTCCCAGAATCCTGCCGGCCAGGAAAGTTGAGAAACGCGGCAATAAATCCTTACCATTAAAAGCAACTGTGCTCGGGAGGAAAGGAATGCAAAAATTAAGAGCATATGTCATTTAAAACAACAACAGTCACCACCAGAAATGTCCAAAGATGGAGGCCAAAGGGAAATGGGTCCTGCTTTAATCCTGGAAGCTTTTTTCTCTTTTTTTAGGTCCCAGATTTTTTTGTTTAGTTTACCAAAATATAAAAGTACAGAGCAAAATGGGGGGGGGGGGGGGGGAAGCAGAGGAAGAAAAAGGGGAAAGTGTAGGGAGTAGCATTGAGGGTCTAACCAACCGATCAAAAGCCAGTTCTTACCTCGGCTTTGCGAATATTCTCCCTGGTTTCGTCGATCTTCTGCTCCAGCTCCGCTCGGTTCTGTTCGGTCGCCACCGGCCCGTGGCACTCCAGCTCGTCCAGGGTCTGCCGAAAAGTGGGAGCAGAAAAACATTGAGCACTTCGGAGAGGAAATCGAGCTGTTGATATTGGGAGAGATTCAGAAACTGATCGTTCGCTTCTTAAGCTGGCATTCCTTTTCTCTAGGAGTTCGAGATGGGTTGCCGGGACCCTCTGGGACTCCCCACCCCACTCCTGCACAAGAGCAAGAAGCCAGGGAAGGGGGGGGGCTGGGCTGAGGGGGGGGCAGGCCTAGAATCTTCCAGGGACCCCCAATGGCTGGAAGGGATTGTAACTTGGGACTCCTCAATCAAGGAAGGCAGGGAGGGAGGGAGGGAGAAATGAGAGAGGAAGGAAGGAAGGGAGAGGGGAAGGGAAGAGATTGTGGAGAAGAGGGGAAGGGAGGGGAAGGGAAGAAAGGAAGAGTGTGGAGAAGAAAGGAAGGAAGGAGAGAGGAAGGGAAGGAGGGGAGGGAAGAAGGGAAGAGATTGTGGAGAAGAGGGGAAGGGAGGGGAAGGGAAGAAAGGAAGAGTGTGGAGAAGAAAGGAAGGAAGGAGAGAGGAAGGGAAGGAGGGGAGGGAAGAAGGGAAGAGATTGTGGAGAAGAGAGGAAGGGAGGGGAAGGGAAAAAAAGAAGGGAAGAAAGGAAGAGTGTGGAGAAGGAAGGAGAGAGGAAGGGAAGGTGGGGAAGGAAGAAAGGAAGAAAGTGTGGAGAAGAGAGGAAGGAGGGGAAGAAAGGAAGGGGAGGAAGGAAGGAAGAAGAAAGGAAGAGTGTGAGGAAGGAAGGGAGGAAGGAAGGAAGAAGAGGAGAGGAAAAGGAAGGGAAGGGAGGAAGGAAGAAGGAGTGTGGAGAAGGAAGGAAGGAGAGAGGAAGGGGAGGAAGAAGGGAAGAAAGTGTGGGGAAGAAAGTAAGGAAGAAGGAAGGAAGAGTGTGAGGAAGGAAGGGAGGGAGAAAGAAGAGGATAGGAGAAGAAAGGAAGGGAAGGAAGGAAGAGTGTGGAGAAGGAAGGAAGGAGAGGGGAAGGAAGAAGGGAAGAGAGTGTGGAGAAGAGGAAGGGAAGGAAGAAGAAAGGAAGAGTGTGAGGAAGGAAAGAGAGGACTGGAGAAGAAAAGGAGGGAGGGAGGAAGGGAGGGGATAGGAAGGAAGGAAGGGAGGGAGGAAGGGAGGGTGGGAGGAAGAGTGTGGAGAAGGAAGGAAGGAAGAAAAGAAGGAAGAAGGGAAGAGAGTGTGGAGAAGAGAGGAAGGAAGGAAAGAAGGAAGGAAAGAGAGGGAGGGAGGGAGGGAGGAAGAAAGGAAGGAAGGAAAGGACCAAAGTCATCTGAGTTTTCTTGGCTAATCAGGAGTTGAATGTGAATCTCTCCGAGGCAAGCATTTTCACTTCCATGTCATGTTGGTTCTCCACCCCGATTTCTTCAGCCTGGTGCCTTGCACAGAAGCTGGATTTCAAATCCCAGCATCCCCTGCCTGCACAGACTTACCCGCTGGCTGTGGACGATGTTTTTGTGCTCCCGGGCGACGCGAGTCGCCCACTTTCTGGCTTCCTTGTTCAGGCTGTGCTCTTCGGTCGTCCCCGTCTCAGATTCCAGTTGCCGACTCTGAAATACAGACACGGAAAACAAGGAGAGCGTGAAGGGGTGGATTTCTTGGACCAAATCCCTCTGCTCTTTCCAGAGTCACCTGATTTCTTTTTTTAATTATTATTTTCCGGCCCTCTAAACAAAAGCTTTTCCCAGCTTATTGCTATCTGCAGTTCCAAATAACAAGACAATGTCAAACACAGGAAAAGCCTTGTTTGTTCACGACCTCGGTGGCTGGAAAAGGAGGAGGGGAACAGAGAAAGAAGGGAGGGGGGGAATGGAAAACTGAACAATTTGTCCTTTTTTTTTTGGGAAAACAACAGGGAGGGAAAAAGGGAGAGGGGGAAAGAGAGAGAGAGAAAGGGGGAGAGAAAGGGAGAGAGAAAGAAAGGAAGGAAGGAAGAGTGAGGGAGGGGAGGAAATACAGGGAGGAAGGAAGAAAGAGAGAGAGAGAGAGAGAGAGAAAGAAAGAAAGAAAGAAAGAAAGAAAGAAAGAAAGAAAGAAAGAAAGAAAGAAAGAAAGAAAAGGACAAGGAAAAAGAAAGAAAAGGGCAGCGAGGGAGGAACAGGAGAGGAGGGGAGGAGAGGAAGGAAGGAAAGGTCACGGGAAGGATGAAGGAAGAAAGAAAAAGAAAGAATGAAAATGAGAAAGAAAGAAGAAAGAGACGGACAGAGGAAGGAAGGAAGGAAGGAAGGAAGGAAGGAAGAAAAGCCGGAAGAAGGAATAGACAGGGAGAAAGAAAGAAAGAAAGAAGAGAGAGAGAAAAAGAGAAAGAGAGAGGAAAGAGAGAGAGAGAGAGAGAGAAAAGAAAAAGAGGAAGGAAGAAAGAAAGAAAGAAAAGGACAAGGAAAAAGAAAGAAAAGGGCAGCGAGGGAGGAACAGGAGAGGAGAGGAGGGGAGGGGAGGAAGGAAGGAAAGGTCACAGGAGCTATGAAGGGAGAAAGGAAAAGAAAGAATGAAAATGAGAAAGAAAGAAAGAAGAAAGAGACAGACACAGGAAGGATGGATGGATGGATGGATGGATGGATGGATGGATGGAAGGAAGGAAGGAAGGAAGGAAGGAAAGACGAAGGAAGGAATAGAGAGGAAGAAAGAAGGAAGGAAGAGAGGGAGAAAAAGAGAAAGAGAAGAGAGAGAGAGAAAGAAAAAAGAGAAAGAAAGAAAGAAAGAAAGGGCGGGAAGGAAGGACGGACGGAGGAAGGAAGCTAGAGAGGGAGAAGGAAGGAAAGAGGGAGGGAGGAAAGAAGAGAAGAGAAGAGGGAAGGGCCTGCGTGATTAAAGATGGCTTTCTTTTCAATCCAACCGAGAGTTCTGTGACACATTACCGAGTCATTTTAGAAGCCGCAGAAGGGATCCCTTCTTGCCACAGGTGAAAAAGATAATCTGGGCAGCATTAACGCTCAGAGATCCAACCGATGCCTTCCGCAGGGCGTGTCCCCCAAAATCCCCATTTTACAACCCACAACAGATGGGGTGAACGCCCGAAACAACACAAAAGGGTTTTTTTTGCAGAAATCCCGACATACTTACCAACCCGGTCCATGCATTTATACCCCAAAGAAAAAGTGGAGGGTTTTAGACCTCCCCCGCTCCCGTCCCATCCCCCCACACTCCCACCCCATCCCCCCACACTCCCACCCTGTCAAGCACATGCGATGGGAGTCTCGGTGTTCAGCTCGGGACAGACAGCCTAGTTCTCACATCACGAACTCGGCGGCCATCGAGAAAGGGCCGCGTGATGCGACAGCCACATCTTTGGCACATACGAGCCGACCGAAAGGAAGGGGAGCTCTCAAAAGAGACAAGGGAGGGAGGGAGGGAGAGGGAGAGCAGCATTCCAACCCCAAATTCCTGAATGTCTCCCAAATAATAATAATAATTAATAATAATTGTGGAACAACCAAGAGCAGAGAGAAAGCCACAGAGCAGCAGCGGGTGCCGGGAAATTCAGACAGCAAGTTTTCGCAGGACAAAGGAAGTAGAAAGTCAAACCTCCTGTCTTAATAATTTTTGGCTTCTGTCTTCTTTGTGCCAACAAACTATCTTGCACAGGCAGGTATGAAATATGTCCTAAAACAAAAGAGGAACGTCTCACACCTAAACCCGGTCTAGGGAAGGGTTGAATTCTTCACGGGAAAAGCAGCAGGAGTCTCCAACTGTGGCCCCTTTAAGAGCTGTGGACATCTCCCCCCCCCCCATAAGGGGGAATTCTGGGAGTTGAAGTCCGCAGCTCTTAAAAGTGGCCAACGTTGGGCGCCTTATTGCTTTAAAGCATCTACTAGGTAGTCCTCGACTTACGACCACAAAGGAGCCCGAAACATTTCATATTGTTAAGCGAGATATTTGCTCAGCGAGTTTTTGTCCCGTTTGACGACCATTCCTGCCACTGTTGTTAAGCGAATTGGTGCAGTTGATAAGTTAGTCGCCTGGTGGTTAAGAGGAACCTGGCTTGCCCACTGCTGGTCGGAAGGTCGCAAAAGGAGATGGCGTGACCCAGGGCCACGGCAACCGTCGTGTTTATGAGTCAGCTGGCAAGCGTCCGAATTTTGATCATGTGACCATGGGGATGATACAACGGTCATTAAGTGTGAAAAACGATCACAAGTCCCTCTTTTTTCCAGTGCCGTTGTAACTTTGAACAGTTGTAAGTCAAGGACTACCTCTACCAAATTGGCAAAGGTGCGGCTGTTTCAAAAAGCCAACAAAACCTCTGGGGGAACCCATCGTATAAATAAACTGGCGATTTGCAGGAATTCCCTGTAGACAGAAACCTGTAGCTGCCTCTAAATCCAATTTGCTCCAGTGAATTGTAAGAGCATGGCATTTCTACTTGTGGATGAAGCAACCCAGGTTTTAAAAGGAAAATATCTTTATTTTTAAAATCATCTGCATGGGCTAACTTCTTGAGCTGGATGAGATGGCTTGATTTAACAGAATCACAGAGTTGGAAGGGAACTTGGTGGTCTTCAAATCCAGCTCTCTGTCTCTCCGATTAACTCTTCCTTCCACTCAACAACCACACTGTCTAAAACGGCGAGATTCGGAAGTGCAAACCGCTTTTCAAACGTTTTGTCTTTTGGCTCAGCTTGTCTTTGGAACGACCATTCCACCGTTGTGCAACAGAAAGTTAGCAGCATTTCCAAGAGAGGAAAACACTGAACAGATAAGGGAGAGACTGAAATACCCGTGCTAATTATAAATACATTTTTCCACCGCAAGACTTCCAGCTTGACTTTACACTGTGAACACTGCGGGGTTTAATAGAATAGAATAGAATAGAATAGAATAGAATAGAATAGAATAGAATAGAATAGAATAGAATAGAATAGAATAGAATAGAACAGAAGTGAAGTGAAATATATTAAAAAGTAAGGTGAAGTGAAGTAAAATAAAATATATAAAAAAAGTAAAGTGATGTGAAGTAAAGTAAAATAAAATATATATAGAAAAGTGAAGTAAAATGAAATAAAATATATAAAAAAGTAAAGTGAAGTGAAATAAAATAAAATATATAGAAAAGTGAAGTAAAATAAAATATATTTAAAAAAGTAAAGTGAAATGAAGTAAAATAAAATATGTAAAAAAAGTAAAGTGAAGTGAAGTAAAATAAAATATGTAAAAAGTAAAGTGAAGTGAAGTAAAATAAAATATACAAAAAAGTAAAGTGAAGTGAAGTAAAATAAAATATATAAAAAAAGTAAAGTGAACTGATGAAAAAGTAAAAAATAAAAAAAATATAAAAAAATAATTTGAAGTAAAATAAAATATATTTAAAAAAGTAAAGTGAAGTGAAGTAAAATAAAATATGTAAAAAGTAAAGTGAAGTGAAGTAAAATAAAATATACAAAAAAGTGAAGTGAAGTGAAGTAAAATAAAATATATAAAAAAGTAAAGTGAAGTGAAGTAAAATAAAATATGTAAAAAGTAAAGTGAAGTGAACTGACGAAAAAGTAAAAAATAAAAAATATATAAAAAAAATAATGTGAAGTGAAGTAAAATAAAATTATATAAAAAAGTAAAGTGAAGTGAAGTGAAGTAAAATAAAATAAAATATATAAACAAAAGTAAAGTGAAGTGAAGTGGTGAAATAAAGTAAAGTAAAATAAAATAAAATAATATATATATAAAAAAGTAAAGTGAAGTGAAGTGAAGTAAAATAACCTACAGTCTTGCAGAAGCTAAACTGAACACTCACACCAATGGGGGTGTAACAGTCTGTTTTTTGGGACATCCGACACCCAAAAGAAGGGGATTGGTAAACGGTGGAAGAGATTTCTTCAAAAGTTAGTGGAATGGGCACTGATTTGCAGAGGAGTAAAGATTAACTAAGCAGATGTTGGTTTATTACTGAATATGAAGCAGATGTTGGGTTAATACAACACGAAGTGTTTTCCTAACATTGCAGAAGCAGCTGTTGGCCGGCCGGCCGGCCCTTAACCAGGTTGGAGAGTTCAAACAAGCAAAAAAATACCTGCAAAGAGAAATGGGACAGGTGGAGAATGAGGTGCTACAAGCTACAGTTTCCAAGTTGAGTTTCTTAATGTCCTAGCTCAGGGGCATTTGGTAACTTTAAGGTATGAGGACGTCAATGTTTGGTCTAGTGGTTAAAGTGGTAGCCTAGAAACCAGGAGACGGTGAGTTCTAGTGCCAACTTAGGCATGAAAACCAGCTGGGTACTTTGGGCCAATCACTGGGAGATGGTGAGTTATAGTTCTGCCTTAGTTAGGAAAGCCAACTGAGTACTTTGGGCCAATCACTGAGAGATGGTGAGTTATAGTTCCGCCATAGGCACGAAAGCTAGTTGGCTCCTTTGGGCAATCACTGGGAGATGGTGAGTTATAGTCCTGCCTTAGTTAGGAAAGCCAACTGAGTACTTTGGGCCAATCACTGAGAGATGGTGAGTTATAGTTCCGCCATAGGCACGAAAGCTAGTTGGCTCCTTTGGGCCAATCACTGGGAGATGGTGAGTTATAGTCCTGCCTTAGGTAGGAAAGTCAGTCAGTCCGTCCATCCATCCATCCATCCATCCATCCATCCATCCATCCATCCATCCATCTATCTATCAAATTATTAAGAAGGACCCTGGTGGCGCAGTGGACTAAGTGCTGTTAAACTAGCACTTAGTTGCCAGCTGCCTGCAATTACTGCAAGTTCGAATCTCACCAGGCTCAAGGTTGACTCAGCCTTCCATCCTTCCGAGGTAGGTAAAATGAGGACCCGGATTGTGGGGGCAATAAGCTGACTTTGTATAAAAAAGAACACCACTGGGGTGGGGTGGGGGGGGGGGGCGAAAGCCCTACTAAGCAGGTATATACAAAAGTATGAAGGCTATTGCTTAACGCATTGTAAGCCGCCCTGTGACTTCGGAGAAGGGTGGCATATAAATCGAACTAATAAATAAATAAATAAATTACAGAAAAGTTCTGGAATTTATGCTGGCTGGGAAATTCTGGCAGCTGAACTCCACATGTCTTCAACTTGCCAAGTTTGAAAAAATCCTGATTTTTAGCATCTCCAGATTCTGCTCGCCAACATATTAGACAGAGGGACAAAATGTCAGGCCAAATAAAAACTTGTAAACAGAATTCAGCCTTGGGGGAAGAGGCATATTCACAAGAAAATGGTGTTTCTCACCTACCTTCCCAGAAATACAAAATCTGAGACAGAAACTCTACACAGGGAAACAGCTGAACCCGTGGGGTTTAAAAAAAATAATTGTAGAAAACCCTGAACAGAAACAAGCATTTATGGCTTGCCAAATATCAGGCCATTAAAAGAAAACTTCTAACCATTAGCTGAGAAAGAAATGAAGTGGGGTTACTGTACAGTTTGGTGAAGCCCATCCACGTTTCTGATCCAAACATAGATATATGGGGAGGGTACGAGTTATTTATAATTCGTAAAAACCCTGCCACTCAAAAGGGTACTGTTGAATTTATTGCCTGCCTGGTCTTCTCACTCTGAATCTGTTTGTTTGTTTTTTTAAAAGAAATTCTTTAATGTTTTTTTTAAAAGCTTCTGGACACTTGCTGAATTTTTCCGAAGGAAGGAATTCTCAATTTACCTCAGAAAGAATGAAAGAAAGAAGAAAGAAGGAGAGAGGGAGGGAGGGAGGGAGGGAGGGAGGGAGAGAGAGAGAGAGAGAGAGAGAGGAGGGAGGAATTCTCCCAACAAAAGAAAGAAAGATAGATAGATAGATAGATAGATAGATAGAAAGAAAGAAAGAAAGAAAGAAAGAAAGAAAGAAAGAAATTTTCCCATCCACCCCAGAAAGAAGGAAAGAAAGAAAGAAAAAGGAGAGAGAAAGAAAGAAATTCTCCCATCTACCCCAGAAAGAAAGAAAGAAAGAAGAAAGAAGGAAAAAAGAGAAAGAGAGAGGAGGGATGGAGGAATTTTCCCAACGAAAGAAAGAAAGAAGAAAGAAAGAAAGAAAGAAAGAAAGAAAGAAAGAAAGAAAGAAAGAAAGAAAGAAAGAAAGAAAGAAAGAAAGAAAGAAAGAAAAAAAATAAGAAAATTAGAAGGGTAATGTACTATGTACTCTTGGTTCAACAATAGAAAACCAGCATTAAAAAAGGGGGGGGGGCATAAGAGACCCCCTCGCCTTTGGCTTTCCTGTGCAGCCAAGCCAACTTTGGTGGCAGCTGCATTAGAGGACCTGGGATTTTTCACAGGGGCTACATTGAGGTTTAAAGGGAAGCTGAAGAAAGCATCCCTTTAAGGAAGGTTGGCAAACATCTACGGGCTCCACTGTTGGAGGATAAATGTAAATATATATATTTTTTTAAAGCTCTCTCTTTCCCTCTCTCTTTGGTCAATGAGCGCCTTCACAACCTTGTTGATCCAACAGAAGGGGGTGACTCGTGCCCACATAGAAGAAATCAGCTTTAGAGAAACATTTGGGGTTGCCTCTGATTTAGTGGCTACCTTCTGAAGAGACCTGCAGGGTTTAAAAAGGAAGCATAGGGAAGGGGGGAAAAAAATCCCCTTTTTTTTGTTTTGGTTTTTTCCACCCACGCCCCTTAAAAACCAGAGTTTGCTTTGCTGCAATGCAATGCAGAGATCGGTTTCAAGGAACGGGAAGTTATAAAAAGATTCCAGGCAGTTCAATTTAGACACGGATAAGATTAATCGTATCTTAATTTTAAAAAATTAAGATACGATTAAGGTAAGAGACAAGAAATTAAAAGAGGCTTGCTCCTGGGGAGGATGGTGCTGGAGAAGACTCCTGTGAGTCCCTTGGACTGCAAGGCAACCCAACCAATCAGTCCTAGAGGAGATCAACCCTGACTGCTCTTTAGAAGGCCGGATCCTGAAGAGGAAACTCAAATGCTCTGGCCACCTAATGAGAAGGAAGGACTCCCTGGAGAAGAGCCGAATGCTGGGAACGATGGAGGGCAAAAGAAGAAGGGGACGGCAGAGATTGAGGTGGTTGGATGGAGTCCCTGAAGCAGTCGGCATGAGCTTAAATGGACTCCAGAGGATGGTAGAGGAAAGGAAGGCCTGGAGGAACGTTGACTATGGGGTTGCGATGGGTTGGACATGACTTCGCGACTAACAACAAGAAGGAGACTCCGTACCTCCTTTCTATCATCGTGATTATAATCATGATCATCTCTTAGCCATTGTCTGTCCATTGCAGGATGAAGGCCTCTTTTCACCTTTTTCCAACCCTGAGCTTTCTTTGGCCAATTGGGCCTTCCATACTTACTGATGTCACTCATCCATCTTGTTCGGGGTCCCTTTCGTGGGGGCTTTTGATCCAGGGGGATCCATTCTAGGACTGCCTTGCTTCACCTGCCTTGGTCAGGCCTTCTGGCTAGGTTTCTTTTATTCTCTTGAAGGCACCGTATGCTTTCGTTTCTTCTCTAATAATCCACATGCGGGTCTTCCTATCTTGTCTTGAGATGCTCAGCGTGTATCTTTTCTTCATAGAAGACGCCTTTATATATGCTAGCGAAAGAATGAGTCACCAGTTCCAGCCTGATTTGAAATGAATCACAGTGCAGGGAAGAGCAACCAAGATGATGAGGGGACTGGAGGCTAAAACATACCAAGAAGGTTCTCCTCGCACATACGTGCTAGTCGTTCCTGACTCTAGGGGGCGGTGCTCATCTCTGTTTCAAAGCCGAAGAGCCGGCGCTGTCCAAAGACGTCTCCGTGGTCATGTGGCCGGCATGACTCAACGCCAAAGGCGCATGGAACACTGTCCCTTTCCCACCAAAGGTGGTCCCTATTTTTCTACTTGAATTTTCTACATGCTTTCGAACTGCTAGGTTGGCAGAAGCTGGGACAAGTCACGGGAGCTCACCCCTTATGCGGTGCTAGGGATTTGAACCGCTGAACTGCCGACCTTTCAATCGACAACCTCAGCGTCTTAGCCACTGAGCCACCACGTCCCTATTGGAATTGGGTGTGTCTAGTTCGATGAAAAGAAAGACTAAGGAGAGACATGATAGCAGTCTTCCAATATCTCAGGGGCTGCCCCAAAGAAGAGGGAGTCAAGCTATTCTCCAAAGCACCTGAGGGCAGGACGAGAAGCAATGGGTGGAAACTAACCAAGGAGAGAAGCAACCTAGAACTAAGGAGGAATTTCCTGATATTTAGGAGAATTAACCAGTGGAACAAGTTGCCTCCAGGAGTTGTTGCCTCCAACACTGGAGGTTTTTAAGAAGAGATTGGACAATCACTCGCCTGAACTGGTATAGGGCAGGGGTCTCAAACCTTGGCAACTTTAAGACTTGTGGACTTCACAAGCTGGCTAAGGGAATTCTGGGAGTTGAAATCCACAAGTCTTAAAGCTGCCAAGTTTGAAGACCTCTGCTCTACAATCTCAATGTTAGGCTACCTTCTGCGGAGTGGACAAGGTTGAGTTACTCTTTTTAAAAAAAAAAAAAAAAAAGCACCTTCCACTCAACTCCCATCTCCAATCTACAGACGGTCATTTAATACCATTTAGCAGGCGGAAAAAATCGACCGAAACAGGAAAGGACAACTTTGAAAATGTTTGTGCAAGCTCTTTGGGACGTTGATCTTAGCCAACTTTTAGGGTGGTTGATGGCTGGTTGTTTTTCTCACAGGATCACATGCTGCTTGAGGAAGGGGCCACCATCTCCGATCAGGAAACGCAAAAAAAAACGCCAACCGATTTCCTCTCGTTCCCGGCCTTTGCAAATTATGCTTATCTTTGCACCAGTGGGCATAATAGTAATAATAAATGTTCTGTAGCTTGCAATTTTTTTTGGAGAGGGGGGGTCTTCTGATTCCAAGTTCCTTTTTTTGGTGAAATTTTTGCAAAATTGTTTCTGCTGGGCTAGGCCAATAGTGCTCGCAGCCCCTGCATTTAATTTTTTTGAAGATGGGTTTATTTTTATCCCGTCTTTATTACTTCATAAGCAACTTAAGGTGGCAATCATATGTAATAGCCCTTCCCTTTTCTCCACAACAACAACCCTGTGAGGTGGGTTGGGCTTTTATCCTGAAGAAGGGACTAGAACTCACCGTCTCCTGGTAATTGGCCCAAAGTCACCCAGCCAGCTTTCATGCCTAAGGTAGGACTAGAATTCACCGTCTCCTGGTGGTTGGCCCAGAGTCACTCAGCCGGCTTTCGTATCTAAGGCAGGACTAGAACTCACCATTTCCTAGTGTTTGGCCCAAAGTCACCCAGTCAGCTTTCATACATAAGGCGGAACTAGAACTCACCATCTCCTAGTGATTGGCCCAAAGTCATCCAGCTGGCTTTCATGGCTAAGGCAGGACTAGAACTCACCATCTCCCGGTGATTGGCCCAAAGTCACCCAGTCAGCTTTTGTACCTAAGGCAGAACTAGAATTCATCGTCTCTTGGTGGTTTGGCCCAAAGTCACCCAGTCAGCTTTCACGTTTTAAGGCAGGACTAGAACTCACTGTCTCCTGGTGATTGGCTCAGTTAGCCAGTCAGCTTTCATGCCTGAGGCTGGACTAGAACTCGCCATCTCCTAGTGAGCGGCCCACAGCCGCCCAGTCAGCTTTCGAGCATAAGGCGGAACTAGAATTCACCATCTCCAGGTTTCTATCCTAGTGTCTTAACCACTAGACCAAACTGATGATAATCGAACATTTAACTGATGATAATCGAACATTAAGCTGTAAAATCTGTATCTTAGGTTCTCATCTTGGAAAGCCAAATAAATCACCGAGCAGAGAAAAAAAAAATATCAGAATTTCCCAGATCAAGAACCACCAATTGTGGACCTTTGGGCCTGAAACTCTGCACGATAGTGAGGCGTATTAAAAAATGCCTAGGAGGAGGTATTTGATGTTAACATTAATTATTGCTTCAATTGCAGTGAAGGAGGACATTTTTCCCTCCCCCTGTAGAGAAAATAAGTTTTGATTTCAAGTGAGGTCAGCAAGGTTATGCAGTAAACAGATGATGATCCCAAGCAACGTCTCCGGCACGACGCCCAATGAAAATAATCATGCAATATTCCATGGAAAAGCAAGCAAGCAACTTCCATATAATGAAATGAAAATGACAGTGGCCAAATGCATAACAGTTCTCCACTCCTACTTCCTAGAAATCACATTATTAATGTGCTCGGGGAACAAAAAAAGAGACAGCACAGCCTATTTCTCATTCTGCAGACTTCTCCAGAAAAAGACTTCACGGAAGGAAATGAAATATTAAAAGAGAGAAACGTGGGCCTTCCAAACAGAAGATCCTTGACTTACGGCCACGGTTGAAAGCATCGCTAGGCAAGGGCGGTGGTTAATAAAGTGATTTAAAAGCCTGATTTTAGGACCGGGTTTGTTGTTAAGCGAACGGCTGCCGTTGTTAAGCGAAACACGTGATCATTAAACAAATCCATCTTCTCCCGCTGAAGGTCGCAAAAGGGGGAAATCACATGACCCTGGGGTGCTGCAACCATTATAAAACACATGCCAGTTGCCAAGGGCCTGAACTTTTGGATCATGTGACCCACGAGGAATGCTGTGACGGTCGTAAGGGTGAGGACCGACCCTAAATCACTGTTTTCAGTGCCGCTGTCGTTTTGAAAGTCGCTAAGCCAATGGCCGTAAGCGAGGACTGCTTGGATGCGCTCCGCCTGTCTCGTTTCGCATTAATAATGTTAAATCGTTGTTCGGTCAACCTGACGTTTAAGCAAGGAAATCGAGTCCTTCCAATGTCTGAAAGCGAATACTCCTGATAGGTCTGTATTGATTTCAGGACCTCTTAAATTTCGTTTCTTTTGTATTTCCTAGGCTGTGTTTTTGCAACCTTGTTGGCAACCTTAAGAGGTGCGAACTTCCACTCCCAGAATTCCCTAGCCAGCATTGGTTAGCTGGGAGATTTCTGGGACTTCTGATATGTCCACATCTCTTAAAATTGCCAAGGTTGAAGAATACCCAAAGATCTCGCCAAATCTCAGCGTTTCACTTGGACCCCAAAGAGGCAAGGGAGTTTTTGCAGACCCTTTATCTGAAGAGGTTTAGAAGGACAGGCCAATGAGAAACTTCACACTCTATCTAGTCCATGGGCTGAATCCATCACACGTTTAGCCCAGCCGTTTTTCAATATCTGGCAGGAGGCTGTTTTGTTTCCATATTTACTTATTTTTTTAATTTGATTTATATGCCGCCTTTCTCCGGAGACTCAGGGCGGCTTACAATGCGTTAAGCAATAACCTTCATACTTTTATATATTTATACAAAGTCAGCTTATTGCCCCCACAAACTGGGTCCTCAATTTACCTACCTTAGAAAGGATGGAAGGCTGAGTCAACCTTGAGCCTGGCGAGATTCAAACTTATAGTAATTGCAGACAGCTGGTGTTAATTACAATGCTTTTAGTCTGCTGAGCCACCAGGATCCTTTTTACTTCTGCCTTTCTTAAATGTCCTTCTCCCCACTTCCTCCTCCATTCCGCAAACCCCGTTCCCTTCTAGCACTGATGATGTTCCCTAGTTGGATAATGAAACATCTGCAAGAAAACTATCAAGCTCAGAGAGCACCGAGGACCCTTCCTCCTCCTCCTCGTCCTCTCCACAAACCTTACTCCCTTCAAACACTGATGATGTTACCTAGTTTGGTTATGAAATGTCTACAGGAAAACAACCAAGCTCAGAGAGCACTAAGGACTTCAACAGTTTTCTTCCTTCTCCTTCTCCATCACCAGTCCTCCTCCCCTTCCTCCTGCTCCTCTTCCCCACCACCCTCCACGAAGACCTCTGGCATCTTCTGGGTCTCAAGTGAAATGCTGAGATATTTGGCGAGGACCGAGCTCGTAGAGCAGCAAGCATCCCACGGGTTAAGAAATAAATTTGGATTTTCTTTTTTTTCTCTCCCCTCCCCCAATTAACACCGCAGAGTTTGTTGGAGCGGAAGGAGAGCGATGCAACCTGCGATGCATTTGTGGGTCCACTCAGGGCACGCATGGAAGCCAGTCGCGTCATGCATGACAAAGGAACCACGGGAGCATGGGTTAACGGTGAGATGGCGCCATATACCTCCACTAAGGTCACTCTGAGGGCACTGACAAGTGAGGGCTCAATATCCACCAGCTGAACGGCACTAAAACTCTGAATGTCAAAAGTGGCACAAGGACAACACGCACACACAACACACAGAGACACACACACACACACACACAACACGGTTAGAACTGCAAGGCAAACAACAGGTCAATACGGTTAGTCAAAGAATATGCAACCCCATGGACTTTTCATAGAGACCCTCAGCCTTGGCGTAAACTGTTTGCAGGAGAGGTCATAGCAGAGGTCTTCAAACTTGGTCGCATTAAGACTTGTGGACTTCAACTCCCAGAATTCTCCAGCCAGAATATTGAAGACTTGTGGACTTCAACCCCCAGAATTCTCCAGCCGGCATAGCTTTAAGTCTTGTGGACTTCAACTCCCAGAATTCTCCAGCCAGCGTAGCTTTAAGGCTTGTGGACTTCAACTCCCAGAATTCTTCAGCCGGCATAGCTTTTAAGTCTTGTGGACTTCAACTCCCAGAATTCTCCAGCCAGCGTAGCTTGAAGACTTGTGGACTTCAACCCCCAGAATTCTCCAGCCGGCGTAGCTTGAAGACTTGTGGACTTCAACTCCCAGAATTCTCCAGCCAGCGTAGCTTGAAGACTTGTGGACTTCAACCCCCAGAATTCTCCAGCCGGCATAGCTTTAAGTCTTGTGGACTTCAACTCCCAGAATTCTCCAGCCAGCGTAGCTTTAAGGCTTGTGGACTTCAACTCCCAGAATTCTCCAGCCGGCATAGCTTTTAAGTCTTGTGGACTTCGACTCCCAGAATTCTCCAGCCAGCGTAGCTTTAAGGCTTGTGGACTTCAACTCCCAGAATTCTCCAGCCGGCATAGCTTTTAAGTCTTGTGGACTTCGACTCCCAGAATTCTCCAGCCAGCGTAGCTTTAAGGCTTGTGGACTTCAACTCCCAGAATTCTCCAGCCAGCGTAGCTTGAAGACTTGTGGACTTCGACTCCCAGAATTCTCCAGCCGGCATAGCTTTAAGTCTTGTGGACTTCAACTCCCAGAATTCTCCAGCCAGCGTAGCTTTAAGTCTTGTGGACTTCAACTCCCAGAATTCTCCAGCCAGCGTAGCTTTAAGGCTTGTGGACTTCAACTCCCAGAATTCTCCAGCCAGCGTAGCTTTAAGGCTTGTGGACTTCAACTCCCAGAATTCTCCAGCCAGCGTAGCTTTAAGTCTTGTGGACTTCAACTCCCAGAATTCTCCAGCCGGCATAGCTTTTAAGTCTTGTGGACTTCGACTCCCAGAATTCTCCAGCCAGCGTAGCTTGAAGACTTGTGGACTTCGACTCCCAGAATTCTCCAGCCGGCGTAGCTTGAAGGCTTGTGGACTTCAACTCCCAGAATTCTCCAGCCGGCGTAGCTTGAAGACTTGTGGACTTCAACTCCCAGAATTCTCCAGCCAGCGTAGCTTGAAGGCTTGTGGACTTCAACTCCCAGAATTCTCCAGCCGGCATAGCTTTTAAGTCTTGTGGACTTCGACTCCCAGAATTCTCCAGCCGGCGTAGCTTGAAGGCTTGTGGACTTCAACTCCCAGAATTCTCCAGCCAGCGTAGCTTGAAGGCTTGTGGACTTCAACTCCCAGAATTCTCCAGCCGGCGTAGCTTGAAGACTTGTGGACTTCAACTCCCAGAATTCTCCAGCCAGCGTAGCTTTAAGGCTTGTGGACTTCAACTCCCAGAATTCTCCAGCCAGCGTAGCTTGAAGACTTGTGGACTTCGACTCCCAGAATTCTCCAGCCGGCATAGCTTTAAGGCTTGTGGACTTCAACTCCCAGAATTCTCCAGCCAGCGTAGCTTTAAGTCTTGTGGACTTCAACTCCCAGAATTCTTGAGCTAGCTAAGCTGGCTGGAGAATTCTGGGAATTGAAGTCCACAAGTCTTAAAGCGGCCAAGTTTGAAGACCTCTGCTCTACAATTTCAACGTTATGCTACTTTTTGTGGAGTGGAGAAAGTTAAATTACTCTTTTTTTTAAAAAAAAAGCACCTTCCACTCAACTCCCATCTCCGATCTACAGACGGTCATTAAATACCATTTAGTAGGCAGAATATTTCTGAATAGGCCATAGCACAGGGCTTGGAGACCCCCCCCCCCCGAGTTAAACCCCAGGACCTTCTCTTCCAGAAGGGTAAATCCTAACTATACTACAGGTATAATCCTCGACTTACAGTCACCCTTGAGCTGAAAGTTTCCCACTGCTGAGCGAGACGGTTGTTAAGTGAGTTTTGCACCCATTGTTACGATTAAGATGGAGGTTATTTCTTGCCACAGTTGTTAAGCGAATCGGCATAGTTAGTAATACGGTCGGCTAAGTGAATTTGGCTTCCCCAGCTTGTCGGAAGGTCGCAGAAGGGGATCGCTCACCTGACCCTGGGACAGAGCAACGGTCGTAAGTATGAGCCGGTTGCCAAGGGTCCAAATTTTGATCACATGACTACAATGGTCGTAAGTGTGAGGGAAAAAAGGGTCATGTCACTTTTTTTCAGCGCTGTCGTAACTCTGAATGGGCGCTCAGCGGGTGGTTGTAAGCGGAGGATTACAGGGAGTCCTCGACTTACGTCCACAACTGAGCCCAACATTTCTGTTGCTAAGCGAGACAGTTGTTAATCGAGCTTTGTCCCATTTTACGACCTTTATTGCCGCACTTGGTAAATGAATCACGGCAGTGGTTAACTTAGTGAGCACCGTTGTTAAGTGAATCCGGCTCCCCCGTTGACTTGGCTTGTCGGAAGGTCGTAAAAGCGGAACACGTGGCCCCCGGATACGACAACCGTCATAAATATGAACCAGTTGCCAAGTCTCCAAATTTTGAACAGGTGACCGTGGGGAATGCTGCGACGGTCGTTAAGTGTGAAACACAGTCCTAAGTCCCTTTTTTCAGTGCTGTGGTAACTTTGAATGGCCACTAAATGAACTGTTGTAAGTCGAGGACTACCTGTATCTGGATTTCAAGGGCATATTTGGAGTTTGTATGGAGGTCACCCGTGTTTCATCTGATTTTCCTCAAATGCAGCACTGAATCAAGGACCACCCGTTCCCCCGTTTTCTCTTTGGGCTAAGGACACTTTTACAAAAGCTTTAAAACTTATTTTATTTATTTATTTAATTTATTTAATTTATTTGCCTCCCATCTCGTCACAAAACGACTCTGGGCGGATTCCAGCATCATTTTTTCCTTTAAATCAGTGCTTTCTGCCTCTTAGAAATAAAACTAAATGAGAAAAATAAAACAAAACCCAGAAAAATCAGGTGTTTTTTTAGCCGGCTGGGGACACCCATCCAGCCGGAGATCCATGAGCTTGCAAATGTTTTGAGACATAAATCTTTTAAATATAAATTGGAGTTAATTCTTTGAAACAAAGCAGATAATTGCTTTTTTTTTTTTTTACAGCTAATTAGTTTTTAGCCCATCTTGGGTCGTAAATCGTGCTCAACATAAACTATTTCTGAAGTTCTGCGGAGATTCTAGAGTGCGGAACCAAGCAATAGGCTGGAAATTTAAAACACATGCACACGTTCCTTTAAAATAATCAGAGGAATTATTTCTCTGATCATCCTCTGAATAATCAGATTAATTTGACGGGCTAAGGAAAAGATCTCATCCCCGTACCATTTGGTCTCCTTAGTTCTAGCTTTTTCTTAGCTTTTTAAAATGTGAATTCTTTTTGTGTGGATCTTTTTAAGCTGCCCAGAATCGCTTTATCGGTCAGAGGGGCAGCATAGAAATTTAACAAGTGAATAAATAAAAGGGCTGCTTTGATAGGAAAGAATATTCTCGGTTATAAAACTGAATTAACCTAATTCGGTTTCTTTCTTTTCCCATTGGGTGGCACAAGAAGGCTAACCGGCTAAAATAAAATCAGAGAAAAAGAGCTAAAACGATCCCCCTTTCAGATCAAAAGGCCCACTTAAAGAGGGGCCTATTAATTTAGATTTCTGCAAACAGGTGGAGGGGTTAAAGGAGAAGTGTAATAACGCACCCCGTTTCTTTGGGGAGTATTTCTCAACTTTTGCAACTTTAAGAGAGGTGGGACTTCAACTCCCACCCCCTGAGCCAGCAAGGGGAACTATAGACATTTTATGATTTGTGGACTTCAATTCCCAGAATGCCTCAGCCAGCAAGGGGAATTACGGCCCTTTCATGACTCGTAGACTTCAACTCCCAGAATCCCTCAGCCAGCAAGGGGAACTATGGGCCTTTCATGACTCCTGGACTTCAACTCCCAGAATCCCTCAGCCAGCAAGCGGAATTAAATTAGAGGAACTGAAAAGCAGCAGGTTAGTTTCTGATTTTGTAAAAATTTTTCTCCTCCCAGGGAATTCATGCAAAAAGTCTTCCTCCCTCCGTTGTGTGTGTGTGGGGTTTTTTTGGTCTTGTTCTCCTTGCAGCATGGAAGGAGTCCTCGAAAAGCGCGTAGACAAACACACACACAGACACAAAAGGAAGCCGAGGCGGTGTGGTTAAAAGCGTGCTTACCGTGTCGCTGTCGCACGGCTGAAACTGGAAGGACTGCGGCTTGTGAAAGACCGAGTTTTCTTGCAAGAAGAGCTGAAAATTGTAATCTCGCACTACCTGAAAACAGAAAAAGCACCTGTGTTTACAGCTGGGTCAGAAATCGTAAAGGACCAATACAGGTTAAGTCCTCGACTTACAACAGTTCGTTTAGTACGAAGTTACGATGGCACTGAAAAATGTGACTTATGGCCGTTTTTCACACTTGACTGTTGCAGCGCATGACGTGATCAAAATTCAGGCGCTTGGCAACTGACTCGTATTTATGACGGTTGCAGTGTCCCGGGGTCACATGAGCCTGTTCTGCGACCTTCTGACAAGCAAAATCGATGCTTCACAACCGTTTTACAAACTTAACCAACTGCCGTGATTCCGTTAACGGACTGAGGCAGGAGAGGTCATAAAATGGGGCAAAAATCACTTGTCTCGCTTAGCAACGGAAATTTTGGACTCCTTTGTGGTCGTAAGTCAGAGGGGTGTGATGGCCTAGAGGTGGAGCTCTCGACTCACAATCAGGAGGCTCTGAGGAGTTTGATCCTAGGTACAGGCAGATATTTCTCTCTCTGGACACACTGAGAATATCTCTGCTGAACAAAACTCCTCATCGGCAACAGGAAAGGCATCTGGCCATTAAAACACTCAGCTTCATTCAGCTGCCCAGACTCCACCCCACAAGGGATTATAGAGTCATTAAAAGGAGATGATTATGGTTGTAAATCGAGGGACATCCTGTACAGCGAGTCCTTGACTTGCAAACATCATTGGGATTGCAATCGCTAAGCAGGGTGGTTGTTAAGCGAGGCATTTTTAATTTTATGATCATTTTCACAGACGTCGTTAAGAGAGTCACGCAGTCGTTAAATGAACCTGCCTTCCCCACTGACTTTGCAGATCAGAAATGGAGATCATGTGATCCCCAGGGTGCTACTGCCACCATCATAAATACACACCAAGTGTATTTGGCGTGTATTATGATCATGTGACCGTGGGAACGCTGCAACGGTCGTAAATGCGAGGATCGATTGCACGCCACCTTTTTTTTCCAGCACCGCTGCGAATTCGGATGGTTACTAAACGAATGGTCGTAAAGGGAGGACTTACCCGCTGTGCTGAAATGATTAAACCAACGCATTTCTCCAATTGCACTGCATGTAACAATGGACAGATGGGTTGTTCTTAAATAAAAAGGCGATCCAGAAAAAAATTCCTATTTATTTTTTTTTTTTATTCTAAAAAATTCCTAGCCAGCCAACTGCTCAATGGCAGGAAATAATTATGGCACCTTTTTAAAAAAAATATGTGTGCGTGTTTTTTTTTTTTAATGCCGGTATCGGGGTTTTAATCTCTCTAAAAACAGGCTATAGATCAGTGATGGGTAACTTTTTTGCCATCGTGTGTCAAAAGCAGGGGGAGCATGGTGTGTGTGTGTGTGTGTGTGTGTGTGTGTGTGTGTAGTTCACGTA
The DNA here is from genome assembly GCA_030761175.1 of Masticophis lateralis. Classification (NCBI taxonomy): domain Eukaryota; kingdom Metazoa; phylum Chordata; class Lepidosauria; order Squamata; family Colubridae; genus Masticophis; species Masticophis lateralis. The sequence continues at coordinate 3,085,398 of JAUDYJ010000004.1, read as the reverse complement.
CCCACCCCCATAATTCAATGCGCCTGCCCCCCACGCATATGCGCACGACCCCACATGATACCCCTGCTTTTGGCACGTGATGGCCTGGTAGGCCCATTTTTCACCCTCCCCAGGTTCTAGAGCAGTGTTTCTCAACCTTGGTAGCTTGAAGCTGGGTGGACTTCAACTCCCAGAATCCCCCAGCCAGCGCTGCTGGCTGGGGGATTCTGGGAATTGAAGTCCACCCATCTTCAAGCTACCAAGGTTGAGAAACTCTGCTCTAGAGGCTTTCTTGGAGCCTGGGGAGGGTGAAAAACAGGCTTCCCCACCCGCCTGGAGGCCCTCCAGAGGCCGGAAACAGCCTGTTTCCCGACTTCTGGTGGGCCCGGAAGGCTGAAAATCAACTGGCCGGCGGGTGTATACGTGCCAGAGCTGTGCTAGGGCAACACGAGCGTGCCCACCGATATGGCTCCTCATGCCACCTGTGGCAGCCGTGCCATAGGTTCGCCATCCTGGGTGTAGACTCTGCTTATGGAACTCATCTTTATAATTATCACAATTGTAATGAAAAGAACATTTAGCCTCAGGTGACAGGAAAAGAAAAGTCACACATATATTCAGGCAGGTTTGACCACAATGGGTTATCCAAACATCTGGAAAGAGGCAGGAAGGGGGGGGGGGATTAACCCTCAAAATTGGCAACCTCAATAGCAAATCATTTTAAGGTGAAGAAAATGGATTGTTGAACATTTGGGGAATCCAGGAGCGGGTTATAATCTACTGCCGTGATGGTGAACATGTGGCACACGTGACGTATTGGTGGGCATACGGGCTCAGCTCCGGAGCACATGCATGCGCTGGCCAGCTGATTTTTGGGCCTTCTGGGCCCCCTGGAAGTCAGCAAACAGGCCGTTTCTGGGCTCCAGAGGGCCTCCGGTGGGGGGGAGGCCGTTTTGGTCCTCCCCAGGCTCCTAGAAAGGCTCTAGAGCCTGGAGAGGGGGAAAAACAGGCCTACTGGGCACACCGTGTGCCAAAAGCGGGAGAAGCACACATATGCACAGGGGCGGGGCACATAGAATTATGAGTGTGGGCACGCGCACGTGTCACACACACACACACACACACACAAACCATGCTACCCCCACTTTTGGCATGTGATTGCAAAAAGATTAGCCATCACCAATCTACTGACTCTTCTGCCAAAGAGCTTCCTTTTCCAAATTAATTTGTATTTCCAAAAAATTGTGTCAGATCCAATTCTATCCTTTTTGTTTAATAACAAACCGAGTACTTCACAGATTAACGCTTCAAGTGGAATAACATCCAATTCCAAACACGAAAAGCAATAGAACAAGTAATATGTATATTGATGGGATAATAACATTAAAATGATCTTTACAGCTTAAGATGCTCTACGTTTGGTTTTCATTCTACACGCAAGCGACTGGATTGGAATTGATGGAGCACGCGCCCATCCTCGTCAATTTTGGTCCGTCACTGTGTGGAACAGCAATACGGGTAGCCTTCGAGTTATGACCACCATTCAGCCCAATATTTCTGTCGCTAAGCGAGACAGTTGTTAACGGAGCTTTGTCCCGTTTTACGACCTTTCTTGCCACCGTTGTTAAGTGAATCGGTGCCATTGATAAATGAGTAACCCGGTTGTTAAGTGAATCTGGCTTCCCCGTTGACTTTGCTTGGTGGAGGGCCGCAAAAGAGGATCGTGTGACCCCGGGACGCTGCGACCGTCATAAATATGAACCCAGTCGCCAAGTGATTGAATTTTGATTACGGTGATTGTGGGGATGTTGCAACAGTCGTAAGTGTGAAAAATTAAATGTAACAAATATGAACAAAAATACTTTATTTGTATTAAAACGTATGATATGCAGAATATGGCGACTGACATACAAATAATGTATTGAAATATTGAATAGCTAAATAATGAAAAATTATAAATTGAACAAGCGAAAAATGGAAGACGTCAATTTAGCATAAATGTTTGTACTGTTATTAGATTTATATAAGCTTGTTAAAAGTAATAAATATGGTTAATAATATTGTATTTGTATTAAAAGGTATGACACTTAGAATAGGGTGGTTGGCACTGAAATGACACATTGAAAAAGGAATGATTAAATAATGAAAAAGTATAATCCAATAAAAATAGGTGTATTATTACAAGGTTTTATATAATCTTGTTAAATGAAACAAATATGATTAATATTATTTTATTTGTATTAAAATGTATGACATGCAGAATATGACGACTGACATAAAAATAACATATTGAAATATTGAATAACGAAGGATTATAAATTGAACAAGCAAATAATGGAAGACGTCAATTTAACATAAATGCTTGTACTATTATTAGAATTATATAAGCTTGTTAAAAGTAATAAATATGATTAATAATTTTCTATTTGTATTAAAAGGTATGACACTCAGAATAGGGTGGTTGGCACTGAAACGACACATTGAAAAAGAAATGATTAAATAATGAAAGATTATAATCTAATAAAAATATGTGTATTATTACAAGGTTTTATATAATCTTGTTAAATGAAACAAATATGATTAATACTATTTTATTTGTATTAAAATGAATGACGCTCAGGTGCCATGCTGTTCACACGTCGATGTGTTTTGTAAAAAATAAGAAACTTAAAAAAAATAATAATAAGCATGAAAAACGGTTCATAAATCATAACTTCGAACAATCGCTAAATGAATTGTCGTTATGTCAAGGACTAACTGTAGAGCAAGCAAGTGATATCAATATCTTACAGGAACATTTGGGACATTTAATTGTTATCCCGAACATGGAATGAGTTCAAGTTTTACCTGGTGGGTCCCAATTAGTGGCATGCTAGCTACGTTCTGGAGCATAAAAAGAATCAACAAGAAAGATTGTGAAGAAACAGTTTTCCACAGTCACAAAAACAAACGCCAGAGAGAATGGTTATAAGTCGCCGCTACAGGCAGTCCTCGACTTACGACCAAAACTGACCCCGAAATTCCCACTCTAAGCCAGGCAGAGTGAGTTCTGCCCCATTTAATGACTTTTTTTTTGCCGTAGTTGTTGAGCAAATTAGTCTGGTCGTTAAGTGAATCAGGCGGCCATTAAGTGAATCAGGCGGGTTGTTAAGCAAATCAGGCTTTCCCCCACTGACTTTGCTTTGTCTGAAGCCGGCTGGGAAGGTCGCAAATGGCGATTCACAGGACCCGCGGGATACTGCAACCGTCAGAAGTACATGTCAGTTGCCAAGTGCCTGAATTTTGATCACATGAGCGTAAGGTCGTAAGTGTGAGGACTGGTTGTGAATGGCCTTTTTCAGTGCCTTTGTAACGCCAAAGGGTCGCTGGACCCTGATCACGTGACCATGGGGGGGGGGCGGGGTGCTGGGGAGGTCACTAGTCCCTTATTTCAGCACCGTCGTAACTTTGAACGGTCACTCAATGAATGGCTGTATGGCGAGGACTCCCTTCCCAACTGTTGTGGGAGCTTCATCCCTGGAGGCTTTCAAGAAGGGACTGGACAGCCATCTGTCAGAAATGGCGTAGGATCTCCTTGCTTTGATGGGGGTGGGGGTGGGTGGATTAGATGACCTCCGAGGTCCCTTCCAACTCTGTTAATCTGTTAATGCATCACATCCAGGTGTTTATGCCAACACCGAACCAGTGACATTTGTCTGCTTCCCTGAATTTCACACTTGCTTTTTCCCATTTCTGAACGGCCTTCAAGATCAGACCGAAAAAGAAAGAAAGAAAGAAAGAAAGAAAGAAAGAAAGAAAGAAAGAAAGAAAGAAAGATTTTTTTGGATTTGCAAAATTTACTTACCCGGCTTGAAGTTTCCAAAAGAAATTGGAATGTGCTTTGTACAGATTGGCATATTTCTAATTCAGTCCTGCTGAATACCATTAAATAATCCTTAAGGTGGTCATATACATTGCCATCAAGAGCCTGCGTGCAAAAAAAAAAGAGAACAAAAAGCAGAAATTTTATTCGTAAACATGGAAAGCCATCAGAAAAGCCTTGCCTGGACTGATTCTGCCCTTCCCCAGTTTCGGAATTTCGGCCAATGGAGCCAGAGGGACAAAACTCATATGATGGATGTCAAGCTAAGCGACAGATATTTTGGGCTCGATTGTGGTCATAAGTCAAGGACTACCCATAGTTGCTTTTTGAGGGACAGGATTAGAGCAGAGAAGTTTCTATTGTTGGGTTTTCATAGCACATGCAAAGCAACATTACTGGCAGATTGTGTGACATATTATTTGTTCCCCTTATAATAAATATAGTCACCGCATCTCAACTGTTCCTGGTATTTCACTGTTAAATATAATCTTTGATCATTATCGTTTAACAGGCAACCTTCCTTAGCTGGCTCCCAACAAACAGCATCAATGGTGGGGAGAAGCCATATTTGCTTAATAACCTCACAATTTACTTAACGACCCATTTAAGAAGTGTCTTTGCCTAGTAGTGGAAATTCTACTTCCAATTTGTGGCTGTAAGTCAAGGACCCCACCGTTGCGTGCTTCAATTCCCGTCGTGAGCCTCTTCAACACAGGGTATCCGCCAGCAATGCCCAAGCTGCCTCCGTATGGCTTTATGTGCTTCCCAGAAATTCAGTTTTTCATAGCATGGTTGTAAACACACGCTTCAAGCAGCCCAAACATGATGTGCAGCTGTTTTAATTGCGTGCTCCGTTGTGTGCAATGTGTAAACACTGAGGCTTCCCATAGACCAGTGTTTCTCAACCTTGGAAGCTTGAAGAGGGGTGGACTTCAGCTCCCAGAATCCCCACCATTGATGCTGTTTGTCGGGAGCCAGCTAAGGAAGGTTGCAAATGATGATTGCTTAGACTATGTAAACAGAATGTATATAAATAGAAATAATGAATTAATTTTTATTAAGATATTGGAAAGTATTGTTTGAGAAAATCAATAGCTATAATAATTGGGATTTTGTTTAAATACGTCCTAACAATTGTAATAATTTGAACATTTTTTACTTAAGCAAAAAAGAAAATTGAAATAGTATTATTTGAATTAAGAACTAAATCCAAATGTTAAATTGCTATATTTTTAGGATTAGAGATAAGATTTAAATTTGATAAATGTACTTATGAGTTATTAACTGATTTAAGAGTTTAGGTGGGTTAATAGAAGGGTAATTGTTTTGATTAAGTAAACAAGAGTAAACTTTTTTTTTAAAGATGGTATTAGTTGAATAAGTGACTTAAGATTGAGAAATAAGTGTGATGGCAAAATAGAATATACAAAATTTTGTTAAAGATGACAAAAAATTGTATAAATTGATGACCAGATCAAAGCTCTGTTCCGAAAAGATGTAATTGGTATGTTTGGTTAAAAAATTAAAAAAAAAAACTTTTTGCAAAAAAAAAAAAGAGAGAGAGAGAGAAAGGTTGCAAATGATGATCACTTGATCCCGAGACATTGCGACCATCATAAATAGAAGATGATTGTCTGAAGTCATCGGTCCTAAATCACCTTTTTTTTTCAAGCCGTGGAATAGTCACTAAACGAATGGTTGTAAGTTGAGGACTACCTGTAAATGCTTCTGTTACCATACCCAGTTAGTGACCTAAATGTGAATCCTTCATTCGAGCTAGGTAGTCCGTACATGTAGTCCTCGACTTATGACCACCCCTGAGCTCAACATTTCTGCTGCTAAATGGAAATGTTTGCTAGGTGAATTTTGCTTCACGTTACGAGTTACGATCTTCCTTGCCATCGTCGTTAAATGAATCACTGCAGTTGTTCAATGTACTTGACACTGTTGTGAAGTAAATCTGACTTCTCCATTGACTTTGCTTGTCAGAAGGTCTCAAAAGGGGGGGGGGGTTCCAAATGACCCCGTCATAAAGAAGAGTCAGTTGCCAAAGTGTCTGAATTTGGATCACGTGACTCGGGGGATGCTGCAACGGTGTGAAAAACGGTCGTAAGTCGCGTTTTTCAGGGCCGTTTTAAACTTCAAACGGTCACTAAACGAACCATTGTTAAGTCTGTATTTCATGGGGTCCGTGCAAAATCCGAGGAGTGAGATCAAATTAAAGAGAATATCGAACTGGGCTTCCCCGTGTGGCCTGTGGAAGTCCATCTTCATTAAGCCAACGACAGGAACTCAGCGTTTAAATTCTATTTAAACGAAGCCGCTAATAAGAGGGTTGGGGCCACGTTTAATTCCAGCCTCGGTTTCCCGAACTGCCACTTTCTCGTAATGAAATGACAATGATTTACGGCTCTTTAAAGACAGGATGGCCAAGGTGAAAATGAGAGGCCTGCCGTGAATGAAGCTATTTTGAGCAACGGGAGAAAGATCCAAAGGCGGAACGCGGAACTCAAAGCAGCAAAACTCTGAAAAGTTTTCCAACTTGGCTTGCTTGAAGGTTGAAACCGAGTGCTCGTCAAAGGAACTCCGGATCGTATCAGTAGGGAAACACTTCAGCTGATGAGTAGGTAGCACCAGGGGTGGGCTTCAAAAGATTGAGCAAAGGGCTCTCTGCCTGGCTGCTGGGTGGGCAGGGTTAGGGTTTGGACCAGCTCGGATAAAAGAACATGGACAGAAAACTTTTTACAATCACAGACGAGAGAAAGAGAATGAGAGAGAGAGAGAGAGGGGTAGGTGGGGGCGAGAGTGCCTCTTAATAGCAAACCAGCATGTGGATTTAACAGAATAACAGAGTGGGAAGGGACCTTGGAGGTCTTCTAGTCCAACCCCCTGCTCAGGCAGGAGACCCTATACCAATGGTGGCGAACCTTTGGCACCGGTGCCAGAGGTGGCCCTCAAGAGCCCTCTCTATGGGCAGACGTGCCGTTGCCCCAGCCCGTCGCATTTCTCACACAGGGGGGAGAGAGAGAAGGAGGGAGGGAAAGAGAGAAATCATAATACAAAAACATAGAAGTGCCATTAACACATTTTTCTGCGCCCCCCTGCGCCCCGTTTTGGGCCTAGTAGGCCTCTCTGCAGCCTCCTGGGAGCAAAAACGGGCCGCGGTGGGGCCACACCGCACACACACCATTTTGGGATCTAGTAGGCCTCCCTGGACTTACCTGGGAGCCAAAATGGGGCACGTGGAGACTCCTGGAAGGGGCGGGGAGGGGAGGGGCCTGCCAGAAATTTAACTACCCATTTGCACGAACCGGTTGAATCCCACCACTGCACTTCACAGTGCTTTACGCCCTCTCTGAGCGGTTTACAGAGTCAGCCTCTTCCCCCCACCCCCAACAATCTGGGTCCTCGTTTAACCGACCTCGGAAGGACGGAAGGCTGAGTCCACCTTGAGCCAGTAAGGATCGAACTGCTGACAGTGGGGCAGAGTTAAGCCTGCAATACTGCATTCTGACCACTGTGCTACCACGCCACCAAAAGGAGGAAGAGGAAGAAGTAGTAGAAGAGGAAAGACAAGAAAAAAGGGAAGGGGAAGGGAAGGAAGGAACGGAGGGGAGAAGGAGGAAGGGAGAGGAAGAAGCGGATGAAGAAGGCAAAAGAGAAGAGAAAAGAAAAGAAAGGAAGGAAGTGGAGGAGGAAGGAGAAGGAGAAAAGAAAGGGAGGAGGAAAGGGGAAAGGGAAGGAAGAAAAGAAGGAAGGAATAGCAATAGTACTTAGACTTATCTACTGCTTCACAGTATTTTCCAGCCCTCTCTAAGCCATTTACAGAGTCAGCCTCTTGCCCCCACCAACAATCTGGGGGTCCCCATTTAACCGACCTCGAAAGGACAGAAGTCTGAGTCAACCTTGAGCCCCACAAATTCATCCGCTTACTTAAAAACTCTTCAATCGCTCCCTTTTTGTTTTGACATTGAACAGGCACCTGTTTCTGGACCACTCCCCATCGCAGCTAAGAGGAGCCGATGAGAAATCTGCCACCAAAAACCACTTCCTAAAGCTGAAACAAAACTTATCCCCCCGTGGGATTCAGGTTTCACGAAGCCACAAGGTCAGGAAATGAAGAAACGGCCCGAAGAGAAGTCAGCGGCATCGCAACCGCAGCTGAGAACCATATTGCTTTCTTCCTATTTTAACAGCAATTTGAAGTCTGGGTTTTATAAGGAGCCAAGGGCAGCAAAGATCTGCGTTTCATGTTGCTTTCGTAATTTCTCTGTTCACGTCACGAAATTACCTTAAAACCTTAATCTGATTTATCTATTATTTGTTTACTGTAAATCCTGCCAGGTAGGTAAACCGCACCGCCCAGTGCGGTCACATAGGACTGCCCTCCTCCGGGTGCCATCGGCCAGATAATGTCGGCTGGTGGCCCCCAAAATGAGGGCGTTCTCGGTGGCTGCACCGACCCTCTGGAATGAATTACCCACCGGGCTTCGGACGGCCCCCCAATCTCCACGCTTTCCGCGCCAAACTGACGACATCGCTTTTTCAGCAAATTCCCTGATCTATTATGAGATTTTAGTTGTTGGGGTTTTTACATTTGGATGTTTTTAGTTTTATTTCTTGTTATATGTTTTTTATTCTGTGAGCCACCCTGAGTCCTACGGGAGAAGGGCGGCATAGAAATCTAAGAAAATAAATATATAAAGATTGATGATTTTTTAAAAAAAAAATCAAAAACATCAGATTTTTAAAAATTTTAAATCAGATTTTTTTATTTAAATCAGATTTTTTTATTTAAATCAGATTTTTTTATTTAAATCAGATTTTTTAAAAATTTAAATCAGACCTTTTTTTATTTAAATCAGACTTTTTTTTATCAAATTTATTTTAATAAAATGCTTTTGGAGTAAAAAAAATCTATCTAAAGATAGTTTTCTATTTAAGATACGTTCATCATTTAGTTTATTCGGCATGAAATGGAGCTTAGTTAGGCAGCATAGTAAAGGTAAAGGTTCCCCTCGCACATAGGTGCTAGTCGTTCCCGACTCTAGGGGGCGGTGCTCCTCTCCGTTTCAAAGCCGAAGAGCCAGCGCTGTCCGAAGACGTCTCAGTGGTCATGTGGCCAGCATGACTCAATGCCAAAGGCTCACGGAACATTGTTCCCTTCCCACCAAAGATGGCCCCTATTTTTCTACTTGCATTTATTTTTTACCTGCTTTCGAACCGCTAGGTTGGCAGAAGCTGGGACAAGTCACGGGAGCTCACCCCGTTAACGCGGCACGAAGGATTCGATCCGCTGAACTGCTGACCTTTTGATTGACAAGCTCAGCGTCTTAGCCACTGAGCCTCCGCACCCCTATTTAGGTAGCATATTAGGTATATTAGGTAGCATATCAGGCTCTATATTCTGCAATATTGGGACTGTCGGTGAGTCAACGGCGGGTCAAAGGAGCAGCCGCTGTGTCCGTTGCTCTTTAAAAATGATGATTTAAATCGAACGGATTCAAATCAAGCCTTTTTTTTACTAGCGATTTAAATCAGGATTGAAATCGTGATTCAAATCGACTTGATTTAAATCAAATCCACCCTGCCTCCTGCCTTTATTGTTATTTTTACAAACGACTCAAGGCGGTGAACATTGGAGAGATTGGATAACCATCTGTCGGAAGCGGTGCAGGGTTTCCTGCCGAAGCAGGGGGTTGGACTAGAAGACCTCCCAAGGTCCCTTTCAACTCTCTTATTCTATTCTAACATATCCAACACATCTTTCTCCTCCTATTTTTACTTACAACGGCACTGAAAAAAGTGACTTACGGCCAGTGGTGAAATCCAATTTTTTTTACTACCTGTTCTGTGGGCATGACAGGGAAAGGATACCGCAAAATCCCCATTCCCTCCCCACTCCTGAGGGAAGGATATTGCAAAATCTCCATTCCCACCCCGCTCTGGAGCCAGCCAGAGGTGGTATTTGCCGGTTCTCCGAACTACTCAAAATTTCCGCTACTGGTTCTCCAGAACCTGTCAGAATCTGCTGGATTTCACCCCTGCTTACGGCCATTTTTCACCCTTATGATCGTTGCAACGTCCCCATGATCATGTGATCAAAATTAGGATGCTTGGCAACTGACTCATATTTATGACCGTTGTTAATATCACGTGATCCTCTTTTTGGGACCTCCTGAAAAGCAGAAGTCAGCCAGATTCGTTTAACAACCATGTTCCCAACTTAACAAATGCAATGTTTCACTTAGCAACATAAATCTGGGGCTCCACTGTGCTCGTAATTCGAGGACCACCTGTAGAAGGTTTGGGAGATTTTAAAAAATATATACTGCTCAAAAAAATAAAGGGAACACAAGCAGAAGACATCCGAGATCTGAATGAATGAAATAGCCTTATTAAATACTTTGTTCTTTACATACAGTAGTTTATACACAGCTCAAACACCTAAAGGGAACACAAAACTACTGTATGTAATGAACGAAGTATTTAATAAGGCTATTTCATTCATTCAGATCTTGGATGTCTTCTGCTTATGTTCCCTTTATTTTTTTTGAGCTGTGTATAAAAGGCCTGGTCATTTCTGCCCAATTTCAAAAATGCTCTGGCAGATGCCTCCCTCCACAGGAGCATCTTTTCAAAAAAAAAAACCAACAACAAGAAAAATATCCCAAGTCAGCAGGAATCAATACTTGTTCTTATCTCTGAAGTGGACAAATGCCAGCGAAAGAAGTCAGGACTCAGAAAAAAGCACATTGACAAGGAGACAAGAAAGCAACTGCTTCAGGGGTGAAATGAACTCGGTTCGGACCGGATCACCCGATCCGGTAGCGATGGCGGTGGGTGGTTCGGAGAACCGGTAGCAAAAATCCCTGAGCCCTCCCCCCCATGCCCAGCTGAGCCGCACGATCATCAGAGGCTTTTTTTTTTCACTTTTAAAAGTATTTTTTCTACAACCTCTTCCAATGAATTTTTTAAAGAATACCTCTCTGACGCAGATCAGGCAACACAGCTGGGATCGTCAGAGGCTTTTCAAAGCATTTTCTTCTGCAACCTCTTGGCCGAAGAGGTGGTTTAAAAAAATGCTTTGAAAAGTCTCTGACGATCCCAGCTGAGTTGCTTGATCGCCAGAGGCTTTTCAAAGCATTAGAAAAAATGCTTTGAAAAGTTTTTTTTAAAAAAAAAGTTGGCCATGCCCACCGTCACATTACAGCCCCCCACCAAGCCGCGCCCACAGAGCCAGCCGCCAAGGCTCATGACCATGGGGATGCTGCAACGGATTTCAGTGTGAGAAACGGTCATAAATCATGCGTGTCCCATCTCCCCCCAGCGGGGTTGCAACTTCACACGGTCACTGAACGAGGGGTTGTAAATCGAGGACTACCTGTACACAGCTACAGAGCGGAGAGATATCATGGATAAATCCTGACACTTGCAAATTCTTTTTTTATTATTATTATTAAAAGAGCCAAGGTGGAGCAGCGGACTAAAACGCTGTTAAATAGCACTTAGCTGCCAGCTGCCTGCAATTACTGCGAGTTCGAATGTCACCAGGCTCAAGGTTGACTCAGCCTTCCATCCTTCCGAGGTAGGTAAAATGAGGACCCGGATTGTGGGGGCAATAAGCTGACTTTGTATTAAAAAAAACACCGCTTAGGGGGGGCCAAAAGCCCTACTAAGCAGGTATATACAAAAGTATGAAGGCTATTGCTTAATGCATTGTAAGCCGCCCTGAGTCTCCGGAGAAGGGCGGCATATAAATTGAACCAATAGATAGATAGATAGATAGATAGATAGATAGATAGATAGATAGATAGATAGATAGATAGATAGATAGATAGATAGATTGATTAGATAGATTAGATAGATAGATAGATAGATAGATAGATAGATAGATAGATAGATAGATAGATAGATAGATAGATGATAGATAGGTAGGTAGGTAGGTAGGTAGATAGATAGATACTGCAGCTACTTCAGCTGACAGACAGACAGACAGACAGACAGACAGACAGACAGATAGATACTGCAGCTACTTCAGCTGACTGCTAGTTCAGCAGATCAGCGGATCAAATCTCACCAGGCTCAAGGTTGACTCAGCCTTCCATCCTTCCGAGGTGGGTAAAATGAGGACCCAGATTGTTGGGGGCAATATGCTATTTAGTGTACTGTCGATTGTTGTAAGCCGCCGAGAGTCCTCGGAGAGTGGGTGGCATAGAAATATGAATAATACAGGAAGGAAGGAAGGAAGGAAGGAAGGAAGGAAGGAAGGAAGGAAGGAAGGAAGGAAGGAAGGAAGGAAGGAAGGAAGGAAGGAAGGAAGGAAGGTTTTCTGGAGGGAGGGGGGGTTTCAGAGCTAAAGCCCTACAGATACTTAATAGATGAGGAGGTTACAGCAGGGAAGAGAGGATAAAATCCAGACTTAAATGAAACGAGGAGGCTAATTATCTTGGGAACCTTTTGTAAGGGAACAGCAGGTCACAGGTGGAGAAGAGAGAAGGGGCAGCTGGTGTTAAGATGCGACTCGACTCGCTCATGCTGCAATCTGAAGAGATCGCAACCAGGGGTCGGGACGGGAGGGGGGGAAAACACACACACACACACACACAACCACCCCATCATTGCTTTTGAACATAAATGAAAAGCCGGGAACTTCAGAGGGCTGCGATGATTTATTCATGAAGACGGAAAGCTTAAAATGCTAAGCGGAGGAGATGCGGGGGGGGGGGGGGGGTAAACCGGCTGGGGACCGAGGTTAAGAATGCCCTGCAGGAATTTCTACGGTGCCAGGAATATAAAAAGAGAGATCTTGAACAAAAAAAAAAATCTAACGTTCAGACAGAGATGGGAGACGAGTCAACCACGTAATAAAGCCCAAAAAGAAGGATCCTGATTTTTTTTTTTTAAAAAAAATCCTGAAAGTCTGAAATGGTGTGTAGGGTTTCCTGCCTAAGCAGGGGGTTGGACTAGAAGACCTCCAAGGTCCCTTCCCACTCTGCTTTTCTGTTCTGTTCTGTTCTAGTTTAGTCTAGTCTAGTCTTAAGTCTATTCTATTTTTAAGTCTATTCTATTCTATTCTATTCTATTCTATTCTATTCTATTCTATTCTATTCTATTCTATTCTATTCTATTCTATTCTATTCATTCTAAATTCTATTAATTCTATTGTATCCTATTTTTAAGTCTATTCTGCTCTATTTTTAAGTCTATTCTATTCTATTCTCTATTCTATTCTATTCTAATTCTAATGTAGAATATTCTATATTCTCCTCTTCTCTTCTTTCCTATTTCTTCTATTCTATTCTATTCTAAATTCTATTCTAAATTCTATTGTATTCTATTTTTAAGTCTATTCTGCTCTATTTTTAAGTCTATTCTATTCTATTCTTAATTCTATTCTATTTTTAATTCTATTCTATTCTAACGCTAATGTAGAATATTCTATATTCTCTTCTCTTCTCTCCTATCTGTTCTGTTCTGTTCTACGTTCTATTCTATTCTATTCTATTCTATTCTATTCTATTCTATTCTATCCTATTCCTATTCCTATTCCTATTCCTATTCCTATTCCTATTCCTATTCTATTCTATTCATCTAAATCAAGGGGCCTAGTTTACGACCACAGTTGAGCTCGAAAGTTCCGTTGCTAAGCAAGACAGTTAAGTGAGTTTTGCCCCCATTTTACGACCATGCTTGCTGCAGATGTTAAGGGAATCGTTGCAGTTATTAAGTGAGTAACACGGTTGTTAAGTGAACCCGTCTTCCCCATCGACTTTGCTGGTCAGAAGGCTGCAAAAGGAGATTAATCGCCTGACCCCCCCCCCCGGGGACACTGCGACCGTCATAAATGTGAGTCAGTTGCCAAATGCCTGAATTCTGATCACGTGACCGGGGGGGGGGGAATGCGGCAACGGTGGTAAGTCTGAAAAACAGTCACAAGCCACTTTTTTTCATTGCTGTTGTAACTATGAACGGTCACTCAATGAATGGTTGTGTATTAAAATAAAGAAAGCTGTTTATCCGTTCTCGTTTCCAAATACTGCACATCAGAACCACATCCTGGGCATTAAATGATTTAGCATTTCCAGATTTATGGATCTTTTCCTTTTTTTTTTTTTTGTTCCATTTCTACCCTGAATACGTATAGGACAGAAATAAAAATAGCTATCTCGGGTTGAGGATGATGATATTTTTCTGCTGTAATTATTATTAATTTTGCTTCGTTTTGTTGTTCTTTTGAGGGCAAAGGAGGAGGAAGGAGAGTTAGTGCCTGTAAATTATTGAAGAGGCAAAGCAGGCTATCTAGGAAAAGTGACATTAAATTCTGTTCAATTGATTTTTGGATCATCTTGCTCGATGGCAATGAATAATTTAGGCCTCCGTTGGAAAGGGCTGCGTGGCGCGGGGGGCTTTTAAAAGCACCCGTCTCGGCCTCCGTTTCCCCTTCAAAAAGAGGCAGGACTATGGAGCCGTAATTTGAGCTCTGTAAATAAACGGCGGCTTGCCAGTTTTTGCAAGAGATCGAACGGACAGGAGCTTCCAAAGGAACAGCAAAAACATTTGAGTTCTTCTCCAAGGGAAGAGCAGTTGATCCAATGGTGAAATCCAAAATTTTTTTTTTACTTCTCAGTTCTGTGGGCTTGGTAAAAAAAAAAAAAATCTTTTCCAGCTAAATTCTAAGTTTCTCTTAACTATCACTGGCATCCTTCAGTCTCAAGACTATGGCAGTGATGGCTAAGCTTTTTGCCATCGCGTGCCAAAAGCGGGTTGAGCGCGGCGATGTTGTCCATGTGCGTAACACTTTGTGCTCGGCAACGCGATAACACGGTGGGCCTGGTAGGTCTGTTTTTCGGCCTCCCCAGTCTCCAGACGCTTTCTAGGAGCCTGGGGAGGTCGAAAACGGCCTTCCCCATCTCCCTGGAAGCTCTCCGGAGGCCAGAAACAGCCCGTTTCCCGACTTCCGGTGGTCCGGAAGGCCCAAAAATCAGCTAGACAGCGAGCGCATCTCTGCTGGAGCTCCATCATGGGACTATGGCATCGTGCTCTGGAAAGAAGTCCTAAAACAGCATCTAGTGTGACTAAAAAGGCCAATTCGAGAGTGGCCATCCCTTCCACACGGCGGGCAGATACAGTCCGTCCCCCGCCCGCTGCTTCTGCCAGCTGAACTGTTATTTAGGGATGTTTTCAACCGGCGAAGGACGGCTTTTATTCACGTACGGTTAAACACGATTGGCAATTAACTGGCCAAAATAATTATTTGGCTTCGTTGTGTTCCACCACAACTCCATAAAGGATCCGGGAATAGCTCCTCTCCGGTTATTTTTAGGCAGCTGGATTTATTCTTCAATGGATTTTGGAGAGGGGGGGGGAGGGGACAAACGGCGATAGGTTTTGCCAGATGGGCTGGGGTCCCATTCACAAAAATCCCACTCTGTAAAGGCATGGGTGCCAAGCGAGAGAGGCTGCTCTGAAGGCAGATGAAACCTAGGAGTTAAATCGGGCAGATGAGGACGAAGAGAATGTCTTAGGGGAAAGCCTCGGCTATTTTATGGAGTTTTTTTTTTTTTAAAAAAAAAAAAAGAAAGGACCTTAGGAATTCTGAACGGGAAGCCCATCCTCTTTGACGGGGTGGTGTTCAGTAAGAAATAAAGATCTATAGTTTCTAGGCTTTTTTCTTCTGGCAGCCAGGTGTGGCTAACTGAGGCAGCCTAATAAGGCCGAAATAGATCTATATTAGTCTCCCAATGGGCAGCAAAGGGTCTGCTGGCTGCCAAAAGAAAAAAAAAAGCCTACAAACTAGTGGATTGTGATTTCACTGAACTAGGGCTGCATAAAATCTTGGTTTATGTAGGAAGAACCTGGCTAAAGAGAAACACACATAAAGCCTACGAAAAGAAAAGAAAACATATATATGTCTCTCTTTTCTCTCTCTCTCTCTCTCTCTCTCTCTCTCTCTCTTTGGTTATTCGGGTCTTCTCCCGCGTAAAATTGGAAGTGTCTTGGCGACGTTTCGACGAAGTCTCATTCGTCATCTTCAGGCTGGTGTTTTCGGCTTCGTGCTCCTAGAAGTACGAAACCGAAAACATCAGCCTGAAGATGACGAATGCGACTTCGTCGAAACGTTGCCAAAACACTTCCAATTTTACGTGGGAGAAAACCCGAATAACCAAAGACCTACATACAAACACCCATGAAAATCTCAGAAAACACACACACACACACACACACACATACTAAATTGCAACTTATTGATCCATTATTTCTCATTGTTGGTTTGTCATACTTCACAAATAAAATATAATTTTAAAAAAATTAGAAAGCAACCTTTAAACATTGCCAGTAGAGACTGTTTATCTATCTATCTATCCATCCATCCATCCATCCATCCATCCATCCATATCTGTCAGTCTATCTATTCATTATCTCTATCTATCTACCTACCTACCTACCTACCTACTTACCATCTATCCATCCATCCATCTATATCTGTTTATCTGTCTGTCTGTCTCTCTCTCTCTCTCGTCTACCTAGACATCTTTCTTTCTTTCTTTCCTTCCTTCTTTCTTTCTTTCTTCCCATCCATCCATGCATCCAAGCATGCATCCATCCATCCATCCATCCCATTTCTATAAGGCTGCTTGCCTCTACAGCAACCCTGGGCAGCATACAACACTACAAATAGCACAAAACAGAACCGCAAAGAGAAAAAAAGAAGTTCATTTAAATCTGCCTTTAATCATTAATCATTACCTTGATAATGTTTACCAAGTCCGTTTGATAGTAGCGGTCTTGGTGCGCGTTGGCAGCTGCTAACGTGAGAAGATACTCATTCCTTGCATGAGTAGCTTTGGCGTTACACTCAGACCGGCGTGCTTTTAACTGGACAAGTAAAACAAAATTAGGTAAAGAAATTATAACAATATACAGTAGGGGCCAAAATTGTGGAAACCTTTTGGGAAAAGTGCATTTTTGAGGTTTGATGGCTAATCTCAAAAATATACTTTTTTTTTGGAGCTTCAAGATAATCCTATTCCACAGCTGGAATGGCCTGGGAATAGCCCAGACCTTCACCCAATGGAAAATCTACGAAGCCGACTAAAGAAAATTGTGACCCAGCAATAAAACCCAGTTAATAGAAGCAATCATTCCATCTTGGTTTCACATGAGAACAGCTACAGAACTAAAAGACTTGATTCACTCCATGGGAAGAGGTTGTAAGAATAGAATAGGGTAGGGTAGGGTAGGGTAGGGTAGGGTAGGGTAGGGTAGGGTAGGGTAGGATAGAATAGAATAGAATAGAATAGAATAGAATAGAATAGAATAGAATAGAATAGAATAGAATAGAATAAGAGGGAATGGAATGGAATGGGATAAGAATAGGATAGGATAGGATAGGGTAGGGTAGGGTAGGGTAGGGTAGGGTAGGGTAGGGTAGGGTAGGGTAGAGTAGAGTAGAGTAGAGTAGAGTAGAGTAGAGTAGAGTAGAGTAGAGTAGAATAGAGGAATGGAATGGAATGGGATAAGAACAGAACAGAACAGAACAGAACAGAATAGAATTCTTTATTGGCCAAGGGTGATTGGACACACAAGGAATTTGTCTTTGATGCATAAGCTCTCAGTGTACATAAAAAGAAAAGATACGTTCGTCAAGAATCATAAGGTACAACACTTAATGATAATCATAGGGTACAAATAGCAATCAGGAAACAATATCAATATAAATCGTAAGGATACAAGCAACAAAATTACAGTCATACTTAAGGCTGTAATTCATGCCAAAGGTTACCCAACTAAGTATTAACTAACACGGTGATCGTTTTTGCACACCTCGTTTTTTCTATGGTGGTTTTTGCATATCTCGTTTTTTCTACGTGTTTCTGTTTTCTTCTTCATACCGTAACTGTTATTCTAATAGCAAATCCTTCCTCAAAGCGACTGCATTACATTCTTGATTAAACTATCTTTCCATTAATGGATATAATATGGTACTACTCCAAAAAAAAAAAAAAAAAAAAAAGTGGTGCTATTAGCTAGTTTTAGAGAATACCCTTTTCCCAAAAGGTTTCCACAATTTTGAAGATTGCAAAGCAATTATTTTAATGCGAAATGGCTAGGTCGCAAATGACTACTTCTTTCTAGAAAGCTGCTTAAATGTGAATTGTGCGTCTTATGTAAATAATACACACAGCAGTTTAGAATTACAACAACCACAACACCTTTTGTACAGGTAGTCCTCGACTTACGACCACAATGGAGCCCAACATAACATGTTGTTAAGTGAGACATTTGTTATGAGAGCCATTTTCTTGTCACAGTTGCTAAGTGAATCACTGCAGTTGGTAAGCCAGTAACTTGGTCATTAAGTGAATCTGGCTTCCCCTTTGACTTTGCTTGTCAGGAGGTTGTAAAAAGGAATCACTGTACCCTTGGGACACAGCAACGGTCATAAGTATGAACCAGTTGCCAAGCGCCTGAATTTTCATCAGGTGACCGCAAGGGATGCTGCAACGTAAGTGTAGCATCCCTCGTAAGTGTGAAAAACGGTCGTAAGTCACATTTTTCTATGCCATTGTAACTTCATACTGTGTCCTGACTGGTTAGCTCTGTAGCCAATCTCCTTAAGAGGGAGCTAGAAACATGGGTTTGTTTCTCTTTGCTGTTCTTGCTCTCGGATATCTCTGTATGCTACTGTTTGCAAATCCGGAAGAACTGTTTATTGTAAATGACTACGATGACTGGTAAGAAGACTTTGTTGTTGGATTATCCCTGGACTGTCGTTTTGCTATCTCCTGCTTTATATGTGGATGACCTGGACTGTTTATTGAACCGTGCCTTACTATTTCCTGAAAGTAAACACAACTTAGTGTATCTGTGTGTCGGCTGTGTTTATTCATAACTACTCTCAATCGCACACCCTTGCTACTCAAGGGTTACTCTGCGAATTCCTTAACAGTAATGCATAACTTACTTTGATACTTACTTTTACACTTGCTTTCTGTAAGCTTATCCTCGATTGAAAAAGACTAAGTTTTGACCTGCAAACAAAACCGAAAAATAAAGTTATTTCTGGTGAACAGGCCAGAAAATCTGTACAACAGATCAGGTTATTTAGAAAGCAACGTGTTATTATTATTATTTTTTTTCTATTTCAAAAGTGAGATTGAATGGAGAAATACCAGAACATTCTATGTTGTAGCCTGTCGGCCTCCAGCCCTTCCAGCAGCCAAATCAGAGGAGGAAGAGGAGTGGGCATGGGAGTTAGGGTCAGCATCAAAGCAACCTGAGAGCTCCGAGGGGGAAGAGGGAATGAAGCTGGCAGAGAGGGAAACAGAGGCAGAGCCTGGGCCGTCCGTCAGCCCTCAGATGGAGAGTCAAGAGCCCCCAGGTCTGGAGGTGGCTGATGAGGAAGAGGAGGAACAGCTGGCTCCAGTGCCTGACACACCGAAGGCAGAGGAGAGGAGAGCAGTGGAAATCTATGGGCCGGTCCTTGGGATGGAAGAGCCACAGCTGCTAGCGAAGCCCCACCCTAGCTCTGGGGATAAAAGGCATAGAATAGATGCCTTAATAGATGGGGCAGACAACTACTGTTTCCCCGAAAATAAGACCCTGTCTTATATTTTTTTGAACCCCGAAATAAGCGCTTGGGCCTTATTTTCAGGGAGGTCTTATTATTTTGAGGAGCGTAGAGCAAGATGGGGATCCTCTTGCCGTCTGTTCTGCGTTTAAATGTTTTCAGGGAGGGCTTATTTTCGGGTGGGCTTATTTTAGTGCATGCGCTCAAAAGCCCAATTGGGTTTATTAAGGGGATGTCTTATTTTTGGGGCAAGAGGGTATTCATATTCCGGACGGACGGACTAGTTAGCCTGCGTTGAGAGAGAAACTTTTTCCTGGGGCTGTTGGCGCCCCTCATAAAGGAATCTTTTGAGTTCACTTCAGAGGGTCTGTCGTGTTTGTGAGTCAAAACATTTGAATTGTTACAGCAAAGAGTCGTATGGAGTTATTTAAGGGAATTTCCACACAGGATTTGGAGGCTGTGAGAACTTACTTGGCCTCGATGTCGGCTTTTTCCCGGACAGTTTGGGCCATCTGCTCCGTTTCAAAATATTTCTTCTTCCCCTTCGCTAAATCTTTGACGGTCTCCTGAAGTTCAGTCTGGATCCTAATCAGCTGGTCCACGCACTGAATGACAAAAAAAAACAGGGGGGGGAGGGAAATTGGTCTTTCATAAAAGTAGGATCTGCCATTAAGAGCTGGATTTATACAGATAAGTCCTTGATTTACAACCACAAATAAGCCCAAAATTTCCATCGCTAAGCCAAAGAGTTGTGGTTTTGGGCCCCATTTTGACGAGCTTCCCTGCCCACGGTTGTTAAGTGAATCTGGCTTCCTTACTGAGTTTGTTGGTCAAAGAAAATTCACAAAAGGGGATCATGTCACCCCCGGGGACACTGCGACCGTCATAAATATGAGTCAGGTTGGCAAGTGTCTGAATTTTGATCACATGACCAGGGGGATGTCGTATGGTCGTAAGTGTGGAAAAACGGTCATAAGTCACAATTTTCAGTGCTGTTGTAACTCGGAACGGTCACTAAATGAACTGTTGTAAGTCGAGGACTACAGTATTTGTACTCTAAAAGACTCATCCGCACAAAAAACACACATGCACACTTTTGCTTATAGTCATATAAATAGGATTATCCCGAAGACTGGTATTTCCAGGGGAGGGACAGCGTTCAAATTCTGCCATGACGGCCATCTTGCAATCTGGATTTCACTCCCACTGTCCGAAGAGAGTCTCAGGCCTAAGAGAGTTGATGCAACATCAGCCTTCTGGAAACATCTGTAGGCTACGGACCTACACAGGCCTACACAGTTTCCAAAAATGCTGTTTGTTTTTATTAGCTCTCTAGGACTTTGTTGTTGTGACCCAGGCTCACTTAGTCATTATAGGACACAATTAGTCTCAAACAAAACTGTTTTATTATAACAACTGAGAATTACTTCATTCCCAGCTTAGTCCAAATTAATTCCAAAGTCCTTCGGGCTTATCACAAACCTTTATCTTCTTTGGCACCCTGCCAAAGGCCTTTCTTGGCAAAGCCCCACAAAGTTCAGAAATAAGAGATGCCGACTGGAAACAGATTTAGCAACATTGCTTTCCTACAAAGAGCCCAAGAGCCTTTGCTGCTCTTTTAACCTTATGAGAGGGAACAATCATCTCCTGGCCTTACTCCTGAGTCGTCCCTTTTGCTTCAGCTGCTCTTGCCTTCTGGTAGTTCTGCGCATCCGTGCACTAGGAACAGGCTCCTCCTATTCCTCTGCCTCTCTGCTGTCCGGCTCTGGAGCTCCAGAGTCCACACATCACTAACAGATGGCCCTGGCCCCATCTCTGCCTCTGACGCAGAGTCCTTGTCCGGGCCTTCCCCTGACTTCAGGACTGGCCCATGGTCCTCCCCAGCCTCCTCACTGTCCGATTCCGCAAGCTGCTGGCGGACTACAACATTGTTCACCTTTCTGAAGATTCTGCAAATCTAACCCTGACACGTAAAATTGAAATGCAAGAGCCCAGGATTTTGAATAATGGTAGCGTTAGCAAGAAAGGTAAAATCTTGTATTAAAATCAAGCTAAGATGTGTAGCAGAAGGTCAGCCAAATCGAAGGCGGGAGAGGGAAGCTGTTCTCAAAATCACTGAGAAATAATTCATGTTGCTTTCTTTTTCTAGCGCTACGTTGTGCTCCTTGAGTAAGGACATAGTAAGCCGTGTCATCCTTTCAAATGCAAATATTTGCCAAAAGATGATTAGACTTGATGTTATATTTTCCTTTGGGCCACAGACACAAGACCGCTACCTGTCTTGCTGACACTGTGTTGATTCCACAACAATTGCACAAAAGGGGAAATTTTGTGCCGAAATTAGCAGGGAAGGCCCAAGAAAGCAGTGGGCCACCTCTGATTTTGGGTTGGTGGAATTTATAATTCCCTTTAGCGATTTTTAAGACCTGCGGGCTTCAACGCCCAGAATTCCCTAACCAGCATTGAATTCTGGGAGTCGAAGTCCTCACATCTTGGAAGCTGCCAAGGCTGAAAAATATCGCTCTAGAAAGAACCTTTTCACCCACTACATCATTTCTACAATAACAATAATAAAAAGCCATTTCCCCCCCCTTGCTTAGCCTTCTCTCTGCAAGAAGCCACAAGGATCTCTCTGTGCTGGTTTTCTGGCCCACTGCCTGGGAGTCCGTTTGCAGGACCGAGCTCCATTTCCGCTGCACCCTTAACATCTTGGATAATTCCACGAATGTTTTCAGAAGGCACCGCGCCTAATATTCAAAGCCAACCCAAGCATAATTTGGAAAATTTCAAAGCCACCTCCAAAGACGCTTATTTTTTTCGCGTTCTTGCAACCATCATGGGCTGTATTTAATTTCGTTGACAAAGATAGTTCTTTTGCTGGCTTGCTGATAGCACAGAGTGTGCCAGTCATTGGAGCAAAATGCAGGCCATATGGCTGATGATACAGGAAGGAAAGAAGGAAGAAAGGAAGGAAGGGAGGGAGGGAGGGAAAGGAAGGGGAGGGGAGGGAAGGAAACGGAGTAAGAGGGAAGGAAGGATGGATGGAAGATAAAGGAGAAGTAAGGAAGGAAAGAAGGGAAAAGAAATGGAAGGGAGGGAGGAAGAGAGAAAGAAGGATGGATGGAAGGAGAAGGAGAAGGAAGGAAGAAAAGAAGAAAGGGAAGGGAAGGGAAGGGAAGGGAAGGGAAGGGAAGGGAAGGGAAAGGAAAGGAAAGGAAAGGAAAGGAAAGGAAAGGAAAGGAAAGGAAAGGGAGGGAAGAGAAGGAAAGGAAAAGAAAAGGGATGGAGGAAGGAAGAGGGAAGGAAGGATGAATGGAAGGAGAAGGAGAAGGGAGGGAGGGAGGGAGGGAGGGAAAGGAAGGGAAGTGAAGAAAAAGGGAAGGAGGAAGAAGGATGTATAGATGGAAGGAGAAAGAGAAGGAGAAGGAGAAGGAGAAGGAGAAGGAGAAGGAGAAGGAGAAGGAGAAGGAGAAGGAAGGAAGGAAGGAAGGATTCTTTCAAAAAAGAATCCGTTCTTAAAGCTTATGCAAGGAATACTATTATGGATGGTTGGGGTTTCATTTACTAGTTATTGCAAAAGGTTACCTGGGTCTCTCTCTTTCTTTGGCCTAATCAAATTTTCCAAACAAATGAAAAATTCCAACAAAATATAATATTAAGAGCCAGGTTCGGTCTAGTGCTTAAGGCACCTGGCTAGATGCCGGGAGACAGTGAGTTCTAGTCCCGCCTCAAACAGAAACCTTTTTCCCGTTTTCTGGTTCCTAGCACCTGGTATTCAAAAGCACAATACCTAGGTACAGTTGTATGGGTCAGGGGCAGGAAGTCCCCGACTTACGACCACAGTTGAGCCCAAAATTCCTGTTGCTAAGTGAAACATTTGTCATGGCCCATTTTGGGTCATTAAGGGAATCACTGTCGTTGTTCAGTTAGGCACACGGTTGTTAAGCGAACACGACTCCCCCTTTGATTTTGCTCATCAGACGGTCCCAAAAGGGGGAACCCCCGGGACACTGCGACCGTCATAAATACATGCCAGTGTCCAAGCGTCTGAATTTTGATCCCCTGACCATAGGGATGCTTGCAACGGTGGTTAAGTGTGAAACAAGGTCGTAAGTCGCTTTTTTTCGGTGCCATCGTAGCTTCGAACGGTCACTAAGTGAATTGCCGTAAGACGAGGACTACCTGCATTAGAAGCAGAATATGCTGGCAGCTGCCCATCATCATTTTCGAGGAAAGGGATTCGATCGATCAGGTCCCGTGGGAAAAATTAAGTTTGCCTTCCCTCTTCTGTCCCATCTGCCTGCCTTTCCATCCTTCCCTACTTAGAACAGAATAACTGAGTTGGAAGGGACCTTGGAGGTCTTCTAGTCCAACCCCCTGCTTGTACTGAAGAAGGGGGGGGGAACCCCACATTTTTATCTGTACCACTGATTGATTATCTGCCGTTAAGTTTGTCAGAGCGGCAATCGGCCCCGTTACCTTGCCCGGGGTAATTGCCCTCAATTAGAAGTGGAATTGTGGCTTCTTCCTTGTGTATCCTTTGCAAGAAAATAAACCGAAATGAATTTTCTAATTAAACTCATATTTATTGTAAAGGAATAAAAACATCTCACTATCTAAATAAAGTCACATCTTGGCAAAGTGCCCCGGCTACCTCTTGGCAGCCGAACAAAGAAAAGTTTTAGAGAAGAAGAAAAGGAATGTAGACATGCACAGTAGATTAGAGATAAGAAAGATTGGCAAGCTACGGTAAGTCTGAAAGTCCAGAAATAAAAGTTCATCTGGGAAATACAAAAACACAGTGACAAAGTTGATGTCAGCTCCCAGAGACCAGGTAGGTAGGTAGATCTAAAGATTCTTGTGGATCCCAAAGATAAGTTATCGCAGGCGTCGCAGGCCCCAAATCCTTCCTCATTTTTTCTGCTTCTCTTTTCTGGTGGTATGACCCCTATCTTGCAAAGTACTTCTCCCTTTTCAGCCGTTACGGATTTCTCTCTCTCCGTTATAAGCTCAGTTTGCTTCAAATGTCCCCATCGTTCAAAAGCCGAAATCAAGGGGGTCTTGGGAGTCCTCTGGGCTGGGTGGTTTTTAATGACAAACGTTTCGTTACCCAACTAGGTAATATCATCAGTGCTACGAGGGAGGTTTGTGGAGGAGGAAGGAGGGGAAGAGGAGGAAGGGGAAGAGGAGGAGGAGAAGAACTGTGGGGTCCTTGGCAATATCATCAGTTCTGTAGCACTACTAGGTAAATTTTGGAAATATTGCTCCCAATTGTCATCGTAAATTGAGAACTATCTCTATTATTATTATTATTATTATTATTATTATTATTATTATTATTATTATTATTATTATTATTAAAATTTATATACCGCCCTTCTCCCGAAGGACTCAGGGTGGTGAACAGCCAAAAGTTAAAATACAAACAATATAAAATTTAAAATAACTAAAACCAGATTAAATTAATTTGGCTACCCCAATTTAAAACCCCTCATAAAATTAACCCATTAAAATCTTCATTAAGCCAGCCCGGCTTGCTGGAATAGAAAAGTCTTCAGGGCCTTGCGGAAAGTATGGAGGTCAGGGATCAGTCGTATTCCGGGGGGTAACTAGTTCCAGAGGGCAGGTGCCCCCACAGAGAAGGCTCTCCCCTTGGGGGCCGCCAGTCAACACTGCTTGGCCAACGGCACCCTCAGGAGGCCCTCTCTATGAGAGGGTATTGGCCGGTGGGAGGCTACCGGTGGCAGAAGGTGGTCTCGTAAGTACCCGGGCCCTAAGCCATGGAGCGCTTTAAAGATGAGAACCAAGACCTTGAAGCGCACCCGGAAGACCACCGGGAGCCAGTGCAGCTCGCGCAGGAGAGGTGTTACATGAGAGCACCATGTTGCCCCCACAACATGGTGCTCTGATTCTGGACCAGCTGGAGCCTCCGGGTGCACCTCAAGGGGAGCCCCATGTAGAGAGCATTACAGTAGTCCAGGCGAGAAGTGACGAGGGCATGAGTGACCGTGCATAATATAATAGGCAAACCAAAGAATGAATGAATAAATAGGGGGGAAGAAGGAATGAGGATAGATGGTGCAAACCACCACATATGACACACACAACCAAGAAAAGAAGAAAAAGCACCACAGCCAAAGCGCAACATTTCGTTACCACTCGTGTAAGGGTAAAGAAGGTGAGCAAATATTCTGCAGTAAAACACCACCTGTGTAAAAAACGTAATCTTGGGTGTCTCAAGTCACGATGGAAGAAGGAAAATCTGGGAATGTACCTTTTTCAGCTGCTGTTCTTTAAAGCACTTGACTGCCCTGGCAGGCTCCGAAATGAGATTTTTATAGTTTTCGCAGATATTGATCCTGGACTGGGCGACTTGCACTGTGCTTTCTAGAAAGGATTTCCACACGGGGTACAGGCTCCTGCAAGGCAGACATAAATAACAGAATAACAGAGTTGGAAGGGAGGTGGTAGGTCTTCTGGTGCAACAGGGAGGGAGGGAGGAAGAAGGATGGTGGAAGGGGATGGAAGAAAGGAAAAGAGGGAGGGGGAGGGGAGGGAAGAAGGAAGGAAGGAAGGAATTAGGAAGGAAAGAAAAGAGGTAGGGAGGGAAGAAGGAGGAAAGGAAGGAAGGAAGGAAAAAAGGGAGGGATGAAGGGGAGGGAAAAAGGAGGAAATGAATGAATGGAGGGAGGAAGGAAGGAAAAGAGGGAGGGGGAAGGGAGGGAAGGAGGACAGAATGAATGAATGAATTAAGGGAGGAAGGAAAGAAAAGAGGGAGGGAGGAGAGGGAGGGAAGAAGGAGGAAAGGAAGGAAGGAGAAAAAGAGGGAGGGAGGGGAGGGAAGAAGGAAGGAAAAAAGGGACGGATGAAGGGGAGGGAAAAAGGAGGAAATGAATGAATGGAGGGAGGAAGGAAGGAAAAGAGGGAGGGGGAGGCGAGGGGAGGAGGATGGAATGAAGGAATGAAGGAAAGAAAAAAGGGAGGGAGGGTAGTGAGGGAAGAAGGAGGAAAGGAAGGAAGGAGAAAAAGAGGGAGGGAGGGGAGGGTGGGAGGGTGGGAGGGAGGGAGGGAGGAAGGAAGGAAGGAAGGAAGGAAGGAAGGAAAAAAGGGAGGGATGAAGGGGAAGGAAAAAGGAGGAAATGGATGAATGGAGGGAGGGAGGGAGGGAGGAAAGAAAAGAGGGAGGGAGGGGAGGAAAGGAAGAAAGGAAGGAAAAGAGGGAGGAAGGGGAGGGAAAAGGGGGGAATGAATGTATGAATGGAGGGGAGGGAAGAAAGAAAAGAGGGAGGGATGGGAGGGAAGGAAGGAAGGAAGGAAGGAAAGAAAAGAGGAAGGGGAGGGAAGAAGGAGGAAAGGAAGGAAGGAAGGAGAAAAAGAGGGAGGGACGGGAGGGAAGAGGAGGAAAGGAAGGAAGGAAGGAAGGAAGGAAGGAAGATCAAACAATGTTGTTTTTTTGACATGGCTCTATCTTCACCTTCAGACTGCAAAAAACGATAGCTCACTTTCCCAAACCTACCTGGCTGCCAAAAGGAGAGAAAAAATGATCCAAATCCCAAATCCATCTAATATTATTTTCTTTTCCAATGTTAAGCCTTCAATCCCACCGAGCACCGGAAGGGCCTGCTTCTGCCTTATCCCACTGTGCAGATTTATTTACAAACCGAATCTGCCTGAACGTTTTAAATTTTGTTTTTGCTGTTCTCACACCTGGACTATAAGCTACGGAACGCCAAGTTAAAAACTGGGCGATTTTAACTAGGTAAACTGAACAGTGCCAGGGTGGGGGTGGGGGGTGGAATTAACCTTGAAGAAAAACAGGAGAATTCAACGGCGTGGGCCTTTGTCGAGAGAGAGAGAACCCACCAACCTCTAGATGGAAAAAGGTATTAAACAATAGTCCTCAAGTTACTACCGCAGTTTGCAGCGATTCACGTAACAACTGCGGCAAGCAAGCTCAATAAAAAATCACTTAACAAATGTTTCATCCATGGAAATTTGGGGCTGAATTGGGGTCGTAATTTGAGGATCACGTCAGCGGTGAAATCCTACCGGTTCGGGCGTATTTCCGACGATCAGCTGTGCCGCGCGATTTAAAATCGCTAGAAAGCAGGAAATCTGCTTTCTAGGGAATCTAAATCGCCCGGCACAGCTGTTTCCCCCCCCCTCGGTGTTCTACTTACCTTCCAAAGCTTCCTTTTTCCATGCGTTTGGTGCGTACTGTGCATGCCCATAGCGCCGCATATTGTGTGCGCAGTGCATGCCTGGCACGCAGCACGCATGCGTGGCCAGCAAACAGGTTCAGATTTCACCATTGGGCCACACGTGTCAGACACGCCAACCTTTTGACAAGCCAAGTCAGTGGGGAAGACAGATTCGGTTAACAACCGTGTTACTTTACGGCGGCCTTACCTAAAGTCGTTTCGTTCCTCCGTTTTCACGCCAGGCCATTCTTTCTTTAAGTACTGGCTCGCCAACTTCTGCATCCCCTGTTTTTTTAAAAGAAAGAAAGAAAGAAAGAAAGAAAGAAAGAAAGAAAGAAAGAAAGAAAGGAAAGCCTTTATTGACAAGCGGACTTGAATCCTACCTAGTTAATGTCCTCCAAAATATTTTCTGGTGGGAGATGGGAATGTCCTTCCCCACATGACTGGATTAAAGTGCCAGCAATTAATCGAAGACTTAGAGAAGAGAACCTGAATTAATCATTGTATTAATCACGGAATTCAATCAGTGAAACAACTCCAGAAGCTGTAAATGCGCCAACGCTGGAAGTTCTTAAGAAGAGACTGGATAACCGTTTGTCTGAAATGGTATCGAGCAGTGATGGCTAATCTTTTTCTTGTCGTGTGCCAAAAGTGTGCACACATGCGCAATAGCGCATGGATGTGCGAACACCCATAATGCAATGAACCCCCCCTGCACATGCACGCATGGTCCCCTCCGCTGCCCCCCCTCACATGCGCGCACGACCCCCCCCCTCCAGCACCCCATTTTAGCCTAGCAGGCCTCCCTGCAGCTTCCTGGGCCCAAAAAAGGGGGGGACCACACCCCTGTGCTCCCCATGCCCCCCGCACATGTGAACACTTCCCCCTGCCCCCGCACATACGTGTGCGACCCCCCTGCTCATGTGCATGTGTCTCCCGCGTGCGTCCTGCCCCCTGCGCACCCCAAAAATCAGCTGGCAGGAGGCGCATGGGCTCATGCGCAGTGGAGCTGAGCTGGGCGATGGCTCGCGTGTCCAGAAAGAGGGCTCTAATGTGCCAGCTGTGGCATGCATGTCACAGGTTCGCCATCATGGGTACATAGGCTCTCCTTCCTGAGCAGGGGTTGGACTAGATGACCTCCAAGGTCCCTTCCAACTCTTCTAATTCTGTTCTGTTCTTAACCGTGGGGTCCTTGGTAGCTTCTCAACTGAATTGTTTTCTTGTAGACGTTTCATCACCCAGCTACGTAACATCATCAGTGCTAGGAGGGAGTGGGACTCGAGGGAGGAAGAGGAGGAGGAGGAGGAGGAGAATTGTGGAGTCCTTGGTACTCTCTGAGCTGAGTTGTTTTCTTACAAATTTATTTATTATTTATTTATTTATTTTATTAAATTTATATACCGCCCTACTCCCGAAGGACTCAGGGCGGTGAACAGTCAGATGAAGTGCATATAATATAATGTTAAAAACATTTAGAATATAATAAATATTTTGGCCTAATAATTTAAAACACCCAATTTAGGAATGAAAAGGCCAAGACATTCATTCTGAAATTATTTTCTTCGATTTTTACATAAATAATTACAACGGAGAATAATAACAGAGCCAGGTAAAGGCAGCAGTTTGGAAGCCAGGCGATGGAGGGTTCTAGTCCTGCCTTAGGCATGAAAGCTGTCTGGATGACTTTGGGCCAATCACCAGGCGACAGCGAGTTCTAGACCCGCCTCAGGCATGAATCTCAACTGGGCGAGCCAATCACCAGGAGACGGTGAGTTCTAGTCCCACCTGAGGCCCGAAAGTGACTTTCGGCCAATGAGCAGGAGATGACGATGAGTTCAAGTCCCTCCTTAGCTATGAAAGCCAATTGGGTGACTTTGAGCCAATCGCCAGGAGACGGTGAGTTCTAGTCCCGCCTTAGCCATGACGAAACCCGTCTGGGTAACCTTGAGTCAGTCATTTCCCTCTCGGCTCAACCCACCTCACAGGGTTGTTGTTCTGGGGGAAAAAAATCTCTAGGGAAATTTTTTATTTTTTTACTGCCCTGGGTTATTTGTAAAATAACAATGGTGGGGATGTATAATTCAAAGAAACAAACAAAATTCCCATTATGTTTACTTTCTTCTGGAAAGAAAAAAAAAACGTAATAGGAATCCTTTCCCTACTCAGGTTCTGGCTCAGCTAATTTAGGGGATCGTACCCAGAGTGGCTGGCTAGATGGCGATTTTGCAGCCGACTGGAGGAAGCCCGTTTAATTTCACGAATAAAAGAAAATAAAATCAATACATGATGAGCCACGGCGGCTCTCCTTCAGCCCCCCCCCCCCACTTTCATTCCCCCAAAGTCTGGTGAGCATCTTCCTTGGCAGCTTCTCCTGCCAGAATAAAATGCTTTTTTTTTCCTTTTCTTTTTCCCTTTCTTTTTCTCCCCTCCCCTCCCACGCTTTGCCGAGACAGAAGGGCACGGCAGCTTGCGGGGAAACGGAGAATATTGGGCACCGCTGAAACGGCGGATTTTATCCTGGTAGGACAATCAAAGGCGAAACGAAACCGTCGGTCCTTACGGGATCTCTACCTCTTTGGCAAGTTTTGAAGGATTAAGCCCCCCCCCCCCCCACAAGGTTATGAAGGACAAAATAAATACAAATAAAACCAAGGGAGAGTGGGGGGAAGAATGTATTCTGTAATAGGGTTGTGCGGTAATTCAGATATCCTGAGAATTATTCTGTTTCTATTATTTCCATTCCATTCCTTTCTTATTTCTTATTCCTTATTTCATTCCGTTCCAGGAGAGGACCAACCTTGAACGAAGGAGAAATTTCAAGAACCATTAACCGGTGGAACTGCATGCCTCGTGAAGTTGTGGGGGCTCCATCACTGGGAGGTTTTTAAGAAGAGACTGGACAGCCACTTGTCTGAAAGGCTACGGGGCAGTGATGGGTAACCTTTTCCGAACTGAGTGCCCAAAGTGCGTGCCTGCAAATGCGCATGTGTGCACCCGTGGCGGAGTTGAACTGGGGTGATGGCTTCCGTGCCCACAGAGAGGGTGCTGTGTGTCACCTCTGGCACACTTTGTATTATATTGCACTGTGTTGTTATTCTATTCTATTCTATTCTTCATTCTATTATTTCCTTTCCTTTCTCCTTTCTTCTCCCTTCCTTTCCTTTCTCCTTTCTCTTCTTCCTTCCTTCTCTTTCCTTTCTCTCTTCTTCCTCCCTCCCTCCCTTTCCTTTCTCCTTCCTTCCTTCCTCCCTCTTTCCTTTCTCTTCTTCCTTTTCCTTTCCTTTCTCCTTTCTCTTCTTTCTTCCTTCCCTTTCCTTTCTCTCTTCTTCCTCCCTCCTTCCCTCCCTTTCTCCTTCCTTCCTCACTCCCTCTTTCCTTTCCTTTCTCTTCTTCCTTCCTTCCTTCCTTCCCTTTCCTTTTTCTCTTCTTCCTCCCTCCCTCCCTTTCCTTTCTCCTCCCTCCCTCTTCCTTTCCTTTCCTTTCCTTTCCTTTCCTTTCCTTTCCTTTCTCTCTTCTTCCTCCCTCCTTCCCTCCCTTTCTCCTTCCTTCCTCACTCCCTCTTTCCTTTCCTTTCTCTTCTTCCTTCCTTCCTTCCCTTTCCTTTTTCTCTTCTTCCTCCCTCCCTCCCTTTCCTTTCTCCTCCCTCCCTCTTCCTTTCCTTTCCTTTCCTTTCCTTTCCTTTCTCTCTTCTTCCTCCCTCCTTCCCTCCCTTTCTCCTTCCTTCCTCACTCCCTCTTTCCTTTCCTTTCTCTTCTTCCTTCCTTCCTTCCCTTTCCTTTTTCTCTTCTTCCTCCCTCCCTCCCTTTCCTTTCTCCTCCCTCTCTCTTCCTTTCCTTTCCTTTCCTTTCCTTTCCTTTCCTTTCCTTTCCTTTCCTTTCCTTTCCTTTCCTTTCCTTTCCTTTCCTCTGTTTGGTTCAGTTCAGTTCTATTTTCCATTCCATTCCATTCCATTCCGATAAGTCAGCTCAGGAATCTCAGACCGCCCCAGGAGCTGCTGATCCAGTTCTACAGAGGAATTACTGAGTCCCTCATTTGCACCTCTATGACTGTCTGGTTTGGCACAGCAACTTAATTGTATCCTTGCAGACATTTCATTAGCTGACTAGATAACATCATCAGTGCTAGAAGGAAGGAAAGGAGGGAGGGAGAACTGTGGGGTTCTTTATACTCTTTAAACTTGGATGTTTCCTTGTAGACATATCATCACCCAGCTAGGTAACATCATCAGTGTTAAAAGAGAATGTGGTTTAGCATTGATCACATTCTCTACCTTGTTTTCCCGAAAATAAGGCCTCCCCGATAATAAACCCAATTGGGTTTTGAGCGCAGGTGCTAAAATAAGCCCCCCCCTGAAAATAAGCCCTCCCCAAAAATACTTAAAGGCAGAGCTGGAAATTAGGTAAGACGGCAAGAGGAGCCCCGTCTTGCTCCACGCGCCCCAAAATAATAAGACCTCCCCGAAAATAAGGCCAAGCGCTTATTTCGGGATTAAAAAAAAAAATAAATATAAAACAGGGTCTTTTTTTTTTTTTTTTTTAATTTGATTTATATGCCGCCCTTCTCCGGAGACTCAGGGCTGCTTACAATGCATTAAGCAATAGCCCACATACTTTTTGTATATATTTTATACAAAGTCAGCTTATTGCCCCCCCAAACTGGGTCCTCAATTTACCTCCCTTAGAAAGGATGGAAGGCTGAGTCGACCTTGAGCCTGGCTAGGATTGAACTCACAGAAATTACAGGCAGCTGGTGTTAATTGCTGCCTTTAGTAGGAGGCATTAGCCCCCTACGCTACACAGGCTCGGTTATTTTTGGGGAAACACGGGTAGTTGAGAAATCCAGCATCTGCAAGAAAACAATGCAGCGCAGAGGCCCACCCAACACCCGACACCAAGGACCCCAACATACCAAATCCCCTGTAAATCAGAGCACCGTAGTTTCAACACCCTGCAGGTTACTAGTCCTCGTTGTTTGCCATTCAGGTTTGCAAGATTAAAGAAAAGCAGGCTTAAAAACTCCTAGCTTTAAAAAAAAAAAAACCCAAAAAACCCCCCCAAACGCCATAATTACAATTCTTTGTAGGCTAAAATGACGTTTCGTATTGGAAATCGTAAATGGCTTTAAAATCGGGGAGAGGCGAGAGTCGTATAATAATATCCTCCTTGTTCTCTTCAAGGACACTTGGCGGTTTGACTCTCGAGACTTTCCCGGGAGACAAAAGGAATCCTTCTTTAGCCTCCAGCTGGGAAATCGACCCGTCGTTTTAACCTCTGACACGGTTGCACCGAGAGCGTGCGTGACGGAGTGTGCTCAGGAGTCACTTACGGAGAGGGTGGCTTGGCATGGACTTTGAACTCAGGACCGGTGAGCAAAGCATGGTAAGAAAACTCCCGCTTCCGTACAGGAGGTCCTCGACTTAGAACAGTTCGTTTAGCGGCCGTCCGAAATTACTGCGGCGTGAGAAAAAGGGACTCTGGATAGCCACTAGGGATCAAAATCTGGACCAGTGATGGCTGACCTTTTGGCCGCCAAAAGTGGGGGGAGTGCAGGGCGGCGCGCACACATGTGCCCATACGCATAACTCAATGCGCCCCACCCCACCGTGCTCCCACCGCTTTTGGCACGTGATGGTATGATGGGCCCAGTAGGCCCGTTTTTCACTTTCCCCAGGCTCAAGAGGCTTTCTAAGAGCCTGGGGAGGGCGAAAATTGCCCGCACTCCGGAGGCAAGAAACAGCCTGTTTCCTGACTTCTGGTCCGCCCAGAAGGCCCGAAAATCAACTGGCTGGTGCACGCATGCATGCTGGAGCTTAGCTAGGGCAATGCTCGCATGCCCACAAATATGCTTCTGCTTGCCACCTCTGGCACACGTCCCATTGATTCGCCATCAAGGATCTAGATGCTCTCGGCAACTGGTTCGTATTTATGACGGTTGCGGTGTCCCGGGGGTCACATGATACCCCTTTTTGTGACCTTCGGTGAAGACGGAGTAGTCCACGTTACCTAACGACTGGAGCGACTCACTTGACAACTGTGGCAGGAAAGGGCATAAAATGAGGCAAAATTCACTTTGCAACGGCCTTTTATTCGGATACTCAAGCTGGAGGTTGACGCTCGTTTAGCGACAGAAATTTTGGGGTGAACGGTGGTCGTAAGTCAAGGAATTGCCTGTATAGACAATAACAAGGAGCCTGGTGGAGCAGTGGACTAAAGCGCTGTTAAATTAGCACTTAGCTGCCAGCTGCCTGCAATTACTGTGAGTTCAAATCTCACCAGGCTCAAGGTTGACTCAGCCTTCCATCCTTCCGAGGTAGTAAAATGAGGACCTGAATTGTGGGGGCAATAAGATGACCTTGTATAAAAAAGAACACCGCTTGGGGGGGGGGGGGGGGGAAATATATACGCAGGTATATACAAAAGTATGAAGGCTGTTGCTTAACGCATTGTAAGCCGCACTGAGTCTCCGTAGAAGGGCAGCATATAAATCAAAC
The DNA here is from genome assembly GCA_030761175.1 of Masticophis lateralis. Classification (NCBI taxonomy): domain Eukaryota; kingdom Metazoa; phylum Chordata; class Lepidosauria; order Squamata; family Colubridae; genus Masticophis; species Masticophis lateralis. The sequence continues at coordinate 3,051,292 of JAUDYJ010000004.1, read as the reverse complement.
CAATAAATAAATAAATAAATACAAATTCCTATGTTGAATGTCTTCGTTTTAGTATTTCCTGACACGCCTGCCGTCGAAGCTTAACTTCTCAATATATATGGTATAAGGAAGCCCACATTTTACTAAACCAATTTCTAATCTCCTCCAAAATACTGAAATTTCATTGTACAAGTAGTCCTCGCTTAGTGACCATTCACAATTACAATGGTGACAAAAAAAGTAATTTTAAGACCAATCCTCACATTTAGGACTTTGCCAGGAGAGCAAAGGAAAGCTGAACTGAGATCGTTAAGCACAGTCGTGGTTTCACTTAGTGACCGCTCTGCTTAACAATGACACCGTGTGAGGGCTATCAAGAAGCGTGGGTTTAAATATACCGCGGGAAACACCGACTTATTTTTTAAAAAGTGACTTTGCTAGTATAGGGAAACCTCAGCCATTCATTTAGTGACCGTTCAAAGTTACGACGGCACTGGAAAAAAGCGACCGATGACCGTTTCTCACACTTACGACCATTGCAGCATCCGCATGGCCATTGATCAAAAATTGGGCACTGGCATGTATTTAGGACTTTAGCGCTGTCCCGGGCTCAATTGTGGTCGTAAATCGAGGATTGCCTGTAGATTGCATTTTTAAAAATAAATAAATATATAAATCTGGAATTCACCTTATTTCTATGCAAAATCAAAATGGGTTTGTGTCAGAGCTGCATTTCTCTGACAATCTTTAAATCCTTTTTGGATTTAATCTCCTGGCTTCCACCCAGGGGGATCATTAGCAAAGCAGGAACCGTGCCACGTTTTAGCTGGCGGTATTATTATTATTTTTTTTTTCAAACTTCAGCATTTGCTCAGAAACCCCGCTGGGTAAATAGGGACATAACCCGTAGTGGGTAAGTTTAGATTACAACCTTGAGACTCCAAAGTCAAGAATGGCCCGGAGTTCTTCTTTTGACGCATACATGAAATGGGAAGGAGACATGACTGGGAGGCTTAATTTCATGGAGCCAACCTAAAAACTCCGCTTGCTTGATTTACAGTCGTATCAGAGGGAAGATTTAGATTCAGCCAGCGAGCAACTGTATTCCGCCCCCCCCCCGCCAGTTCTTTGCGCGGTGTCAGCTCAGAAATCAAACTGTTGCCAAATCAACAGAACCCTCGCGGGTGAGAACAGATCTTTCTCTTTCTGTCCTGGCCACTTTTTACAGAGGCGCGATCGGGAACGTTTTAACAAACTGCATCTCTGTTTGGTTGTGCCTCAGATAGAAAGTCCCTACAGAGAGTGGTGAGGACAGCGGAGAAGAGCATAGGGAGTTCACTTCCCGTTATTAAGGATACTGCTTATAAGCGCTATGTGCTTAGAGCTTGTAGCATTGTTAGAGACCCCGCATACCCTCTTCAGAGTCTGTTTCTGTTGCTCCCCTCTGGGAGGAGGTTTCGAAGTATTTCTAGCAGGACTCCCCGATTCTGTAACGGCTTTCTTCCCTAGGCCATCCGACAGGTAAACATGCAAGATTCGTTTTTCTTGCCATGTACATGTATACATCCAGAGTAGACTTTGTTGTTTCTCTCTGTCATATAGGTGGGTATGTCAATAATTTTGTATGTATGTACTTATTTATTTAATTTATTTTGTCATGTTTATAGAGTGTGAACTGAAGGTGGTGACCCTTTGAGAGCTGCATGCAATGAAATTTTGTTTTAATGTATGCCGATTAGTGTACATTCAAAGTGATAATAGTTATTGTTCTGTTCTGTTCTGTTCTGTTCTGTTCTGTTCTGTTCTATTCTATTCTATTCTATTCTATTCTAATTCTAATCTATTCTAATTCTAATTCTAATTCTAATTCTATTCTATTCTACTCTATTCTACTCTACTCTGCATTTTTCTTCTATTCTATTCTATTCTATTCTATTCTATTCTATTCTATTCTATTCTATTCTATTCTATTCTATTCTATTCTATTCTATTCTATTCTATTCTAATTCTATTCTATTCTACTCTATTCTACTCTACTCTGCATTTTTCTCCTATTCTATTCTAATTCTAATTCTAATTAATTCTAATTCTAATTCTAATTCTAATTCTAATTCTAATTCTAATTCTAATTCTAATTCTAATTCTAATTCTAATTCTAATTCTAGGCTCCCATCCTGTATTTGTGCATTTGGCATCTTTTTTCCTAACTGCGATTCCCATATGGATAGTCCTCTGACTTACGAACGCAACCGAGCCCAAATTTTGCACTGCTAAACAAAGCAGTTGTTAAATGAGCTTTGCCCCATTTTACAACCCTTTTTTGCCGCCACTGTTAAGCGAATCGCTGCAGTTAGTAACCTGGTTGTAAAGTGAATCTGGCTTTCCCCATTGACTCTGCTTGTCAGAGGGTCAGCAAATAGTTGTAAATCCAGGACAACCTGTGCTGCATATCCATATTCAGAGTCAGCCCAAAATATCTGGAGGAATTTTTTTTTCTTACAGTTATTTGGCGGGGCAAAACATTAACAGAACTAATAACAAAACAATCAAGAGTGGACTGAGCGGATCACCTTCTGAGATCAGAGCAAATTTAATCACTTTCATTGGAAATATTATAGAAATTCACAAGGTAGCCTACTAAATGTCCTTTTACTTTATGTTTTACCTGTTTGCTAAGATAAACTGTTGTAGGCCTTTTATGAAGAATTCATGTTTTTTTCCTTTTTTTTTTAATCTTCCACTTCTAGTAAGACGGTAAAAGGATGTAAGGGGGGGGGAGGGATCAGCTCTATTTCATCTGTGATATCATTTATTCTTGCCAACAAAGACAATCGATGCATCTCTTTTCTGAAAAAAAAAATCTGAGTATCTCTTGATCCCTCGTGAGTGTCTCTCCAACAGAAAGGCAACCTATCAATCGATTTGTTTACTAAAATGCCACTTCTTTCTGGCAGGATCCTGATGATAAAAGAATCTGCCCATTCCTGATTCCATCGTTATTATTTACACAAAGGAGCCATGGAAAAATCCGGAGGACTTTTTCTGCTGGTATAAAAAAAGGCTATTGCTTAACGCATTGTAAGCTGCCCTGAGTCTCCGGAGAAGGGCGGCATATAAATAAAATTAAAATAATAAAATAAAATAATAAAATAATAAAATAAAATAAATAATAAAATAAAATAAAATAAAATAAAATAAAATAAAATAAAATAAAATAAAATAAATAAAATTTTCCAGAGAAAATAATGCCCAGGATTGCAGTCTTTTTATTTTTTAATTTTCTTTTTTTTATTATTTTCTACTTGTTGAGAAAACAGGTTTTGCTCTGCTGGGAATCCAGGCTGCTAAAGGCTCAATCTTCAGAGCTGCCTTAAACCACTTAGCAAGCAGCCTCCGTCTCATCAATTTCAATTCTCCCTATGCAGAATACGGAAAAGGTCACCCCGAACAGGATCTCCAGGGAGCACATAGGCAGAACTGACTAGGGAATTCTGGGAGTTGAAGTCCCCCGGTTTTAAAAACTTCCAAGCTTGAGAAAAGCTTGCTGTATTGGAACACAAGAATGGAATGGAAAATAGAAAATACGGAATGGAATTCAAAATGGAAAATGGAAAGGAACGGTGGGGAACAGAGTGGAGTGGAGTGGAATGGAAAACAGAAAATACAGAATGGAATGGAATAGAATGGAAATAGAAAATAGAGAATATAGTGGAATGGAATGGAAAACAGAAAATACAGAATGGAATGGAGTGGAATGGAAATGAGCCGCGGTGGCGCAATGGTTAGAGTGCAGTGCTGCAGGCTACTTCTGCTGCCTGCCGGCTGCCTACAATTTGGCAGTTCGAATCTCACCAGGCTCCAGGTTGACTCAGCCTTCCATCCTTCCAAGGTGGGTCAATTGAGGACCCAGATGGTTGGGGGCAAAAGGCTGACTCTGTAAACTGCTTAGAAAGGGCTGGAAAGCACTGTGAAGCGGTATATAAGTCTAAGGGCTATTGCTAAATAGAAAATAGAGAATATAATGGGATGGGATGGGATGGAAATAAAGAATATAATGGAATAGAAATAGAAAATAGAGAATATAATAGAATGGAATGGAATAGAAAATAGAAAATATAGAGTAGAGTAGAGTAGAGAATTCAATGAGTGGAGCTGCAAAGATGATTTAATATAGGTAGTCCTTGACTTACAACCGTTCATTTAGGAAATCCTTCAAAATTACAACGGCAGTGGAAAAAGTGACTTATGACCGTTTTTATCACGTACAACTCAGGGGTGGGTTCTAAATTCTTTTACTACCGGTTCTGTGGGTGTGGCTTATTCTGTGGACGTGGCTTGATGGTCATGTGACAATTATTTAGGATTTAGCAGAGGTCCTGGTCTACCAGGTTTTTAACTACCGATCTACCCATTTATTTTTTGCAGGCTCTGGTCTACTCAGGGGGCCAGAGCCGGTTCGGTGACTTCATATCGTCACCGCTACCGGCTCGGGAAAACCGGGCCAAACCCACCTCTGTTACAACCACTGCAGCCTCCCCCCACCCCACCCCCCCAGGTCACATGAACAAAATTCAGACCCTTGGCAACTAGCTCATATTTATGACGGTTGCAATGTCCGTAGGAAGGGTGTGTGTGTGTGTGTGTGTGTGTGTGTGTGTGTGTGTGTGTCACACACACACCTTTTGCGACCTTCTGACAAGCAAAGTCAACGGGGAAGCCAGATTCAATTAACAACCACGTGTTACTAATTTTACAAAGCCCAGGGATTCACTTAACGACCCTATCAAGAAAGGCTGTAAAAAAGGGGGCAAAACTCGCTTAACAACTATCTCACTTAGCAGCAGAAATCGAGCAGGTCGGCTCGATTGTGGGTCGTAGGTCGAGGACTGCCAGTATGTGAAAAAAGGGAGAGGGGCCCCTGCAAAAATTAAGGAGAGATTTCCAGACCATGTGTGAACAGTTTGAAGAAAATATGCCCCTCTGGACAAAGGGGAAACATGTATACGGCTTGGACAATGACTATTCTGTCAACTATATTATAAATTTGATACGTTTGACCCTGAATTTCCCTTTGGGAAAACCTCTTTGAAGTTTGTAACAAAGCACTGGAGATCTTTCAGATTTAATCATGTTATTGCAAAACAAAAGGTTTTTCTTAGCAGGATATCCTTCTCGGCAAGAATGCCAAATAGCTCCTTCGTCAAAATTATGCTGGTGGAATTAATTTTTTTCTGCTTCTTAAGTGGTCGTGTTAAATGAGGCCGAACCGGTTTATGCCGTAATAATGATAAATATCTTAACATGTGACTTGAGCTCCTTTTATTGTGCATGCAGTTATTACCGTAGCATGTCATGGTATAATGCAGTGGTGAAATGTAAAATTGGTTAGTACCGGTTCTGTGGGCATGGCTTAGTGGGGGTGGTGGGGTTAATATGACTGAGTGGGCGTGACCAACTTTTTTTTTCCTTTTAAAACCATTTTTTCTACAACCTCTTCGGCGGAAGAGGTTGTAAAAAAAATGCTTTTAAAAGCCTCTGACGATCCCAGCTGACTTGCCTGATCGGCAGAGGCTTTTTTTTTTACTTTTAAAAGCATTTTTTCGGCCGAAGAGGTTGTAGAAAAAATGCTTTTAAAAGTTTTTTTTAAAAAAAGCCTCTGATGATTGCGCAGCTCAGCTCAGCTGGGCATGGGAGTGGGGAGGGATTTTTGCTACTGGTTCTCCGAATCACCCGCCACCATCGCTACCGGATCAAGCGATCCGGTCCGAACCGGGAGCATTTCACCCCTGATATAACTTTTACACCTAACCCTTTATGATTTTTTTTAAAAAAACAACTCAAGTTGATGGAAATAGCTAAGACTCCTTCTTCTTCCTATTTTCCCCACAAACAACAACCCTGTGAGGTGGGTTGGGATAAGAGAGAGAGAGAGAGACCGGGGGGGGGGGGGGGAAGAGAAGCCCAAAGTCATCTAGTTGGCTTTCATGACTAAGGGAGAACTAGAACTCTCCGTCTCCTGGTGATTGGTCCAAAGTCTCCCAGGTGACTTTCATAGCTAAGTGGGACTAGAACTCACTATCTCCTGGTGATTGGCCCAAAGCCTCCCAGCCAGCTTTCATGACTATGGCGGGACTAGAACTCACCATCTCCTGGTGATTGGGTCAAAGTCTCCCAGGTGACTTTCATACCTAAGGTGGGACTAGAACTCACCATCTCCTGGTGATTGGCCCAAAGTCTCCCAAGTGACTTTCATAGCTAAGCTGGGACTAGAATTCACTATCTCCTGGTGATTGGCCCAAAGTCTCCCAGCCAGCTTTCATGACTATGGTGGGACTAGAACTCACCATCTCCTGGTGATTGGGCCAAAGTCTCCTGGTGATTGGTTCAAAGTCACCCACCTGGCTTTCATGCCTAAAATGGGACTAGAACTCACGGTCTCCCAGTTTCTAGCCTGGTGCCTTCACCACCAGACCAAACTGTGGCTTTTTCTACAGTCCTTTTCCTTGATGAAAAAAAAATGTTAATTCCTGATCTATCTGGGGTTCTTCGTGAAAAACACATTTATTGGTGAAAGCAGTTGTAAACCACACGATATTGGCAGACCTTAAGGCTTAATCAGTGGTTAAAAACAATAACCAGAAGCAGAAACAACAATAAGAGAAGACCCAACTATGGGGACCCAAAATCCAGAAAATATTGTTAGTGGTGCAGTCACGGGGCAACAGCAAAAATGCTTCCTTCTCTTGATAGTGTCACAAATCGGCTGATGTAGGATGAACTAGCCACAATTCATGGTTTCTTCGGGCTTGTTTAATGAAAGGGGAAAGCATCCATCTTTAACGGGCTGCTGGTCCCATTTTTATGTTTATTTCTAGAAACCAGGTTTCAAACGATCCAGGAAAAGGTGATGGAGCTAACCGAGACGGCAAATTCGACTGTTTGGATTAGAGAAAAGAATATATCTAGTTTTGTTTCTTCTTCGGAAACTGCTTCTGAACTTTGTACTCGAGACAGGAAAAAGATATATGAACTTTTGACATTGGGGTTTGCTGATTAACCTGGTTTGTTGTCATGGAAATGGCTAGTATTTGTTCAATTGAGAAACCTGAGGCCATACAGGCAATCCTCGAATTAAGACCGCCACCGAGCCCAAAAATTTATGTTGCTGAACGAGATACTTGTTCAAAATGGGTTTTGCCCCTGTTTTATGGCCATTCTTGCCGCAGTTGTTAAGTGAACCACTGCAGTTGTTAAGTTAGTTAACACGGTTGTTAAACCAATCTGGCTTCCCCACTGAGTTTGCTTCTTGGAAGGTCGCAAAAAGGGGATCACTTCACCCCAGGACACTGCAACCGTCAGAAGTACATGCCAGTTTCCAAGCGTCTGAATTTTGATCACATGACCGTGGGGATACCGCAAAAGTCGTAAAGGTCATAAGTCACTTTTTTTCCAGCGCGGTTGTAACTTCAAACGGTCACTAAATGAAAAGACCGTAAGCGGACGACCTTCTGTAATTCTATTTTGCGCTTTCCCTTGGCTGAAAAAAGTTGGAAGCTGATGTTCTTTTTAAATCTTTTGTCCTGTACCTCTCTTCCCGCCTTTTATCCCTTCCCCATTTTTCTATAACCTTTATTTTCATTTTTATTTTATATGATGATAATCTTAACAAAATTCTTCGTCAGCCCTCTGATGGAGAGTCAACAGCCCCCAGGTCTGGAGGTGGCTGATGAGGAAGAGGAGGAACAGCTGGGTCTGGTGCCTGACATGTAGATATGCAGAAGGCAGAGGAGAGGAGAGCAGTGGAAATCTATGGGCTGGTCCTCGGGATGGAAAAGCCACCGCTGCTAGCAAAGCCCCGCCCTAGCTCTGGGGATAAAAGGCAGAGGGCGGAAATGAATAGACGTGGCAGACAACTATTCACCTCCCTCCCGGACAGACTTGTTAGCCTGCGGTGAGAGAGAAACTTTTTGCCGAGGCTGCTGGTGCTCCGAATAAAGGAATTATGATTTAAATACAGAGGGTTTGTCGTGCTTGGGGAATAGGGTCAAAACACCCTCCTAATCCCACCCACCCTAAAGAACCGAGGTGGCGCAGTGGTTAGAGTGCAGTACTGCAGCTGACTGAAAACTGCAGTTCAGCAGTTCGAATCTCACCAGGTTCCAGGTGGACACACCTTCCATCCTTCCGAGGTGGGTAAAATGAGGACCCAGATTGTTGGGGGCAAGAGGCTGACTCTGTAAACCGCTTAGAGAGGGCTGTAAAAGCACTGTGAAGCAGTATATAAGTCTAAGGGCTGCTGTTATTATCAGATATGTGGCAAGATAAGTGAGTTGATCACAAAAAGCGTCATATTTCCAAGTTATTTTCGTATTTGAGATCTGGCTCTACCAAAATCATGGGATATTACTCAAAAAAAAACCTGGACGAGCCCGGTGTTATCTTTTCAAACCGACAATTTTTTTATTAAAAGGCTTTATTAGCGCTGCAGTTTCGCGAACGTCTTAATAAAATGCCTTCCTGGGAAAAGGTGCCACAAAACTCCTGATTATAATTGTGGGGGTTTTTTTGTTGGTTTTTTTTTTTGCAACTGTAGTTTTTAACGCGACTCTCCGAGACGGCAAGCCTATTTCTTCCATCTCCCCAAACACCTTTTAATTAAGCAAATTTGCTTCTTCTATGCCTCCCCTTTTATTTGGGGGAGAAAAGATAATGATTTGTAGTCTAGTTGCTAAGACAACCGCAGAGGAATAAAATAATGGGAGACCAGTAAAAGGATATACACAGCGGTGGGATTCAAATAATTTAACCACCGGTTCTCTGCCTTAATGACTGGCTGGGTGGGCGTGGCCATGGTGGGCGTGGCTAGGGGGTGTGTGACAGGCAGCACTCGGCCATCTGCACCCCTCCCCCCCCGGGAACAAAAATCGGTGGGCACGCGAGCTCAGCTCCAGCTTCTGGGCCCACCAGTCGGCAATTGGGCCATTTCCAGCCTTAGGAGGGTCTCCGGTGGGGTGGGGAAGGCCGTTTTCACCCTCCCCAGGCTCCTAGAAAGGCTCTGGTGCCTGGGGAGAGTGAAAAACGGGTCTACCGGGCCCACTGTGCCATCACATGCCAAAAGCGGGGGGAGCACGGGGTGGGTGTGTGGGGCGCATAGAATTATGGCTGAGGGTATGTGCGCGCATGACCCCTTCCGCGCTCCCCCCGCTTTTGGCATGCAATAGTAAAAAGGTTAGCCATCACTGTCCTAGACTCACAACAGTTCACTGAGTGACTGTTTGGAGTTACAACGGCACCGAAGAAAGCGGTTTAGGACAGTTTTGCACCCTTACGACAGTGGCAGCATCTCCAGGGCCATGTGATTTACATTCGCACGCTTGCCAACTGATTCATGTTTATGACGGTCGCAGTGTCCCGGGGTCACGTGATCCTCCTTTTGCGACCTTCCGACAAACGAAGTCAATGGGGAAGTCAGATTCACTTAATCACCGTGTTAGTAATTTAACCACTGCGGCGATTGGCTTAACCACCGTGGCAAGAAAAGTCGCAAAGTGGGAGAAAACTCGCTTAACCGATTTCTCACTTAGCAACGTAAATGTTGGGCTCGTAAATTGTGGCCGTTAAGTCGAGGACTACCCATAGCTTTAAAAACCCAGTTTCTTTTTACTATATACAATGTCCACAATGCGAATTGAGGACACTACTAAACATCAAATATCTTTCCTCGATTTACAACCATCGTTTCACAACTTCTTGAAGTTACAACAGTCTTGGGGGGAAAAAAGTGACTTGCAACCTGGTCCGTTTCTGCCCTCCCCAGGCTCCTAGAAAGGCTCTGGAGCCTGGGGAGAGCAAAAAACAGGCCTACCATGCCCACCGCGTGCCATCGCGTGCCAAAAGCGGGGGAAAGCATGGGGGGGGGGGGACATAGAATTATGGATGTGGGCACGTGTGCGTGTGACCCCACCACACTCCCCCCGCTTTTGGCACGTGATGGCAAAAAAGTTAGCCATCACTGGCCTATATTAACAGTTGCAGTCACATGATCCCCCTTTGCGAACGCCCGACAAGCAAAGTTAAAGGGATAAGCTGGATTCGGTTAATGACGTGATTCACTTAACAACTGCAGGGGTCGTTCAACAAAACTTGGCAGAAAAGGTCGCCACACTGGGCGCAACTCCCTTAACGACTGCCTTGCTCAGCGACGGAAATTCCAGTCTCAATTGTGGTTGTGAGTTTGGGGACGACCTGTTTTTAATACGCCGAAAGGAAGGAATTTTTTTTTTTTTTTTATCACATTAGGGAGAAATATCTGGTCCCTAAACTCTGCGTTTATAACTCGAGTGAACTGGGCATCCTTTCAAATTGAACTCAACCCAATTTACATTTGTGCCCGTCTGTCTTTTTCTAATCTCCAACCACAGGCAGGCTCACTTACTTCACTAATTCAACATTTCTTTTAAAACAGGAGGTGCCGTTCGGTTGATAAAGGCTCTCTCCCATGCCAACACCATAACTCTTTCAAAAAATAGTTGTGTTTCAAATTTAGCTGGTTTTTCTTTAAAAAAAAAAAAGAATCACTTTTGGCACATGTCTTTGGGGCTTTTACAGCGGTATGTTTTTCTAGGCAAGGTATACTCACTTCTGTTGTTTTAAATATAATGACACCTTCGCTTTCGTTTCCTGTAATCTGGTTTCTTTTAGCAAAAAACAAAGATGAAGGGGTCATTAGGAAGGCATCTCCCATTGCAAGTTAATAATCCTTCCTCCCCAAACATTTCTGAATTTTGTAGAAGCAAGCAAACAAACAAACAAACAAACAAACAAACAAAAACAGACTTGGAGGCTTCAGCTTGCCCCTGCTAGTGGGGTGTTTAAAAATAAAACAACCGTAATTTAAAAATATTTCAACTATGTCAGTGGAAAGCAAACAAGTTGAGCTTTAAAAATGTTTCTTTAGGGAAAAAAAAAAGAGCTCCAAGCAATGCAATTCAAAACTTTTTCAAGGCAAGGGGAAAAAAAAGATTCTTATCTTGGGTTTTTTTTTTTTGCTGTTCGGAAAGGTAATGATTTTTAACACTTTGCGATAGAGAGAAATTGCTAGGTGTGAATAGCACTCGTGCGGGAAAGAGGAAGGGGGGAAAAAAAATCTGTCTGAATTTTCTCCCAAGTTGCAAAGTCAGCGGTGTATTTTGTGAAGTGTAAAGTAAAAAAAATAAAATAAATAAATTGGCTTCTAATTTTATTCGCCTGCCAAGCGGATCGTCAGGTCTATTTTTTCCCCCCCACTAATTCGCATGAAAATCAGCGATACGGAAAGGAAGTGTGATATTACTATGCTCACTACAAGAAGTTGGGTCTGTAGCGTAACTGTTGCATTGAAAATCTTCGTTTTATTACGTTCTCCACTGCGTGCATTCCGAGCTTAACCTCTCGACACAGGCAGTCCTCGAACTTACAACAGTTCATTTAGTGACCGTTAGAAGTTGCAAAAGGCAAAAGTGAAAAAAGTGACTTATGACCATTTTTCAAACTTAGAACTGTTACATGGTCGTGTGGTCCCATGACCAAAATGCAGACGCTTGGCAACTGACTCATATTTATGACGGTTGCGGCGTCCCAGGTTCAGGTCAACGCCTTTTGTGACCTTCTGACAAGCCAGATTCACTTAGCAACTGTTACTCAGTTAACAACTGCAGTGATTCACTTAACAACTCTGGCAAGCAGAGTCGTAAAATGGAGCAAAACTCAATTAACAATTGTCTTACTTAGCAACAGAAATGTTGGGCTCAATTATGGTCATAAGTTGAGGACCATACATACTTTCTCTCAATAAATATGTACTGAACCCTTTGCCTTATTACATCAATTTCTAATCTTCTCCAAAGCACTGACACTTCACTGGACAAATAAATCCTCGTTTAGCGACGGCCGTGAAGCGACCATTCACAGTTACAACGATGATGAAAAAGTAATTTTTTGACCAATCCTCACATTTGCGACCTTTGCAGCAAAGCTGAGCTGAGATTGTGAGCGCCTTTGTGATCTCACTTAGCGACCGCTTTGCTTAACTATGGCCAGGATACAAGGACTACCTGAAGTGAGGGTTTAAATATAGATGGGAAGCATTGATTTTTTTAAAATGTGACTTTGCTAAGAAGGTAAATCTCAACCATTCATGGAGTGACCTTCGAAGTCACAACGGCACTGAAAAAGTGACTTGCGACCGTTTTTCACACTTATGACCGTTGCAGCCTTCCCACGGTCACGTGATCGCAATGGGCCCTGGTTGTGTATTTTATGATTTTGGTGTTATCCTGGGGGTCACATGATCACGATTTGTAACCTTCCCAGCCTGCTTCAGACCACCGAAGCCGATGGGGGAAGCCAGATTCATTTAACAACCTCATGATTCACTTAACAACCGAAGTTGAAATCCAGTTTTATCTAGGTCCCTTAGTTGCCTACCCCTGCCCTAAGACAATGGAAAACATTCCTGGCCACGTTTTAATAACCACCACGGAGAGCAGCGTTCATTCATAAAACCAGGTGCCAGCTAAAGAAAGCAATCACCCATTTCTCCAGTCTGACCTGGTTCTCCTTTGGAACATCTTTATGGACCTTAGCCAAGCCTTCCATTCTCTTGCCCATGTTTTGGATGAGATGTATTCTCGGTCTGCGTTGCTTGCCCTGCGAGATTCCCCCCTCTCATGGGCATGGCCCTCTATGTTATCGAGGGCCTACCTTAATGACGGGTTTTGGGACCCCGAGAGGTGGCATGTTGCAAAGAGGGGCTTGAGGGGTTTTTTAAGTTCTTTTTTAATTAGAGTTTTAGGGGGTTCCAGGGTGGGGGTGGGTGCGGGTTTGGGGGGGAACCCGCAGGGGAGAGGGACAGGCCCGGCTGCTTACGGTGCCATAGGGGGTGTAGTTTCTGGAGGCAAGAGGGCTCTTGTGGAGCCCTCTGTTGAGGGTGGCGCTATAAATGTGCTGTGTGGGAGGGGCAGATATGGCGTGAGCAGGGGACCATATCATGTGACGGGGGCACACACTCGCTGTCTTCAAGCGATTGCGTGCCCCGGTCCCCCGAGCCATTCCCGTTCCCCGGGTTGTTTAGAGTCTCAGGACCCGAAGCTCCGGCTGCTGTTATGCAACGCAAGGTCCGTTGTCAATAAGGCCCCCCTCATATGTGAGCTCCTTCAAGAGGGGGGTGCGGACCTTGCCGGGATTACCGAGACCTGGTTGGGCCACGAGGGGGGGGTTCCCCTCGTGGAGATGTGCCCACCAGGTTTCCTTGCATTCCATCAGCCGAGAGCTCAGGGCAGGGGTGGGGGAGTAGCGGTCATTATCAAGGAAGGTCTGGATCCGAGGGAGACCACTGTACCTCAGATAGCCGGGTGTGAGTCCATCTTTGTGAGGTGGGGTCGTGGTGGGCAGATGGGTCTGTTAGTCACGTACCTGGCTCCCTGCCACGTGGCAACGACCCTGCCCGAGCTTCTCAATGTTGTAGCCGAGGTGGCGGTTGATACCCCCAGGCTCATGGTCATGGGGGATTTCAACCTGCCATCTATCGGTGAAACATCTGAGATAGCCCGGGAGTTCATGGCTTCCATGACGGCCATGGACCTGACCCAGGTAATTCAGGGCCCGACTCATATCGGTGGACACACCCTGGATCTAGTTTTTGTCTCTGGTCAGTGGTTGAGTGGTCTTGATATTGGGGATATAAGTATGGAACCCTTGTCATGGACTGACCACTCGCTCCTTCGACTCGACTTTCTGACCGCTGCACCTCACCGCAGGGAGGCGGAACCGACCAGGTGGTTCCGCCCCAGGCGCCTGATGGATCCTGATAGGTTCCAGACGGAGCTTGGGCCATTTCCTGAGACACGGACACGCGATTCGGCTGAGGACCTGGTGGCGGCCTGGGATAGGGCGGCCAGTGGGGCCTTGGACCGCATCGTGCCTTTGCGGCCTCTGACCCGGCGTCGAACTCACTTATCTCCTTGGTTTACCGAGGAGCTGAGGGAGATGAAACGCCGGAAAAGACGCCTAGAGAGCGGTTGGAGGGCCAGTCGCTCTGAATCTGACTTGACACTAGTAAGAGCTCATATTAAGACTTACTTAGTGGCGATAAAAGCGGCGAAATCCAACTATTTTGCCACTCTTATCGCGTCATCAGATAATCGCCCAGCCGCCCTGTTTAGGGTGACCCGCTCCCTCCTTCATCTGGGAGCGCGGGAGGATCCCTTACAGGGTCGTGCTGAGGACTTTGTTCAATATCTGGATGATAAAATAACTCAGATTCGGGATGATTTGGCCGCTGACTGGGTTGGTTCAGGCGGGGCGACTGAGGCAGGTCTTGAGAGTGTTATCTGGGCTGAGTTCGATCCTGTGGCTCCCGAGGACGTGGACAGGACTCTGGGAAGACTGAACGCAACCACATGTTTATTGGACCCGTGTCCCTCCTGGTTGGTGCTGGCCTCCCGGGAGGTTACACGAGGCTGGCTCCAGGAGATTATAAATGCTTCTTTGAGTGAGGGTGCCCTACCGCCTGCCTTGAAGGAGGCGGTGGTGAGGCCCCTCCTCAAGAAGCCCTCCTTGGACCCAGCTATTTTGGCTAATTATCGTCCAGTCTCCAACCTTCCCTTTTTGGCGAAGGTTGTTGAGAGTGTGGTTGCGTGGCAGCTCCCTCGGTACCTGGATGAAGCTGTCTATTTAGACCCGCTCCAGTCCGGCTTCAGGTCTGGATACAGCACCGAAACGGCATTGGTCGCGTTGGTGGATGATCTCTGGAGGGCCCGGGGTAGGGGGTACTCCTCTATCCTGGTGCTGTTAGACCTCTCAGCGGCTTTTGATACCATCGACCATGGTATCATGTTGCGCCGGTTGGAGGGACTGGGGGTGGGGGGCACCGTTTTACGGTGGTTCTCCTCCTACCTCTCCGACCGGTCGCAATCAGTGTTGACAGGGGGGCAGCGGTCGACCCCGAGGCGCCTAGTGTGTGGGGTGCCGCAAGGGTCGGTCCTCTCGCCCCTCCTGTTCAACATTTATGTGAAGCCGCTGGGTGAGATCATCCGTGGTTTTGGGGTGGAGTTCCATCAGTACGCTGACGATACTCAGCTGTACATCTCCACCCCAGACCACCCCAACGATGCCGTGGAAGTGATGTCCCAGTGCCTTGAAGCTGTGCGGGTCTGGATGGGGAGAAACAGGCTTCGTCTCAACCCCTCCAAGACCGAGTGGCTGTGGCTGCCGGCGTCCCGATATAGCCAGCTGACACCATCGCTGGTCATTGGGGGCGAATCATTGGCCCCCACGGAAAGGGTGCGCAACTTGGGCGTCCTCCTGGACCCACGGCTGTCCTTGGAGGATCATACGACAGCTGTGGCCAGGGGGGCTTTCTATCAGGTTCGCCTGATACGCCAGTTGCGGCCCTTTCTAGATCGGGACTCCCTGCGCACAGTCACTCAGGCACTCGTCACCTCTCGCCTGGATTACTGCAATGCTCTCTACATGGGGCTCCCCTTGGGGTGCACCCGGAGGCTCCTACTGGTACAGAATGCGGCCGCGCGGGGAATTATGGGAGCATCGGGGCGCTCCCATGTTACACCTCTCCTGCGCGAGCTGCATTGGTTGCCGGTGGAGTTCCGGGTGCGTTTCAAGGTGTTGGTAATGACCTTTAAAGCGCTCCATGGCTTAGGACCAGGGTACTTACGGGACCGCCTTCTGCCGCCAATTGCCTCCCACCGGCCGGTTCGCTCCCACAGAGTGGGCCTCCTCAGGGTGCCGTCAGCCAGACAATGCCGGCTGGCGACCCCCAGGGGGAGAGCCTTCTCTGTGGCAGCCCCCACCCTCTGGAACGATCTTCCTCCAGAATTGAGAATTATCTCCGACCTCCGGACGTTTCGTCGGGCCCTGAAGACGCATCTTTTTCAACTTGCCGGTTTAGCCTGATCCCTGCCGCAATTTTTAGAATTTTTAAAATTTTAAAATTTTTAATGTTTGTAGCGTTGCCGCATTTTAATATTTATTTGGTTTTAATTCTCAGCCTAATGTATATGTGTTTTAATTTTTAACTTTTATGTACTGAATTTTTATTTCGGCTGTTCACCGCCCTGAGTCCGTAAGGAGAAGGGCGGTATACAAATCTAATAAATAAATAAATAAATAAATAATTTAAACTGGCAGGGCTTGGCTGAGGACGCTGCTATTCCCTTGCGCCTGGGGGCACAGTTTCTTCTGCAAACGGTGAATCGTGTGGGAGAAAATCCCGCAGATAACATCGGGACCGTCTCACGAATTAAATCTAATCTTAAGGAAGGTTCAGACGTCTAATTATTTTTCGGCATACCTGAAAAGGATGCGCCCAGTTCCTCTGTTTTTAGAGGTTTTTGCACCCTGGTTTTCCCGAAACGTGTCCATGCAATCTCAGTAGGAAGGGGGAAAAAAAAGCATAAACTGTCTATATTTTTAATTGCTCTTCCCAAGCAATTGAATCACTGCACTCACTCCAAAAACGAACAGCTTTCTTTTAAATCAGAACCATTTTGGCTTGTTTCCACTTGCTAGCCGGAGCAGCTACAATAACCAGGTGTATTCCTTGTGTAGTCCTTGACTGACAACCATTCGTTTAGTGACCGTCGGAAGTTTCAACGGCAGTGAAAAAAAGGGACTGATGACCATTTTTCACCCTTACCTCCGTGCAGCATTCCCAGAGTCACATGATCAGAATTCAGCCACTTGGCAATTGACTCATATTTATGACGGTTGCAGTGTTCTGGGGTCACGTCAGGGGTGAAATGCTTCCAGTTCAGATCAGATCGCCCAATCCGGTAGCGATGACGGTGGGTGGTTTGAAGAACCGGTAGCAAAAATCCCTGCCCCCCCCCATGCCCAGCTGACCTACGCAATCAACAGAGGCTGTTTTTTTAAAAAAATTTTAAAAGCATTTTTTCTACAACCTCTTCGGCAGAAAAAATGCTTTTAAAAGTAAAAAAAAAGCCTCTGATGATTGCATGGCTCAGCTGGGATCGTCAGAGGCTTTTAAAAGCATTTTTTTCTACAACCTCTTTGGCCGAAGAGGCTGTAGGGGGAAAAGAATGCCTTTAAAAGCCTCTGGCGATCCCAGCTGAGTTGCCTGATCAGCAGAGGCTTTTAAAAGCAATTTTTTTCTGCAACCTCTTAAGGTTGTAGAAAAAAATGCTTTTAAAAGTAAAAAAAAAAATAAGTTGGCCACCCAATCACATTAAACCCCCACCACCACCAAACCACGCCCACAGAACCGGTAGTACCAAATTTTACATTTCACCACTGGGTCACATGATCCCGTTCCAGCCTGTCCAGGCTAAATGTACCCACATCTTTATCTCTTGTCTTTAAAATATTATAAAACCCGTCGTTCAAAGAAATGGGTTGCACTGGGGAAAAAAAGAGATTTATGACCAGTTTTCACACTTTACGACCATTTCAGCGTCCCTGTGGTCACGTGATCAAGATTCAGATGCTTGGCAACTGACTCGTATTTATGACCGTTGCAATGAGCCAAGGTCACGTGATCCCCTTTTCCCGACCTTCTGACCAGCAAAGGTCAACGGGGAAGCCAGTTTTGTTTAACAACCGGGTTACTAATTTAATTTACTAATTTAACAAAATGCAATGATTCGCTTAACAACTGCGGCGAGAGAAAGTCATAAACTGGGGCAAACTCACTTAACCAATGTTTCACTTAAGCAACGTAGATTTTGGACTCAATTGTGGTCGTAACTCGAGGACTACCTCTCTTCTCCTCTATTCTTTAAGAGAAAATGGGCCTGGTGGCTCAGCAGTCTAAAAGCATTGTGATTAACTCCAGCTGTCTGCAATTGCTGTAAGTTCGAATCTCCCCAGGCTCAAGGTTGACTCAGCCTTCCATCCTTTCTAAGGTAGGTCAATTGAGGACCCAGTTTGTGGGGGCAATAAGCTGACTTTGTATAAATATATACAAAAGTATGAAGGCTATTGCTTAAAAACAAAAAACATTTGGTCTCCATGAAGGACAAGCCTTCTATATAAAATGTCCAGAGCGGCGCTGAAGATCCAAGGGGGGAAAAAATGTGGTTTCAGGCAGGTGGATGGAACAATTTTTGCAGGAACGAGCAGAGTGAGAAACTGGAAATCATCTTTTTGCTAAACGTTTCAGAACCCTTCATTCGGGGATCTCCAGATTTCCCTTTGTCATGCTTTGACGGAATTTATGGAGCCGTTTAGGTGGATATTAATAGCCTGCACTCTTCGTCCCTCCGTCGCTCCAATCAGAGTTGGAAAAGAGGTTGACAGGGGTGGAAATATTAGTTGTGGCCTGGATCCAGACCCCAGGCCTTCTTCCAAATGACGTTCTGGATTTTCTAGTGCAGTTCGGGGAATGCAGCTCTTTTCCAAACAATGCATTTAAATCTCCTGCAGCCAAGAAGCATTTTGTGGGCTCCTTCGCAGCTAACTCATTCATTGTCACCTGCGTGCATAACCATCCTCCTTGTAAATTCTGTTTTTTACGTGTCTTGCACAGCTCAACTTTTCTCCGACCGCTCTTTTCACCTCAATGCTAGGGGGCAGCTAATTTATCAGCTGAGCAGATCGTAAAAATAAAACACTGACCAAGCTTTAACCCTGGTTTGGGTTGAGAAGGGAAGCGGAAGAGAATATTTGTAGCTCGGGGTTGAACTGAGGGGTCCCTGGTTGCTCTTTTGAGCTTGGTGGTTACCTTACAGACGTTTCATCACCCGACTAGATAACATCATCAGCGCTAGGGGATGTGAGGTTTGCTGCCTGTTTATATACAATAGCTTGCCCTGGCAGCATTGGTGGAGCTGCGGTTTTCTCTTTGATGGCTCCTTGATTAGAGTATTCCTTTTGTTGTTGATTTCTCTGATTGTTCCCTTAGTAAATCCTTGATTAGGGTATTGTTTTCTGCTTGGTTGTTTGTCTGGGGTCAATCCCTGCTTATCTAGGTGTTGATTGCTAGAGTGGAATAGGAGGAGGAGGACTGTGGGGTCCTGGGCGCTCTGAGGCTGGTCGTTTTCTTGCAGATGTTTATTACCCAAACTAGGTAATATTATCACTGTTACGAGGAAGTGGGTTTTGCGGTGTGGAGTAGCAGTAGGAGGAGGAGGAGAAGGAGGACGACGCTGTGGAGTCCTTGGTATCCTCTGAGCTGAGTTGTTTTCTTGCGCATATCTCATTACCCAACTAGGTATTATCATCAGTGTTACAAGGGAGTGGGGCTTCAGGAGAGGTGGAGGAGGAGAAGGAGGAAGAGGATTGTGGGGTCCTTGATACCGTCTGAACTCGTCGTTGTTTTTTGCCCTCCCCAGGCTCCAGAGGCTTTCTAGGAGCATGGGGAGGGCAAAAACAGCCTTCCCCCATCTTACCAGAGACCCTCCAGAAGACGGAAACGGCCCGTTTGCCTACTTCCAGTGGGCCCAGAAGGCCTGAAAATCAGCTGGCCGGGACATACATGCGCGCCGGAGCTGATCTGAGCTCACGTACCCATCAATATGGCTCCACGTGCAAGAACATCTGCGTGCAATTACTGCAAGTTCGAATCTCACCAGGGTCAAGGTGGACTCAGCCTTCCATCCTTTCTAAGGTAGGTCAATCGAGGGCCCAGTTTGTGGGGGCAATAAGCTGACTTTGTATAAATATACAAAAATAGGAAGGTTATTACTTAATGCATTGTAAGCTGCCCTGAGTCTCCGGAGAAGGGCGGCATATAAATCAAATTTTTAAAAAAAGGTATTTGGGGGAAAATATTTATTTATTTATTTATTTAGGCCACCACCTGATTCTAACCGACTCTGGGCAGCTCACAAGAGAATTACATAAAAAAAAAGGGGGGGGGGAAGCATTTAATTTATTTTTTAATCCAAACAATTTACAGAGGTCTTCAAACTTGGGAGCTTTAAGACTTGTGGACTTCAACTCCCAGAATTCTCCAGCCAGCATTCTGAGAGTTGAAGTCCACAAGTCTTAAAACTCCCAAATTTGAAAAGCCCTGAATTACAATATACTACACATTTACAATCTGGTCATAAACTAATCCGAAGATGCTCATCCATCCAATAAAGCAAAATAGAAAATAACTTTTCGGGCTAGACTTTCAACAGGAAATGATGGGAAACTGTGGGATGAGTTTCGGAGTTGTCCCCCCCCCCCCCAGGCCAGAGTTTTTGCACAGGAGTTTTGTGTCCTAACAAAAACTGCAATTTGGAAACCGGAAGCTTTCTGGCCCTCCCTTGCAAAAATTGCCAAGAATAGAAAAACCTCTCCCTACAAAAGCTATTTCAAGAAGAAAATCTTTTTTTTTTTTTTTTGGTGACTACCTCATTCTGTATTACTTACTCAGGGCTGTAAACCAGGAGCATCTGAGGCAAAGGAAATCCCTGCAAGACAGTTTTAATTCTGTCTTGGTGGCAGAGCCTTGGTGGCGCAGCAGATTAAAGTGCTGTTAAGTAGCATCAGCTGCCTGCAATTACTTCAAGTTCAAATCTCACCAGGCTCAAGGTTGACTCAGCCTTCCGTCCTTCCGAGGTAGGTAAAATGAGGACCCGGATTGTGTGGGAAATAAGCTGACTTTGTATAAAAAAGAACACCGCTTGGGGGGCCCCGAAAGCCCTACTAAGCAGGTATATACAAAAGTATGATGGCTATTGCTTAACTCAGTGTAAGCCGCCCTGAGTCTCTGGAGAAGGGCGGCATATAAATCGAATCAATCAAGCAATCAATAAATCTCTTTTTTGGGAAAACAAAAATGCTTGTTTGTTTTTCAGTCTTGTTAAATAACATTTCAAAGTTGTACCAACTAAATACTTTATTATATGGGCGATCCTCACCTTAATGGCCACAACTGAGCCCCGAATTTATGTTGCTGAGTAAGAAATTGGTTAAATGAGTTTTGCCCCATTTCATGGCTTTTCTTGCCATGGAATGTTAAACGAATCAGCGCAGTTGTTCAACGAATAACCCGGTTGTTAAGTGAATCCGGCTTCCCCATTGACTTGGCTTGTTGGAAGGTCACAAAAAAGGGACCTCGGGACGCAGCGACCGTCATAGATGTGAGTCAGCTGTCAAGCATCCGACAGTAGTGCAGTGATGGCTAACCTTTTTGCCGTCACGTGCCAAAACTGGGGGGAGCGGGGAGGGTCGTGTGTGCACGTGCCCACACCCATAATTCAATCCACCCCACCCCCGGTGCGTGTGTGTGACCCCCACCCCCAACATTCCCCCCGCTTTTGGCCCACAATAGCACGGTGGGCCCATTTTTCGCCCTCCTCAGGCTCCA